>CM037849.1:1730950-2093450 GCA_021234535.1 Stichopus chloronotus
ACTTCAAATGAAAACAGGTGCCAAGAATAGTCACTTATGTGATCACTTCCAAGACAATGAGATAAGACAACTCCGTTGAGGAAAGGAAGCAACGAAGGTTGAGGATGGCAAGTTTCTGATCGCCCACGAGGAGAATAATTCAGAACAATGGCCACCTATGCTGGCATGTAAAAACAAGTTCATCCTGTACAGAAAATGAGAGGAAGTGCAATGACAACTATTTGTTACCGGTGCCAGATGGCAAGCAGCATCCTCGGAGATTGCTCGTCGGGTACCATCCCTGCAGAGAATCTCAAAGTCATCAGAACTGAGGTCCCTGGCCCAGTCATCTTGATTGTTACCATCGGTGTTGTCGACGACGGTCTCCGTCTTGATGAACGCTACGTCGGCGTTTTGCTCCACCAGACACCTTTCCAACAAAAGCATGGTTTTTCACAATGAAAGCAGCAAAATATGTAGTGTACGCCATAGGTTATAAGGTAAATTTGAAACAGCTCGAGAAGACCTACAGTACGTAGCTCGTACAACACATTAGCAACATTTGAGGTATTCTCTTTCTGTTAAGTTGTTTAAAGAGATAGTTCAATGCAAATAAAAAATGACATCCTTTACTAGTGTTACTAAGTTACTATCAAAGATGAACATTTCCCTTCAAAGATTTGACATACAATCATGTTACACAATTATGGATCACATGCATTGCTAGATCTATAGTATCACAAGATGTTTTTCAAATTTACAGTGCAACTTAATGTATAAGTTTACAGTCAGTTCTGGGAATCAATATAAACCAAGCCATATCCTATGCTGCTGCTAAGATTGTAAAAGCAGAGTACATACTATGTACAGTATATAGTCCTATCATGCAATTGGCAGTGCATTTTACCACCTACTCCTCACAAAGTACACATACTGTCATGTGCTAGAATCATGTCTCAAGAAAACCTTTTCTGCATGATGGAACATGATACAGTATCCAGATATACCATAATGGTTAGTGTATGTATGTTCCCCTCGAGAAGACATAAACTAGCATGATACCATGTGACGATTGGCTGAATTTACCCATCATACTATCAGAACCATTGACTTCAGTCAAGGCAGGCAGAAGGGAGCCACTTTATTGGCAGTGTGGTAGTCCTTTGACTGAGCTGAGATGGTACAGTATGCATACTGAATTACATCCCAGTACAAAGCCACCTTTTTGCAAAAATGAGTGTCTTAATACCTTCCAATTCTTGCATTATAAGTTTGAAATTACTACCAACCAATGATGCACAATTGATCGGATGGTAAAATGTTCTATCATCACAGCCACTCACCTAGTATCACGTATCTTGAAAAGTTTGTTTAATGCCACATACATACAGAACGGTACTTTTATGTGAAATTTTAAGGTACCACTGCATGCAGCTGGCTGAAAAGGGCAGCGTCCAAGTAATGGACAATGGCTTCAAAAGGGATAATTACAGCTGCTCTGTTCCTCTTCACATCAGCAGACACAAGTGGCGAGTTAAATACTGTACCCAAGTTACTCTGTTCCTCTGAATATCCAAAGACATGGGAAGTATAGTGATACTGTAGTATAAGTTCAACTGCTCAGAAAGGCCAGAAGTAAATTCCCCTTACAGATTTCCACAGAAATTGTGCAGCCATGCATGTAATGTTTACTTAGTGAGTCCTGTGATTAATTGTTCTCATTTCCTGTCTGCACTTCGAAAACCCGACCAAAGGCCCATACGTTGGGTAGTTCGAACTGTGAATTTCTGTAATTTTGGCCATTTCACGGCATGACCGCTTCTAGGAACTCACCTCAGTGCTCCTGTGTAACCAGCATAGAGATCATTGGATCTGGAACAGGTAGCAGAATCATCGCATAATGCGCATAAGTTTGTGACATTTACCCCGTCAGGTGCTGCAGCCAATGCTCCTGAAGGACACGTATTTAGAAAAAAAAAAAAAAAAATTATTAGGCTTTCTACTGTATGTAATTCAAGTCACTTGTGAGCTATTAATTAAGCAATTAGTTGTGTATTTTTCAGATAAAAATAAATTTAATTAAACCCTGTCAGGTTGTTTTCCTGAATCACATTTTCAGCAGATAATCACCAGCAGGTCACTCACACAGTGGCTACTGTCAGACTGAAATCACTAAAATCATCAGATAATGCAAATCACAGCATCCAATTGGTCACATAGTTCACATGTACACTATTGTACATGTGAACTATGTACAAGTACATCTAAAAACACTCCCCAAGTATCCTCAGTCGGTAAAAAAAATTACACCACGTAGCATCTGAGGGGCTTAGTTTAATACTGATGTAGAGATCTAAGAAAAAAAAAAGAAACCTTCAAAAGAGAAGGAAGATGGCTAACATCCTAATACTGTATATACTGTCCAACACTGAAAAACCAAACAGAAACACCTCTCTTCTACACAAACATGTAGAAAATTTACACCTGCACTATGAACTACGGTAAGTACAACCTCATTGGCAGTTGAAAGTACACTTACTAAATTTTACAGTACATACTGTACAGTACAACAGCATTCGAAACCTTCCTTTGAGAAAGCTACTGTACTTTGTTCACAGCACTTCCTTTTTTTTTTCACCACAGCACATGTATGTGGATCATGCGGTGTTGTAACGCTATTGCACATATTGTAACATCACATCCATGGCACTGATTGTGATAATCAATTTCATGCACTTCCAAACCCCCAAATATGAGCCCAAAAAAAACAACATAAAATGGCTTTATTATATTAACAGCTTGATGAGGCTTTGTGACATCACACTGTAGCTTAAAACGACTAAAGAAAGCTGATTGACACACAGTTTATTTCTTTGTCCTTGCCTGATGCAGCAACTTCTTTCCCTACGATCCCATGTTCAAGCAAACGTAACAATGACTACAAGACACTGCTTCATACGTTATCCTATTATCACCTACTGTAGAAGAATTGGCTGCTATTATTGAGTAATATAAAATACTGTACATAGATGGTGACTGCAATTTGGGAATCGCTCATGAATCAAATGATCTACTGCTGTTTCAAAAGTTCATGAATCAGAAAAAGACTTTTGGATGTACTACTGAAGGATTTCTGAGATTGGTGCAGCTCTTGATTATCTCACCTTGGGACGATCACCTCACTGCAAATTGTTATCAATTTTCCAGAGATTGAAATTAGTATTATAAGTAGTTTTTGTGGGGGGGTTCCTTTACCAGTTTTTGTCTGTGCATGTGCACAATCTGCACGTGTGTGAGTCTACACTGTACGCAAAAAGGAAAATCCCTCAAGGTTTACCCATTAGGGGTAAAGCATAGAAAAAGGGTCAAATCACAAAATAGTTGTACAAAGCACAATGGAATTTTTTAACAATAGTGTATTACTGAGAAATAAAATGGTCTATCAAATAGGTTCACATAGGTCTCTGGAACCAAACTGCGAAGCTTCTAGTGACACAGCATCCTGAAATGAATTGCTTACTGGCAACTATTCAAAAACCATTGTATGCATGCCACATAAAAAAGGTGTGATCACAAAGAAAAATACCACAAGAGGTGTTAAACCAGTCACCAGTGTACACATGAAGAGTGCACTATGTTAAATACAATGCCATTGGAATCTATTCAAATGAAAGTGTCACAGGGTGAATGTTGAGCAACATAAAAGGCATCAAAAGTTGGCACCTTGAACTATTGAAGCATACACTCGGGTGTGATTTCTATTTGCACTTAGGATTCTAACTTGTTTAAAAGAAATTTCAAAAAGCGACTGCATGTTGTTCAAACAACTTCTACAGTTTTCATGACACCTTTTCATAGTTCTCACAGATGATGTTTGAATGTTACAAGCTTTAGATATAGCACACAGTTGATAAGGGAGAATGAATCTACAGTAGGCCAGGTGCTTTCCTGAGAGTGCTTTTTACCCTAATGGAGGATAGAGTCAGTTGTATTTGTTGTTGTACTGTACTGTGCTGTGCTTGCAAGAAACACTTTACAGTGCTTCTCGACAGTCATGTATGCCTTCTTCAAACTGAGTGATGAACAACCATTCATTACAAGATTACAGAGACTGAAATCATGCAGCCCCTTAAGACAACTACAGTATTTCTATCTAAAGTGTGTTTGTGTCAGCACACTACAGTATGTTATCACCACGATTAAGGAAATGTAGCACTTGTTAAAATTACACTGTACATACAGGCATGTACTGTACAGTAGGTCATTTTTCAACTTGAAATTTGATGTGGATGTTGTGCTCACATTCACAGAGAATGCGGACGACTCACTGTTCACCGACAATATTCACAAGTAAGAAAGATAACAGACCAAAAATAACATAAGTGTTATGCAAGGAACATCCAGAACCCATTTTAAGTACTACTGTATGGAAGACAGGTCCATGTCTTTCTATGTCATAGACATTTTGGCTTTCCTTCCCCCCCCCCCACAACTAATCCATGTCAACAGTGAATGACATTTTACTCTTCAGTCCCTGGTAAACTCATTTCATATGCTGCACTCTGAACGAAGGTCTAATATGACGACCTCGAATAGCCACAAAATGGATGGTGGTTCCATGTTCCATGGCAGCATTACCCACAGACTTCCGATGAGAATTTCACATGCTGTGACACTGAGTAATCTGCTGAATATTTCTGAGCTGGTGTTTCAACAATACATACATATAAAATATGGCAATGGAATGATCTGAGTTTTACAGTAAACAGTATAGGCCTATCTGAGCCCATTTCCTAAATTAAAAGTGACCCACTCTAATGAAAGAAACACTGTGTGTTCAAGCGACAACTTCCTCCCTCCCTCAGTAAATTATAGTATCTGCACTTTCGCCGTAGCTTGGCAAGGGTATACCAGGTCAATATGAAAAACCATGTACGGTACATCCCAGTGTGACATTGCATACAGAGAGGGCAAACTACAAAGCCAGCAGTACAATACTGTACAGTACATGGCAACACTGAAACCATAAAAGCACCCTCTACGTACATCCATCCAAACAGATTTGTGAAGACGTGCAACAAATACTGCAGCCCTGCTTCGAGAGAGCAAGGAATCTATTATTCCAATGAGTTCACTCTCTCATTAATGTTGCAGGAAATACTGTACCACCTGGTTTGCTGAACCCACACTGATATTGCCGGCAGCATTCCAACCGTCTGACCGTCACTGGCATGGCCGTAACTCTGATCAATATTAAAGAGGCTCATTGAGTTGTTTCATGATATTCACTAAATTTTTCTAAACCTGTCAAGTTTCCTTCACATGCTAATGCCAAAATGTCAAAATAGTACAATCTCAATGTTTCACATACAATAGACCATTAATGAGTGAGTAATTAATGATTTAATTTGGTTTCTGGAACTTTGTGACCAGACATTTTTCATATTTGTACTGTATTTATATGCACATACCCAGTACAAGCAACGGTCAAAAATTCAAAAATCTTGACACTTTTTGTAACTATTGGATGTGAAACTTGACTAATCATGCTGAGTGTAAGTATTGTCATGTCTTTATAACTTTCACAATCACATCAATCTTTATTGATATCAACTCAATGAGCATCTTTAAAGAACGACAACCTGGCTTTCTCAATGGCCACGCTTAGGAGTGACTATATAGTAAATTTACATCCATACAAACTTCTTTCCCAAATACTCAATTGCATTGCATGTTTTTTTCTTTCTTCAATTGCACTTTATCGCAACCTTGAGAAAAGAGTACAGTACCGCAGAATTTTCTCCACTGATGCAGAGAATCATAGCTGGTAAACATGTCTTCAAAATTATTTTTTACACAAAACAAGCCACGGTATTTTGTGTGTAAGAAGAAATCTAGTCAATTTCAGAGTATGTTTCAAAAATTTTTTTCAAGTGCTCAAACTACAGTAACTTTACCCAAACCTCTCGAAGCATCGTTACTTCTTCGATCATTTTACAAAGCAAGTCAAAGGCACAATCTTGCACTTGAAGTGTCAAATGAAAATACATGCTTAAAGACCTTCTGACATTGTTCACCAGAGACATCAGAAATCAGACTTGTTTTTACTCATTTTCAAAGTCCGAGGCAAGAGTAAATATTGACCGGTAAATCCTCATTGTCAAAGCAGTGCTATATAAATTTGTATAAACCAGCTGGTACTGTAGGTACTGCATGAGATCAGTCAATGTTACCTTTCTCGAGATATTGTGTACAATATAAGATAAGATATATAAGATAAGATATATAAGATATGTAAGATATTGTGATTTCAAAGTGTGACATCCACCAAAAACAATAGCAATCATGTACTTAGTATGGAAAACCAACACTCCAAGTATAGGATCAGTCGATGTTAACTCTCTGTAGATGTTGTGTTTACAAGGTTTTAACAGTTTACTCTCTGGTGACTTCAAATGAACTTTGACCTCCACCAAAAAGAATAGTGATTATCTTTTCAGTATGACCAACCCACAGCCTAGGAATGAGGTCAGTCAGTGTTACCGTTATTGAGACGTCATGTCCAAAAGGTTTTCACAGTTTAACATTTGGTGATGCCAAATGACTTTGACCTCCAAAGCAATAGGGATCATCTACTCGGTATGACCAACCCACACAACAAATATGAGGTCAGTGAAGGTTACCTTTCTTGAGATATCATGAAAATAAAGTTTTTTACAGTTTGACCTCTACTGGTGTCAAATGTCCACTGACCCCACCAGGAGCAATTGGGATATCCTCCTCAGTATGACCAACCTACATACCAGGTATGTGGTCTGACAAGGTTACCCTTCTTGAGATATCATGTTTAAAGGTTTTCACATTTTGATATCTGGTGGCCTTAAATGACCTTGGACCTCCACGAAAAACATTATGGATCAGCTACTCAGTGTGAGAAACCCACACAACAAATATGAGACTAGACTAGAGTTACCCTTCTTGATGTATCCTGTTTAAAAGCATTAGCATTACACACATACACACACACACAACATGACCAACACCTTGATTCCTGGCCTGCTGGTTGGCAGAAAAGGCTACCACACTGTCTGGGTTTATTAATGATCCCAAAACATGGATTCAGCCAGAGAGTGAAAGGATAGTATTTCTCCCCTCCTTCCATGAAGGGGTGTTAATTCTCCCTAACACCTCTCATTTCCAGAAAAATGTAAATATCCTATTGATATTCTATTAATATTTACTCAGAAAGATGACACTTCTATTAATATTTACTCAGAGAGATGAAACTTTAAAGCAATGTTTGAACTTACATGTACATAATGTAAACAGTGTTTAAAACCCTTCAAATTTCATCTTACACATGCCTTGAATCAAACTTTTGTCCACCTGTACTCACTTGCAATTTTTACCGAGGACAGCATCAATTTGGAATCATGCTTTCAAAGTAACAACCCTTCTCCCTCCCCTTTTTTTTCTTCTTTTGTTGAGATTCTGGCAGAATCCCTACAAAAGTCACAGAATGTGTATTAGGTCTATATTGAAGGAGACACCTACATATTCTGTGCTCAAGTCCCTTTTCCATGAACTCTGGTACTGTATAAATGAAATTGCATTTTTGCTCTTGTAAGATACCCTGTGTGCAAAAGCAAGAGGATCATGCGAAAAATGACACCAAAGATCACATTGGTGGCCTACATATGGTTTTGTCATTATCAAGAAACATTGAGGACATCAAACAGTTGTGTAAGTGTAACATCACAGCTGTACCAATATACTGTGATATACATGTTTCTTCAAAGATCCCTTACTGTACTTTCCAAAGAGAACATGCTGGTTTTCACCAATAAATAGAAAAAAATATCCATCCCTCCATTTAAAACCTTTCAATCAGTGGCCAATCATTTACACGAGTCTTGATCTGGTGTGAAGACCATTACTTCATAAAGAGGATTAATTTATTGCAGTGTGGTTACAAGTTAAGGAATGACAAAAAGAAGTGCTTAAAAATAGCTATAAAGAACATGGTCCTGGTTAGCATTAATGATGCTGGTAAGAAAGACTTAGTCAAGCAGTTTAAGTTACCTGGCACACAGCTCTGCTGGAAGAACTGTGAAGCAGAGGCCAAGGTCTCCTTACATCCAACAGAGGGCATTAGTTCCTCCTCCAGGAGGAACCCCACGGGAATATTCCATCCCGCTGTGCGCCCATATCCTGTGTGGCAAGACCTTTTGCCCTGAAGATTTTCGATGGTGACGTCGGTGTTACTCTTGCGGACAACTGCCAGTGCGTTGTAACCCTTCTTGCCTGGAACAGAGCAAGCAGATTACCGTTCAAAAAAATCATCACAATAATACCTATTCAAGTGTACTGTTAACAGAGTTGACCAAATTTAAGACAAGTTTCGGATTTGAACATCACACCCACCCAATTGACACCACACAAGTTGCACTCATGCCGTAAAATCATTATCACCTGCGATCTCTCTGACAAGGAAAATAACATACTGCACCATTATGTCACTGTACTGTAGGTGTACAGTATACAATGTAATGCAATGGACTTGACAAAAAAGTACCCAGTGCTCTTCATGAGGGGCAGTTGAGAGAAAAGCAAGCAATCCAACAGACCTCTGGTCAACTATTGACACTTTATATGCCATGATTAAAAATACTGTACCATTCCCTGAAATAGCCACGCCCTCCTAAAATGCCGGTGTCCCTTCCAAGGCTAAACTAAACTGCCACAAACAATTGAAATTACTGCAGCGTAACTGCTACTTCAAAATCAATAGAATGTACAGTGCTACATGTTCACCTCTGTACGTTTCTAGACATGAGGAAGAATTCACTCCAGTCAGACCTTTCGTGCAATTGTTTTTGGAAACAGACCTTCATGTTCAGTGATGATGTAGACCTTGTGGATATCTACATTCAGTCAATGTAAATTTATTCATTTGTGCTGTTATTGAGATGGACAGAAAACTTAAAATTGCTGCTACAGTAATTCATCAAGACCCACGAAATCAAGTGACGACAAAGCTGTGCAGTTGGTTTCAAAGGTACTGTATTTCTTTTCTAATGGTCAGTTCCACCTCCCATCATTTTTATGTCAAGTAATCTTTAAAAATATACTCACTCCAAAGTCAGAACAATGACCTTTGAAAAATATGCTACTACCTGGTGAACATAAGGTTATATTACCAAATAAGAAATTAAAATAATACTACTGTACAACCCATGGTGCAAACAAGCATCAATGGCAGTGTACTTGTACCACACTTTTTATCCCCATTGACTGATTTCTAGCACCAGGTTCATACTTTGAATATTCACCACAGTAATTGAATATATATTTCAAATTTTGTGAGAGATTTCCTGAAAATAAGAACACTAACTTGAATACAAAAAAGTTTCCATCTTTCAAGATACATGAGACACAATGATGGAGGACTGTAAAATCACCCTCACTACAGTACATCAAAGCACCTTGAAACTAAAATGTACTGCAGGAGTGACAGCAACATTTGCAACCTTCTTATTGAACTGTATCTTCAGCTGATATTAAGTTACAGTACAGTATTATTAAGTTCACTGATTGAGAAAACTCTTATGTGTACAAGACATATTCAGCATCTACATTTTCAGTTTCATTTGAACTGACCATTGGCATATATCTCTTCCATGATTGGTTTAATATTGTATCTCTCTCCTCCAGAGTGGACATCGCCCCCATCAAGGGTAATGAGGTCTGCTGTACCTCCTGCAATTCTCTGAAGACAAGCCTGGTTAAAGACCAAAGAGAAAATATATACTGTACACCGGATATGACGCTAGCATTCCATACATTTGTGGGCCATTCTCTAGGTACAGCAAACTTTACACCACCAATGTTGTCACAACTGCCGTCATGATCGAGAAGTACTGTATGAATGTTACACTGTATTAAGAGCTGTATGTATGGTATACTGTATCTTATGTATCCTAATGAAAATCCACTCACTAAACACTTCCAATCCCATCCCACCAGTCACCCCCCTCCCCTTCAGGAGTATGGGGTTATCCATGATATATCCTTCACTCCCTACAGTCTTCTGCAATCAATGACACTTTAATACTGGAGTATTGGCCTAGCCGACTGTACTGTGGGCCATATCCTCCTCACACTTCTACAGTAATTGGACTTGGTTTAAAAAAGTGATAACAGCGATTACTGTATTGTACTAAAATACATTTGCTCTGTGATGAATTTGCACGTGACAAACAGCAATTTGAGGCTTTGCAAGGTACAGTAACAAGGTATTGACTGACGAAAAGAGCTGTACAGTAGGAATAAATTGCAATCTTCTGAAAAATGCAAGCGTCCAGGACATTTTAACTACAGGTAAATCACAACAGTTGAAGGAAACTTTGTTTTCTGGATGCATGGAGGAAATTGCATTTCAAGCATGTACAGAACACAAACTCCTGTGTGGTGCACAATAAGCAATTCTAATTGTTCTTGATACCAATAAGGTACAATAATCAGAAATTTGTGTGAAAGCTGGAGGTACTGTACTGTACAGTATAGTTGTTACAGTAGTGGCATAACCAGACTTTTCAATTGATTGGTGGGGGGAGGGGGCAAAAGTTCATAATGACACTAGCTTGAACGAAGTGCTATCATTCATCGGCGCACATTCTTTTTACAATGCTCTGTAAATTGCATCTCAAATTGCATGAAATCACTTTCCAATCTCCCTGACCTTGAGTTCTACAGTACAGTATGCTTTTTCTTTGAATTCCATTGGAGGAACATTTGCCAGGCGACTGCCTCTCCTCTGCAAATGGTCACACCACTGACAATTAAACACATCATTGGGCAGAGGAAGACCCCAACAGCCATACAGAAGGCAATCAGCTACTGCAGTACAACCCTGTGAACAGAGCTACAGTTCTATGATTTACTCTCTTTCCAGCTACTGTATGTGATATCCAGTATGTACTACACTCCTGTTCAAGACTACTGTACATGGTACCATGCTGTACCCAATCAGTCAGTTTACAGTATTGTACAACACTGTACAACTGTATATAGTATAGAATACCTCCACATATGCCATATCTACAGTACTTCTACAGTGCTTCAAGTACTCCTCACTGTCCGAATTTGCTTGCCAAATACTGTAGAGAAGTTACCATGGTACAGTAAGGGTAGAGGACAAGAGCCAATATGTTTTACTTGATATTAAGCAGTCTGACAGCACTCAACTCTGGAGTCATGACAAAGGCATCAAGAGTACAGTATGTAAGTACTGTGCATACTGTGTGAGGGCATTTGGCGAGTTGAGTTGGCGTATGATCAAGTCAACAACACCTCTGTAATAATGCAGAAATTCAAATATCATCCAAACATGTGCAACTGACTCAGTAGAAAACCACCTTCCCTTCCTTACTTGATCTTTACACAAGTACTGCACAGTACCACAGTACTGTAGGTGTGGCACACAGATATACAGTAGGTACAGTACTGTAGGTTTAAACCGCTGCAACAGCAAATCAGAATTCTTTTCCCTTACAAAGATGATAAATTGGTAACATCCAAAACTAATTTACGTCCAATACATGTACAGTTCACTGGTTTGTACAAGTGATGAGAATCCTGATGGTTTACAGGGAACTTGAAAGTAGACAAATTTCAGTGCTGGGCACCAGGCAAGTGAACCTGGTGGGGATCCAGGAAACTTACAGTACACCAGAGCCCCTAGGTACAGTATCCAGGTCCAAGGAACATCTCTATGGGGCATTGTACTGTACTGTATGTCTTGTTAAAGCAGTGTTATGGGAAAGTTTCTGCAATTTTCTTCAAATTTTGACAGATCATTTCATTCAAAAATACTAATGTTTAATGTTGGTGCTAATTGACTACTGTATGTGCATGTTGCCGATAAGTGGGGAGATTTTCAAAGCAGCACCTGTCATAATTTGAGAATGATTTAAAAAAACAAAACCTAATAAATGTGTTACAATAGTACTGTAGTTACAGTCACAAACGGAACAGGGAAACCTTTTTCTTTTGTTGTGCATAATTTTGTAAATCATACTAATTGCTGTACCAGTTTGTCAGTCCATTACTAAAAATTATGAATTTTAACGTAAAAAATTGTAACAGAAAATCAAAAATAGAAATACTTCAAAATATTTTATTGATGAAATTTTATGGACAGTACTTCATACAAAATGTCAAATCATATCATTTGATATATTCTATACCAAAGTAAAAAACAAGTTCAAAAGTTGCAATTTCACTACAGGAAATTGCACTGAATTTAGCACTGGTTAGTGAGTCTGAGATTAAATTTAGCTCTTGAGAGTTAATTGGCAAGTGTCAGTGTTAGTTACAGTACTTTAAAGTGGGCGTGGCTAGAGAATCCTGTTGTACATCAATCAACGTTACTGTACATCAAACAGAGCTCTGTGAAAGTTCCAAGGTGAATACATTGATTGTTTTTTTTAATTGACTTTATTTTTTCATTTTTTCCCATCGAGCCCCTTGCAGGTGTTCACATGCAGTAACACATACACAAAATTACAACTTTAAAGTATAATTACAACATTTTTAAGTGGATTTAAACAATTTTAGGCTACTTCATCTTTGCACTGTGCACACAGTACTTTGTACAGTACTGTACATCTACTGTACTGTAGTACAGTAGGACTGAAACACAGCTGTGTGTACAGCAACAAAACAAAACCAAATATGCAGTTGTTTTGCCTAATTTAGTAAAGGATGATACTAATCCTAACAAGGTGATCGAACAATACTGCCAGGGATTCCGTCTGAGCGGACAAAGGAGTGGATGTGTCCCCCTTTTCCCAGAAGGAGGGTAAAATCCACCCCCCTCTCCTCTTTTCCGTCAGTAGTAGAGTACATCTTAATGTACAGTATCAGTGATACTCACCTCTGTACTGGCTTCATTCACACAGGAAATGGAAGGTGCCAATCCTTTCCCTGAGAAAGCTGCCTTCATGTCTTCACATTTCTGCTGTTCTGCAGCAGAAATTGTGCACCATCTTGCTGCACCAGCTGAAGAGAAGTTTAAAATGCTTCAAAATATGGCACTCTAAAATATGCAGTATGTGTACTGTACATATGGTTACTTCATACTGAATGCGGATGAAGGATTTTGGACACTTGTTTGAGTGGACACATGTTTGAGTGGATACATCCATGGGCAAATCTCTTTTCTTTTTTTTAATGTTATCTTTCAGATGCATGCATGAATGAAAATACTGTACCAGTGCTGAATTTATGTGGTGATGTCCGAAGCCTATTTTACATCCATAAATTTGGTGGTTTCAAAAATACAATTTTTTTTATTGTAAAACAAACACCTTAGAGTCCATTTCCCTTTAGTACAGTAGATTTTTTACTTGGGAAACCAAGAAAATTGCATTACACAATTTATTCAATCGGAACTTACTGTACAGTACCTGTACGTAGTTGTATTGCCCACAATGCCACCAGGTAGAGGACATGAAGGAACTGGCAGTTCAAATTATTATCACCATACATATTGTTACAGTACATTACATTTCATACATAAATTTATATACAGAATAAACATGACCAATTTCCATTAAACATTAACAATCAGTGATTTAAAAGAAATAATGAAAATACTTTTACAAGTTGTGTATTGTGCAACTAAAGCGAATGGATGTATACTTTGCAACTCGATCTTGGTCCATAATTATTCTTGCATTTTTTGAGTCTTTCAAATTTTCAATTCGTTTCACTAGCTCTTTGTTATTGTTTCTTTCCGTGATTTTATTTTTTAATTATTTTCCTGGATTTTCTAGCCTTTCTTGTGTCATTTCTGTCACTTTTGTGGTCTATATGTTCCTAATTCATTGGTACAGTGACTCATCTGTTTTCTTTGCCTATTGTTACTGTCGGTGCACTGTTTGTAGCCTAGACTAATTTTCATTTCTTGACTGTTTGTCATCGCTGAACAGTATTTTGGTTTCTTCTTTGGTTATAGTTTGTAGTCTTTACCCTTCCTGCATTCCCTTCTCCTCCGTCTTTTTTCTCGTGCCATATCTCTACAGTTCCTTTTTACATTTGTCTCTAATTGTGTTAGGTTTTTTAGCATCCCTGTCCTAATGTTGGCCCATCGTTTCTATTGTCTAAGCCTATTACTCTTTGTTGCCTAACCTTAAAGTTTACATGGCTTGTTTGCATAAGCAATCTGTTTCCTGTTGACCTCATCCATTTTCTCTCACCCTTCTCACTTTCTCTCTCACCCTCTTTTTTATCCTCAATTGTTCTGTTCCATTAGACCCATACTGCTAGTGCAAGCCTCTTGCACAGTAGCACAAAAGTGTTCTAGCCTATTGCTTGGTTTTTGTGTGTTCACTATTTTTTACCCTCACCTCTTAGTTTGATGGTGTGTTTTACTTTCCAGAATTGTTTTTGTTATATTACAACTGCAGCTTTTCAATCACCCTTGCAGTTCTTCCCATTGTAATCATTTCCTGCAGTTAAATACAAAACTACTGCAGCACCCGCTGCTGCAGGAAAATCATCAAAGGGCCCCCACCCCCCAAATTGCTCTGGCTTCTTAGTGTTTAAACTATTTAATTTCTTTTTTCTTTCCTTTCTCTTTCTTTCTGCATGGACATGACTGTCACTGTTGATTTTCCTGCAGCAGCAGATGCTGCAGTAGTTTTGTATTGAACTGCAGGGAATGCTTACGATTGGAAGAACTGGAAGGGTGGTTGCAAAGCTGCAGTTGTAGTCTAACATGGTCAGTGGTCGAGATGAGAGTTAAAGGGGTTAAGGAATTAGTTAGCGCCCATAAAGTGTTAGGTGGCTTTGGCTAATGAGATCATATACTGGAACTGGTTTGGAACTGATGGAAAGTACATGTAGGGCCTATCATTAGCCACATCTGCCCGGCAACTGTTTACCCAGAGAGGTATATGGTAATGGAATGTTCCTCATTCTCACTGGTCTGTTTTTGTTTTTACATCTTGTGCTATTGTTGCTCAATTTTAATCGTTCATTGTTGGCAACTTTCATTTTTTATTAAAATCCTGACTTGTGTTGGATATGTCCGGTAATGTACACACCTTTCTCGTACACAACTTGAAGCACGTGGCTTGGAATTTTCCGTAACCCCCAATAACAGACTATTTCATACCCAGGTATATCGACACAGCGTACAAAGTAAGGCCCCAGTAAGTGTTACAAGCAAGTTATATTAACCAAACCACATGCCAAGTTTGTGATTGTCAGCTACCTATACTGTACCAGACACCAAGTTGCATGAATCACATTGGAATTTAATGTGGCATACAACGTACGTGAGCAACATGCGCATTGCACACGCTGAAGAACCAAGACCGTTTCAAAATATCATTTTGGCATACCACTTTTACTTCCGGGATTATCTTGTACATACTGCACCATGCTTGTTTCGATCATGCTACGGTAGATAGCTCACACATGGTTTCCTAAATTAGTTACGTGGTCCAAAAACAACTGGTAAATAAATCCATTCAAATGTCTATCCCAAATGCCTCATCCATGTTCAGTCTCTACTGAAAATTGAAGTAAATTACTATTCTTGTAAATAAATGCCCTTAGTTTTTACTCATGATTAATATTTTTTATGTTATTCATGTGAAAAAAAAATGTTAGCGAATGTTTCCAGAAGATCCTACGTATGACTCCTTTACTAGATTAAATGTCAATTAAAAAGCATAAGCTTATAGGCCTGGAAACGCAAATTATCTGCAGCATGACAGCTATTGGGCATATCGCAACCCACATGAACGCATTTCTTCACGAAATCAATTGAAGAAGTCTGCTTTTTCAATTTTTACTCTAAACATTTTAAAGTGACTAGGATCAACGAAAAAAGCAAAAAAAGACTTTTTCTTTGAAAAACTCTGAAGCCTGCCCTTACAAAAAGTAATTTGTGCCTGGTAATACGGAAATATGAATTGCCAAGGTGGTTAGGCCACTCGATATACACCCACTATGGTAGGATATCATCACTTAAAATTTTCGGATATTTTTCGCAACACTGTTGAGTCGGCCGTCGGGGCCAATTGTCTCAATTCTCCATCTATGTACAGTACCCAGACTACACAACAAATAGTTATGGTGCAATTGCGGTATTCTAGAAGTTGTCCATCTGAATAAGGTTGCTATAACTTCAAACTTGCTTCCCATTCGTGTTGTGTCCATGGTTTAGACTATTGTTACACAAATTACAGTCTTTTAATTCTCAAGTAGTACTGACGTTACACCTATGTCAATAGCAAGAAAACCCTGATAGAGTAATACAATCAGCGTCCAGGTCAATAGACACGTACACCATATGTACTTTCTTGAGCGAAAACGTACAAGTATCTCATCACACTGAATGATTTCGGTGAGGGTTGTGATAATACTGTAGCATTATATGCTACATCATGACGTGTATGAGTTTGGTATTAAAGGAGAACGAAAGTCAGAACGTTTTACAGTAAAACATCACCATCAAATGAAAGATAAACATGTGGTGATCACCAACACCAAATTTTATGTGCATATGTTGTTTGCTTTCCAAGATATTGCCATTTGAAAGTTCATAAAAATCAATCAGGATGCTGCCATGCTGAGATTGTGTTGTTATAACCTGACCACTTGTTAGTGAAAAGCTTTTGTTTTTCTTTATAATTTATTGACAAAATAGTTTTAATAGTTATGCATCTATTTAAATGGAAGTATGAATAATTTGATCGTTGCATGATACATCTCAGTAATTCAACGCAACATTGTGTACAGTGTACAAGCATTCTTGGAAATTATGAGAAAGGAAAACAAAGAAATACATTAAATTCCTGCTGTCAGGGGTTATGTGACATCATAGTTCGACTTACTCAAGTCTGTTCACAATCAACAGACAAAAATGGCAGCACCCTTCTCTAGATTTCAAAAGTGCATAACTTGGGAAGGGAAGAGCATTTTTTAATGCAACTTTGACAAGTGTTTTGTCAAACACTTCTGCTTCATATTTTAGAAGGATATCCCCAGGGTTTCATTTTCCTTTAAGTTAAGAAGCAGCAGTACACATAACAAACTGAATATTTTGGGGGTTTGTATTGTTATCGCGGTATCAGGCCGATATTAAAGGCTGTATTGCATCACCCTGAGCTGTATTTTTACCTCCCTGAAAGCAAAATTCTCAACTGGTTCTAAGTTACAGTACTCTTAGATTGCCAGCAAATTCGAAAGATGCAGAGCAGCTCATATTACACAGCGTACACTGGGATCCATTGTTTTGATTACACATGTGGAGGAATGTAAGACAGGCTGAGGGAGGGACTAGAGGTAGGTGGTTGGGAGAACTGAAACTGTCTGGGGTGATGCATTACAGCCTTTAACTCTTTGGTTATCGGTAATTTCTGACATAACCATATTAAAGTAAAAACACACTCTTGTTGCAACTTACATTTACAGTCATTTACTACTTAAGACGGAATGGGAATTTTTCAGTGCCCATTTTCAAGTTTTTGACAGTTTATCCCAGTAACTGCAGAAGTTTCCAGAATGAACTTCAATTTTAGACCTTAATTCCAGAGGATTGAGCCAGTGGCTATAAGTGTTTGGTACTTTCGCTAGCCTACCAAATTAGCCAGTTTAAAGGCTGTAACGCATCACCCCAGACAGTTTCAATTCTCCCAACCACCTACCTCTAGTCGGCCCTCCCTCAGCCTGTCTTACATTCCTCCACATGTGTAATCAAAACAATGGATCCCTGTGTATGCTGTGTAATACGAGCTGCTCTGCATCTTTCGAACTTGCTGGCAATCTAAGAGTACTGTAACTTAAAACCAGTTGAGAATTTTCCTTTCAGGGAGGTAAAAATATAGCTTAGGGTGATGCAATACAGCCTTCAGCCAAGGTCTAGGCAAGTGCTATAGCTGATTTGGCCTTACTGACGAGGGAAAAAAAAAAAAATCCCTGGTCGATCCTGGGGTCTACTCAGTTCTACTCCTGAGTCCTACCAGTTGTAATTACCCTTTTCATCCCCAGCGGCATCGGTTCTGTAAAATGTGACATAACCTAGGCCAAAGGGCCTCATGAGGCTAAAAATAAAGTTGTACCATAGTCCATAGGCCTCGACTTTACATCCAGGGGTGAGGTAATGTACATTACAAACGTTGATGTTCACTAACGTGACCCTAGGGCAGCACTGACTGTACTGCAGACTAGTATTAGTACGGCGTGAGAACTGTAGGTGAATAGATGCACAACCCACCTGCGAAACAAATACTGCACGTGTAACACAAGCACAGGAAAAGGACAACTGCCAATCTTGTTAACTGCTGCATCATAGTCTTCAGATTTATTGATAGTTATCAGTGCAAGAAGATTTTTACGAGCTCATGAAAATGGACGTAGACTAGCTTGGTGAAATTCTGCAGCCAGTCACGCTGCGGCAACGACTCGTACCCTGGAATGCGAGCGCGGAGTGCATGCACAGTTCAATTTATCTTGAGTAACATAACACGTGTGTAGAATGAGTGAAAATACTGCTCTTCTTTTCATTGACCGAAGTGAGAGACAACGGAAGTGTAAGAGGTTCATATCGCTCTGCAATGTTACTCCGAATTCAACGTTCTCTTACAACTTATGTTATGGCACCTGTGCATTTCCGTCAAATTTCAATACCACGAGACGAGCATTTTGTCACGTAATATAGGTGCACCGTCAGGGTCAGGAATTCCAATGGACACAGGAAACGTACGAAAACTGCATGCAAGCCTATGGTTCAATCTCTCTACCAACCAATACGTCCATGAGCTAGGTCGATGTAACTTTCGACCGATTATATAAAACACATATTAACAACAATTTAGGTTGCGCCTGTAATGGGCAACCTGCCGTAAGTGCATGCAGGGTAAGGGTTCCGTTGATTGGTGGAAGAGAAGAATATGTCCTTTATTGACTTCCAGGGGGAGTGGTCCTAAGTACTGTTCATGGAGGCATGGACAGGACAAACATAGAATCACGTCAAAGTGAGATGCAAAATGGTGCAATATACGTCCATATTCGTGAGGCCTTGGAAGCTCAGTCGGTGTAGCCCTCCCAATGCAGGGAAAATGTTATTTCGGGGGCCCTGACACACGGTTACCGGGTAAGGTGCCGTGCCCGGTGGCGGGTAAACCAATTTTCGACACTCACTGACCTCAATTACAGTATAAATCGAAACTCCCGAGATAATATTTTTCTTTATAGTTTGTGGGAGGGCGAAATTACCCATGCCCGTTCAACCGACGTTCCAGCTGGGTGCTATCGTGTCATTTCAGGACAATTTGCAAAACTTCTGGCAGGGCAAATACAGCCCCAGCCCCTACCATGTGAAATGTTTTCCGTTACGCTTGTGTGTATGACTAGTTCGTAATGAGTCGTATGGTAGGATACATTTTAGTTTGACAAATTTTAAATATAAAGTATTTAAATTCAAATTTATTTATATAAAAATTTGGAATATAGCACAAATAAGCCTATTATTTCGCCATTTGCTGCATATTAGTCTCGATAAATAAACTACCATATGCAAGTACAAAATGTGTTGAGGTAATGATCAGACGGTACGTCGTTTGCATTTAAGGTTAGGCCCACCTAATGGGTGAAAATTGGCCTTAAAAGGAGATAAAGGGTACCTCCTCGCTTGCAACCCCCCCCCCCCCCCACTCACGCCAACCATCTCTCACCTCCAGCTTTTCCCTCCTATCAAAATATTTTAATTGCATAACATTATTTCTCATAAAGCTGGCTATCATTTACAAAGTTATCGATACGAGAACTACAGCTGTACAGTTTATTGCGCAATCCTCGACAGTTGTAGCGACTAGCAAAGTAATAAAAAAAAAAAACGAATCGCCAGAGAGTAAAAATTGTTGAAACTATACTGGGACTAGACTTTCTCTGGGAAAAGTTGATCGCAGTAAAGACAAAATATTTCACCGGATTTATCGAAGGTTACGCTGTAGTCGAAAATTTCTCATAAAACTTTTTTTTTGAATCTCACATCAACTTTTTTGGAATTTCACATCACCTTTTCTGGAATTGACAATAGCATAAATATTCTAGATAAGATCAATTATTACTATTTTTCCATAAAACGTTTTTATCTTTGATTGAGTTTTTATCTTTCATTGGTAGAAATAAGATCCTATTTCAAGGCTTTGCGTATACAGCTTAAGTCAACTCGTTAAGTGAAGTTTCCTGCCATCTGGAGGGTTTTGAATAGCCCAAATTTCCTTGTACGTTCTGCGCCTAACAAAGATGAAGCTCGGCTCAGAGAGTAATCCCGCTAGTCAATAACAATCATAATTAGTTCAAGCAGTCTCTGCCTCCTATACATATTAGATTCTTTGAAATGATATAAGAACCCTAACTTGCCGGGAAATATGCATCCTCATTCTTTTTTCTTTAGCCCACACTTTCTTTCATTAGGACCTCCAGACCCAGTTTCCTTAGTTTTTCCTCTGCCACCTTTTAAGGAAGTGGGGCATTCGCGGGGGTTCGAGGCTCAAGGGAGAGCCTTCGTCACTAACGTACTAGGGCTCAGGTATGACTAAGCGGAGAGCCACCATTGCTAGCCCCGGAGTGTGCCAAAAAATTTGGATTTAAAAGCCCCTCCCCCACCCCAGATGGCCGAAGACGACTAATCTCTGCACTTTTGTTTTTCAATTAATTGAAAAAAATCAATCTATCAAACAAAAAAAAACATATCAGATTAGTTGAGATGATATAAGAACGTTAAGCTTTATGCGTCTCCTTTTACTTATTCTTTATCCTTCACTGTTTTCATTGCGTGTTAGCCTCAAGACCTAACCTCCACTCTTTCCCTCCGCAACTGTTTTTAGGGGTGTGGCATTCTCCTCACGTAGAAGGAGGGGGAGGGGGGCTTGGAAACCGGTGTCCTTCATCACTTACATCCTAGCTAGAATTTTGGAAAGACTTAGCCACGATAAGTTGGCTCGGAGCGTCAAAGAAATTTCTTGAATAAAATCACCGCTTAAAGATCGCTTCTCCCACTCTCCGCAGTCGCCTTCTGCACTCCTGCAACGCCCTTCAAAAACCTTTATGGTGCATCAAACGTATACAATTGCACAATATCCATGTACAAAATACAGTTTAGTCCGAGTTATTCAGGGCAATAAAATTTTTGTTCCTCCGCTGGGCATGGTTAGACTACGTACTAGGCTTAGTCTGGTGAATACTCTGGTGAATACAGAAGAGCAACTGCGACTGTCGTAGCTTCTGTCGCATTTTACGTTGCTACTGGAGGAACACCTTTTTCACGTCGTTTCCGGGGAATCGGGCCGTCTCAACCACTTGGACTCCTCCCATGTATCCTCCCTTGACTGTTAGTTCTGATGACTGTCACTAACACCTCCCTGCTTTGAACAGTTGGTCATATCTCAATTCGCAACAGTACTGTGAATGTGAAAAAAAAAAGCATAGCATAGCACGACATGCTCGGAGAAATTGATATCACAAAATTAAAAAGAAAAAAAGAAGAAGAAAAAGAAGGCAATAATTGACGGGGATAGGTGCCAGCACTATATTTAAAGAAGATGACAAAAAGCAAGATGCATAAAATGTGAACCTTAAAGAGGCTGGGAAGTGTTCTTTGAGGATCCATAAGGATTCAAGAGCAGCAGACGGTGTGAGTTAAATTTAGTACACGCCGTGTATTATGTCATAAATACGGTGGCGAAGTTGCATTCATTACTTGACTAGCATGTATATAGGCCCGGCCTGGTAACCTTCCGAACATCTTGAAGGTCAGTGGTGCCCATGGTGCCTGTTCGTCTGTTTTCATGGACTAATCATGGACCAACTTCCTGTTCTCAGTAAGAGTAGCTCGTTGACTTCCGTAGTAGAATCGAAGGGACTTCCCCTTAGCTGCTTTGGCGAGTTGTATTCCGGTAATTGTCAGGTCAGTTTTACACAGATAGTGAATAAACCAGTAGCGCATCCCAAGCCTATAGAACGCTTAGTTTAAAAAAAAAAAAAAAAAAAACGTGCTTTTCTGGTTTTATTAGTGTTACTCTTTTCTTTTTACTCATGGATGGCACGCCAATATGGAAACACGTACTCCGACGTGATCTTACGAGGTAGCGACTGACTTCAAATGAAGTAGTAGCAGCCACACGAAAAACAAAAACAACAAAAACATTATTATAGTCTAACCGTTAAAAACGATAATGAAGTAGAAAAAGCAGAAGCTTTGTATTTTGAAGTATCATTCCATGAAGATCCCTTTAACGGTGTTATCACTTATACAGGCAGCTTTTACAAATAGTGTCGATCACATTAACTTTGTCAGAACAGGCATTTTGATCGGTTGCAGTATTAGCTTTCACCTGGCCCATGGTACAACCTTTTGTTTGAACCTCATATGCAGTTAATATCGATGCCAAACCACTTTTTTTCCCCCCTGAAACTTGCTATCGGGATCCATAGTTTTACCAACGTTCATTGTCGTGTGACAAAACCAAAATGTTACTCGTTGCGAAGTGAGAAAACTTCATTGTCACGCCAAAACGATTATGGTGATATGTAGGAATGTCGTATTACTGTGTAATCAATAGTTCCATGTTATGACTCACTCAGAGCGTGAGGCCTACCGAATGGTATTTACGGGTATCTAGGTGCCTGACCTAATACGGACTGGAAAAGCACTCCGCCGGGTCCGAATTTTGAATGCCTTGCAAACACTATATAGCCTTGCCAAGACCCTAGTATCAGTATCAATCCAGTGGTTTTTTTTTTTTTTTTTTCTAACAAAGCTGACTAACACTACGCCCTTAACAATATATACTGTTCCTCCCCAATTCATATCCGCCCGATGTTTGCGTAACTTTCTGAAGGGCCCTTGGAACCTTTGAACTTCTTGACGAGCTGCACGGGTCGTGAGCCTACCCTCTACTATCCGTCTCTTTTTAAATGATCTAACAGTGAACCGATAATGTAGCAGCCGGAAAGGTAGCAAGTAATTCAACTTCGTTGTATTAATGAAGTATATGTAAGGAAGCATATCTATGGAAAAGCTAATGTCAAAATTGTAAGAAATCGATAAATTGAATATCGCAATATGTCGTGAGTGTAAGACTTGACAATAACATTTTGGGTATCATATTAAGCTTTTACATATGGATTATACTTCCCTTAATTTTCCATATTCTCTTTACTTTTACTGTAATTCAAAAAGCGTTTGAGTTTTGAATGTTCTATTGTGAAACAGATTGTCCAACCAATTTCGTAGTAGCCATTTTGAAGCAAAATGTTTACCATACGTGCATTTCTATACAAATACTGCTTCTAAAAATGAATCAGCCTTACGTTAAAGTGTTTCTTCTTCGACAAGTATTACACAGTTGCTCTCTATAAGAGTTGCATTTCACCAGGTCCCAGCATTTCAGGTGCAAAGGCTCTCCTGTTCTTACCTCTGAGTCCGCATATTTAACGGAAGGGGGTTAGTAGCCCCCCCCCCCCCTTAATTACTTTGCTTTACAGACTAACTTGTAAATGATTCACACTGTATTGACAATTTCAAATTGATGAAGTTCAAAGGAATCGTACTTAGCTACTTGGGGGACTGGCATAAGACATATGGGAAGGGTTTTTTTTTTTTTTTGATTTGTAACTGAGATTGGAGGAACCCCCAGCACCTAAAGTTATTTCAGGATAGGTAACTTACAGATGCAAACGGTGCTTTTTTGTGTCATACTTCATTCTTGGGTTGGTCATTTGAAAAATTCCATTGCTGTGAATGCTTTCGGCCAGGGGTATCATAGGAAGGTGACCACTTCTCGGATTCTTGAGGTTTTATTGAACTGTGGAACTAAACTTCTGAACAAATATATGTCACAATTTATCGCTGCATTTGAATTTCGGTACTTTTTTTTACAATGGGCTGTAGGCATGCAGGGCCGGATTTAAGCATGGTCAGTCGGGAACGTGTCCGGGGCTTCTTTAAGGAGGACCCCACAAAATTGTCCATTGTATTTTATTGGTAGAATATTTCAGAAGAATGGATGGAAAGAAAAAGAGAGAAAAAAATGAAAAGAAAGATGATAAAAGACTGAGTGATTGACATAGAAAAACTACGACAGCGATACACTGGCAGAGTGAGGAGGGTGAACTGATTGTGCTCTGATAACACACATATCTATTATTATATATGCGTTATCGGTTGGGGCTCCTATAAAAGCGTTTCGGCCACTGTCTTAGAATTATCTTAGAAAACATGACCTTGAAAACAATGTCCCAGGGTTAACGTCATCCCTGATATCTCTTACAAAGAAAAGATTGAGATGAAGTAGGCCTACGAATCGAACATTCTGATTGGAACATTCAATCTTATATACTGATAATAAATCTTATTCGATTCAAGGTTTCAGAAATTTAGATTGGTCGCCGATCTCAATCAAGTAAATTGCCTCAACACTAGCCGCTTGGAGCATCTACGTGTTCCTCATCAGGTTCTACATCTTAAAGCAGTGGAGGACGTATCATACAGAGCAACCTCTCCAGAACATGTCAAGGGGCAACCTGTTTACTACAGCAATTTCAAATTTTCAGAGCCGTGTTTTCTTTTCGCTGCTGTACAGTTTCCTGCAATAGATCTGCCACATGATGACATTGTGCTATTTTTAGAGTAGAGTATTCATAAAAAAAAATGCCGAAAAGGCGGTAGCTGTCCCAACTGTACACGGAACAGTGCGAAACACTAAATTCACAAGGGCACTTTGTATTGATCAAGGCCTTTCATTAGAAACAGGTTAAACGTACGCAGTGTAATGCACGTGGTTGATGCACATTATGTAAACCTGGTGGCCTGGTGTGCTCAGACTCCTAGTAACAAAGAGGAGAGAGGGGGCTAGTTAAATGTATTGCAAAACCCCATGCACCCCCCAACAAACCTAAAGTTTGTTGGGGGGAGGGGTGCAAGAATACAGAAATACAGAAAGATGATGCGTAATTACATGGGGATTAGTACGCAATCTCTAGTACAGTTCCTTGGTAGCTTCCTGGAAAGGACTCATGCGTGGAGTGACAAAGCACTGACGAACTCCTATATGGATATGACATGACTAGAGCAACGTTACTTTCACCAAACTGATCACGTGGGCACACATTACGTCCTTGTGACTAGCGTCATTTGTTGCCCCATGCATCTAGTCCGCATTATATATCAATGATATTATATTTAAGAGAGAAAAAAGGTCAGCTTTCATACGGCATCGTCCCACAGAAGGTACATTATCATTATTATTTTTATTACCTTTTTGTAAGCTATCATGGTGCATGTTTATGGCGACATTAAGATATAAAATTAGAAGCTGAATATAATATCTTATCGATAGATTTTATTCCAAAAGTTTAAAAACATGTTTCTTTATTTCTCTCAGGCAAAGGGGTCGTGCCCTTATTAGTTGTTTTCCTGTAGTAAAACAATCCAATAAACCAGTTCAGAGTTACAGGGGATGCATTACAGGTCAAAGGTCAAGACTGATATTGCCTGTGTACGTCACTTTGAAAGTAGACGGTGCAGATACTTATTTACGTGGCAGACTTACGTCATGCGCGTACACTGTTTCGCTTACACCTTCTACCCGGCATTACTACAATTTTGCCCTGTAAAATCCTAAATGGAGACTCCAGATTTTAAAGAATTCTGGTGGAGGAAAAGTGGAGAGACTGAAGTAACGTTTGAAATCTCAACTTGAGCGGTTCGATAAGGATATGAACTGGTGGCGACTTAGACTCTGTAGAGTCTGCTTGGGCTGGAAAGTTTCTGTTCCTAATCTTTGTTCCTCCACCCCTGAAGGAACATCCATATATTTACAGTACTTCTCTTCCCGAAGAGTGGTTACTCCCCTCATTGATCGCTGCCCTCCCAGACTCTGGACACTCGTGTTAATTATGCACACAACTTTTAACTAAAACCACTGTTTTTCGCTACCAAATTCGGTAGAAGCCAATCACGGCCATCCTGAGAAATGATGGGAGTGATGATGGGGAAAGGACCTTCGACTGATTATTTACGTAACTATCATGGTAATATTCCACTCTCCCTCAACTGTTTTAGCTCTCTCTTAGCAATATCCTTTTTTTTTTGCCGTAGGCCAATCTGGTGATAGGGTAAAAATTAGCCTAGGTACCATTATTTTCTCTCATTGTTCGATGGCTGCTATTGGCTCATTTCATGAGACCAACGCGTAGTATTTTAATATGTATTAACCGTAACGTCAAACGTGACTATTCATTTGTGCATAACTATAGCGAGTGTCCAAAGTCTCTCCGGTGGACGGCGATCCCAGGGAAACGCGATTACTAGATGGATATCCTCGGTTGGGTATAAGTAGGTTGCAGCTCTAATTGTGGGGAATGTATCAAAGGAGGGGGATTCATTCGCCGAGAAAGACTTGGCAAAGTCTAGTCGCGACTGTGTTCGCCACTGGCATGTTCTCACCTCCTTGTTCTCACGAACATACTGGAGGCACTAGTAATAAATAGATGCGCGAAAAGCGAAATCCACATGCCTATGAAGTGCGACTTGCAATGTTTGAGGCGAGGTGTTAAGTGTTGACAAGGGTTGGGAAAGAGAAAAATCAGCGTAAATATGGCTGTCATACATATATTTCAATATCATATTGATTATTTAGGTAATGTAAGAAAACGATTGCTGTAATTGTCTTCATATGTTATTGTGGGTACTACTTTAGTAACGTATTGTGCGACACTTAAGGATTAGCACTTGAGCTGGACTGTGCGTTACGTTACACTCCACAGCAGAGCCCTTGAGCGAGCTAACACAAATTTTTAACCCATCAAACCTTTGCTACAAGTTACCCCCAAATCAGCTAAAGGGATCCATGCAGTACTTTCATTACAACTACTTAACTTAAAAATTACTCATAGAACTGTGTTGGTGACCATTCCAAGCACAGAAGAGGAAAATGCAGCATCCTAATTGTTTACTCACAGGCTTGCAAATATGGCGTACGGCCGCGTACTTACTTAGGGTTACGTTCAGTGTTTTGAGTCAAAATTCATCCACTTCTTTGTGATGTTTTGGTAAAAAGATGACACTGATATTTAAAACATTTTTTTTTTTAAATTAAGTTGCGTAGACTCTTTGTGTTTGGTAAAACAAGAACTGTCGCTGTAATCCTCACAGACTTAGGCACACTAGCGTACAGAGGAGGGGGGCATTGGGCCATGCCCCCTCACATTCCCCATTTTTTTTTTTAAATACTGCATATCTTGCTGAAAATATCAGAAATAAGGCTGGGTTCATGCAGCTGAAAAAAACTTGGGAAGGGCTATCTGGGGGCCATCTGCGGGGTTTGTAAAACCCAAAATTTTCTTGTACGCTCCGCGCCAACCGATGGTGGCGCTCCGCTTAGATAGTCTTCACAAGTTTGCACCCCCTCCCCTTAGAAGGTCTTTTAAGGTCTTCTTAAATGCTCCAGATTGCAAGAGATCTGCAGATTTCACAATTCCAGGGAAAAGCATGCCCCCCCCCCTCCCCTAGCTAGCAAAAACTTTCTTGTACGCTCCGCACCAACCGATCGTGCGCGCTCGGATCTTTCAATTGCAGTAATTCCGGCAGAGGCTATACGGCCTCCCCCTCCACAAATTCCTGGGTACGCCACTGCTTAGGCACCCTAGTTTCGTAACAGGGCCAAGGTCTAACGTTAGGTTGATAGAAGTCTGTCTGGCCCTTTCGTTTATTAATCATGTTATCGCTTCTCAGACCGCCCCAAAGACGGCGTAGGCCTGAATCAAAAACTGACTGTATCAGTCTTTCTTCAGTCCATCCAAGAAGCTTAAAGTGATTATATGTGTAGGCAAATAAAGTAAAAACATTGATATCCCGATCTTAGGTCGCGAGGCGGATTGGCTCGAGAACAAAGATCGGGATTGGCATAAAACAGTAAAAAACAGAAATCATATTTGAAAAGTAACAGTTTTTACCATAAGGGCCTACAAAATGAATATGCAACAGCACAGGTCTCACTATAGTGTATCAAAAACATACTACTCAAGTCGTCGTTCCTTCAGTGGTCGGTATCGGGAATTGTAGTATTTGGTGAGTGAAGTATACTGTAATTTCAAATGACCTACGAACTGAACACAACATTGCGGTGTCAGTGATCCTGAGTTGTTTTTACGAACTGAATATTCAATACTAGAATATTTCCCATTGGCTTGTAAGTTCAAAGAAGCACACGGTTGATTTGAATGAAAACTGTCAACCACTACATCGTATTTAACACTTTTTTGTCGTTATATTGGAAGAGTTTGAAATCATATGGCAGAATTAACGACCTGAAACCATTTATTTTCCAAGATTGTCTGAATGGTGTAAGTAAAAGCCTTACCAAACTTTTGGAGATGAAATTTCAATGCTTTTACGTTTGGCCTGCGCTCCCAATCACACTAAACTGCTTTTGTTTGATTCATAGGCTTAATACGTAAGCGAGGCAGATAGATCCTACGCATCCTGCCTGTACTAGACGTTACAGCTGAGTTTGTGTTTGATTAGCCTACTGAACATCAACCAGAAAGTGAGAGAATTAAAAAAAAAATACCTTCTTTTCTATTTCTTGGCAAAACTGCACATGTGTGCCGGTATATCTGCTATATGCTACACTTCATTCTTGCAAATTTAACGCATGAGTAGGCGTATGCCAAATAGGCGTAACTTTCATAGAAGATAAGAGAAGACAACTCCATTAAGTCTACAAGGGAAATTGAAAACTGCGGAAAACAGTAAGACATTATAATACAGAACAGTGCAAAAAAGAGACAAGGACTTTCAAAATCATGATCGTTCATTTTTTCTCCACAAACTATTGGACATGGGATAACAATAATGTTTACATTCACATACTTTATAACTTGATTGCTTTTGCAAGTCATCAATGTCTTCTACGGTGTTTGACATCTCTACCTGAAGTGGATAATAGGTTGACTGTAGTTGTCTCCTGGACTATGCTAAGAATTATTGGCAAGCATCATTCGAGCGATTTATCCAACTTCAGTTTTTATTTCACCCTTCTCTCTCGCCGATAGTGGCTACGTCGAATTTGCCATGCTAATTCAGATTTCTAGTTCCTTATGCTTGTTATCGTTAACCCATCTGAAATACGTGTGATAAATTTGTATTTGTGCCCAACAAGGGGAGGAGACACGCCCCAAACTCCCACACATTTCGATAGGTTGGGGACATAATAATTACCCCCCCCCCCCAACATTTCGTGAAAGAGAAACCTTTTGGCTCACTTTTCAAATGGTAGATGATGGAAATTGTGACAAATATCACAGTTAGTGGTGAGTGACTGATGTCATCGCTGGGCTGATCAATGTTGGTAAGGAAACACCGCTTGACAGATTGAAGTGTTTATATACCAAGGTCAGACTCATCTACCCATCCCGAATGCAAACATTTGTCGTCCACTTCGCACGCAGTACTTTTCTCCCAGTGTTCTGTTGATGGCCAAAACAAGGTCATGAATTCCCGCACGTCCCATCATTTACACACCAACAAAAATTCGAATTACCCGAAAAAAGAGATCTGAGGTCAAAATACTGTTGTTGATCGTGTGTTTGAATGAATTGTCGATATAAACTGCTGTCGCGACCGGGGTCCCCCCTAAAAACCCAAAATGAAAAACTTCACAGACACGATGGTCGGAAAATCTGAAATACCACTTAAGTTTTTATATTTCAGTCTAGCACACTTAATGACGTCAAAAGATGCCAAATATTGTACTACGTTGTGAGGTTATACCTATTAATCAAAAAATTTCAATAAATCTGAAATTTCATTTGAATTTCTCATATTTCAGTCAAGGAGTAAGGGTAATCAGAAAGTCTGACATACCGGTTGGAATTTTTCATACTTCTATCTAGCAAATGTTATTACTTCAAAAAAAACTAAGTATATTGCGCTAGACTGTATGTAAGTTTCAGCTGGTAGGTGAAAATTTCTCAAAGGGGGTGGGGCACCTTTTCCCTTACAACCCTCTCACAGATCTAGACCAGCCATCACTCGTCCCATGCACCCTTATTTATAAAAGTGCCATTGTATGCATTTTTTTTTTCAATGTGACTATCATCTTAAAAAGTTATCGGTACAAGAACAAGTTCTACTTTGTCATGCATCATCGTCGATTGTAGCAAACTAATAAACAACTGGAATGAGAGTAAAAATTGTTGTAATAACATCTCTGGAACCATAATTTCTCGGGAAAAAAATTGACTGCAATAGATGCAAAATATTACACCAGAGTTGGTTTAAAGTCGCCTGCGTATTGCATATTTTTCAATATGAAAATAAAAAGCTGTTATCGTTACGGAGTAAAAACTGTTGAATGAAGTTTTCAGAAAATTAGATAAATATTCTAGATAAGAACAACTATTTTTCCAGAGAATGATGTTTTTCTCATTAACTGAGAAATTGCGAACACGAGAGTCCTATTTCAAGGGTGGGTGTGTGTGTGTGTGGGGGGGGGTGTAAAGTCCATAATTGTAATGTACTCTGTGAACCAACGATGGTGGAGCCGACAGTGCACGCAGACGGCTTTCAGGCTTGCTCTCAGGCCAGGTCCCCACCCCTGCTTCAGTCCCTGGATAGTCGCTTCATATGTGATATCGATGACGTGTAAGCAAAGTATGACCCCCATTAGATCCTGGGGGTGCTATGGTAATTTCTGTTTACATTCTATTCACATTCATCTTCTGCCTAACAGAGGACAGTTTTTTTTTTGTTTTTTTCCATTATTCGAAATTTTGCTAGGCTGAGGATATGAACCACTCTTCATGAGACGTTTTGCTAAAAATTCCCATATATGGACGCGTTGACTCACTGTAGTCCTCCACTTAGGTAGTAATCCCGAGCATTAATTAGTGACAAACAAATTCTGGCAAAATCTCCCCCTCCCCCCAAAAAATCCAAATAAAAGAAATCCAAACATTTGCAAAGTACTCCAAGAAAATGAAAGAGGATGCGTTATTATATATTTGTTGTTTTTACATGAATTGAGGAATTGCCGACATGATATCAGTATTTCAAGGCTGAATATATGCAGCATAGGAAGGGCGGGAAATGCCATTTCCTGCGCCAACTAGTGGTGGCGCTTCGCTTAGATATAGTCCTGTCACAAATGTTCTCAGGCCATCCTCTGTTCCTGGTTTAAACCACTGGACACCCCCTGAAATATCCCTTCATAGACTTTGACAATATGTGCCGTCAATGACGCCCTACCTGTTTATCATTAAATTTATCAATGTGCAATGTCTGACCAGTTAAGCCCTTTCAATGCCATTAGAAGATGCAGAATCCTTCATTCAAAAGAAAGTCATTCTTGCTCCTAAAGAGTGACTATTCACTTTTAAATTTGGAGGAATCCTTAATCTAGCTCCTTTCGGATTTATAGAGTAAAACCTATTCGACGCACTTAACATATATTCCACGTTATGCACCAACAGATGGTGAGGTTCCGGTTAATAGTATCAAATATACTATTAACCGAGCAAGTTTAGCCCCCCCCCCCCCGAAATCCTCTTTAATTAAATCTGTTATGTCGAAAAAAGGCTTGGGAAGTGAAAATTTCATGCGATTTGGTAATCTAGTAGTGTTGTCCAAAATTTACCAAGACCAATTCTACCAAAATTTACCTTTAAAGGAATCTTGATAGTGGCAAAGGACGATTAGTCCAGTGCGTTCCTGTGTATAGGCTACGTCATTGGATGAACAAAGTTTGGATACAATTTCTTTTTGAAAATTGATTTCCAGGGATATTTTAATTAGGAGATCTCAATACCCGAAATATCAAATCCCTAGTCCCACCCCACTCTAGGCCTTTATGCTGATTTAATTATTCAACCCTTCCCCCCCCATGCTGAATAATCCTGAATAACATTGTTAATAACGTCCTAAATTAAGAAGCAAATTTCTGCCACCCCGCCCTCACCCCCTGACCATGCTTTGACGCCCATGTGGGAACATGCCGCTTAGCAGAACATCCACTGGACGTGCGTTCCCGGATATTTGGGGAGTACAGCCAAACATTTCCTTGTAGCTTACGTTTAGCATCAACCGATAGTGGCCCTCCAGTTTAGATAGTCCTGACAAACACCCCAGACCTCCCCTCCCTTTCTCTCATTTCCCTTTTGTTCTACTTATGTGCAGGTTTCAGAAGAGCATTTACTCGTTGGGGGATACTGAACATATTAAACATGGCCTTAAAAACTAGTATTGACATCTCTGAGCCTGCCCGAAAGTGTTTATCCGTTGTCTCCAAAGGGTATCTACCTGACCAGCTTGAAGTGGTGTTAGGATAAAAGCAAATGCGCAGAGACGTGAAACAGTACGACGGAACCATTGTATGAAGAAGTATTATGCACACAGGTGATGTAGCTATATGGGAAGCCGAATGCCTAAAGTCGAGAATATCGGCATACTTAGGGAGTGAATGATTTGAGAACAAAACATTACTTATCATTTATCAAATTTACATGGATGTCATCTTTATTGCTTTCCCTCTCTAAATTCGTTCTTTTACTCTTTAATTTTTTCTCCTCAGTTATTTTTTTTTTACTCTTGTTCAAACACTGGGGATTCCAAGGCGACATGATGCCTCCCCGGGCGAAGGTTGGACACCCCTTGTATGGTGATAAGTATAGATAGACAAGTAAGTTGACCTGCAAGAAGGTCAATTCTATAAATTAAAACAATCGCTACATGTGAACCTTTCCCAAATTGCTGAACACCACTCTGTTCAACACTAACATTGACCAAATGTTACCATCAAAATAAACACTTTGATCGCTTGATTCCAAAATGCCTCATTTGTGCAAAACAATCCCTAGTTGGCATTTGACATTGACCATCTCAAAAATCAAGCAAGATTGTCCCCTTTCAAATCGTCTGGAATGAGATCTGTTATGACTAAAAATTAGCTTGCGAATTGGTATTTCCTGCGATATCATTGCGGTACATCTTTCGCTCAGTCAACTCTTGATGTTTTCCTGATTGAGAAGAGGACCACAAATGGTGACGCTTCCGGCTTAGGTATAAGGTCAAAGATGTTATCCTACATAACCAAACATTTTTGGCAACCCCCCCCCCCTCACCTCTGACAACCTCTTAAATGAAATCTGTTTTTTTTTTTGTTTTTTGTTTTTTGAGACGAAGCCTGTGAAGGTTTCCTGCTATATGCTGTTGTCAAACATTTCTGCCACGGCTTTAAACTTCCAGTCTGTCCCTGTTCACAGTACTGATCTCCCGTGTCTACTCGTACACTACTAAGCATATAGCTTGTTATATAATAAAGAACGTAAGGTAGCGCAGATTACCGTCCACCGAGTAGAGTTACTCAAATTACTCAAATTGCTCATTATTTCTTGCCTTACTGTAAGTTTATCTCTTTTCGTTACCCAAGAACGTTCCAATAACTTTCGCTGATCGGTTAAATAGTGTGATGTCTTGTTTGAAAAAAAAGAAGTCTTCAAAATAGAAACCCTCTCGTGGAAATTTGACTGTACGCAACGATTGTGCAGGCCAGTCTCCGAGTGAGTGGTCTTGCATTGGACGGCGATCTCTTCTCTACCTTGTCTATAAAATACATATGAGCTATAGTTTAGTGTATGAAGAAGCAAGGAAAACCTGTTTTTTTTACATGTAGGTAAGATATCCAGTAAGGATGGGGAGGGGTGGTAGGGGGAGGCTAGGTAAGGGGTTAAAAGAACATTATCCCTCTTTTGTGGCCTGCGTCACTGGTATTCATGCAAACGAGTGGGCTATAGTCAAACCTATAACCACATTCGTTTGTGTCCAGGGACCCCATAGGTAATTCCCACCCTGGTCGGACCCAGGGTTATGCGTGCACCCCATAATTGTAGAGAAACATGTATTTTGGAACGGTTTTTCACTATCAGGAAGTCGATTCCTCCAGGCCACGCTTCCTCCTTTTTCCAGATTCCTGAATCCGGCGCTGCGCATGTTACCCATGTATAAAGTAAGGAAAGCATGCTTTAAGGACCTGTGTAGATTACCAACATGTTGCGGACACATTTGGACACGGAAATTTTGTCCCTGTATGCGCTAGTGACATGCTACGACACACTGAGCACATGTTCAAAAATCAGGGAGAAAGCAGGACTTTTTAAGAAAGACAAAGGAAGCTATGGAGAAGATGTGTTTGGGAGCAGTTGCAACAATACCGGCAATTGTTGCAGAGAGGAGAAGGAAATATCGAAACGCACAACAAAAGAGTGCATGGGCAGAGCATTGGATCACTATAACGGGAGGGCAACAACTGTTGCATATCACTGACGCTTGAAGAAGCTCAGGTTGGGAGACAGACCTCCTAATTTAACGCATGTGAACGTGGGCAAACAAATTGAACTTAACCTCAGAAGGAGTTGTTTCGCATAAAAAAAAAAGGCTACCTGTGTAGTATACACACACACCCACATTCGTCAAATAACGCGCGAATTTTGTTTGCCGCTCCAGTGTTTATTCAGTTACCAACATTCCACTCACTTCCCTAGTGTCCACAACACCCAGGTCGTAGTTTCGTCTCTATCTGTAACCCCCACCCCCGAACCTGCTCCTCCCTAGGTTGCACGCCTCTATGACAATGAGACCGATTTCATTGACAAACTGAGAGACAATTTCAGGAGATAATTCCACGATTATGGACCTCTCCAAGCTTTGTATATAATATAATATATATATATATATATATATATATATATATATATATATATATACATATATATATTTATATGCATATATATATATATATATATATATATATATATATATATATATATATATATATATATATATACAAGATTGAGGTCCATATATATATAAAGAATACGATGAGATTCATGATTTTCAATTCAGGAGATAATTCCAGATTATGGACCTCTCCAGCTTTGTATAATATATATATATATATAATATATATATAAATAAATATACATATATCTATATTATATATATATAATCATATTATATTATATATAAAAGGAGGTATAACTAATAATAAACTGAAAATAGCGATGAGTTGAAAATCATGATTGAATCAAAATATTACGCCAATATTCGTAAGAATACACCTTACATCGTCAAGGCGAAATAGCAAACTGATATATATATATATATCGACGGCGAAAGCACCACACCGGTAAAAAGCGTAAAACATAACATGAAAAGTGGTGAAACATGAAGATATGTTATTAGCTTTTAGGGCCACCGGTCCCTTCTTCAGACAACTAAAATGATAAAACGAAAAACAGACGCTTGAAAGCAGAAGAACTGCAAGAAAGTACTAACCCTCAAAGAAAATGGAAAAAAATAATCAAAAGGGATCAAAGGTAAAAACTAAAACCTTACAAAAAGATGTAAGAAGGAACGACTAAAAGCGCTAAGGAGTGTACAAAAAGGAACCAAAGGATAAGAAGGAAAAAGCGTGAATCTGCTCTACGCTGTTAAGCTTGGCATTTAAAGGAATTCTCCACCAACAAGGAAACTTAACGCAATATATGAGATTCTTTAACACACTATCAGTAGAACATAACGATTTTTACCAGAGGAAGCTTCCTTAGGTTCGAAATGACGCTTTGAAAGTTGGTCTTCAGCCTGAAAATGTGTGACGTAGAACCGACAAATACTGTTTTCCACTTTTGCACCCTTCGTGGGTCATGCTACATAAAAGCTCTTTAGTCCAGAGATTAAGAAAACCCTGTGAAGGTCTACATTCAGAGGGAGATCTTTCACATGAAATCAGTAAAGCTGCTATTGTGATGGATATATAGCTTAATTAGTGCTAGTACTTTAAGACCCACCAAACCGAACTAAGGTACTCAGCTGTATAAGTAGCTCAAAGGTGTTTCTATCCTTTATTCGTCTGTACCAGTTCAATATCATTTACAGAGCAATGTTATTTAAGTCAACTAATCCTTAAACAATTAGGTAGCGCCTAACTATGCGTTGAAAGGTAGGTCTAGACTATACCACTCCATAGTGAAACAAAGGTTTTATCACCAAATCACCAAAGAGATCAGAACAGTACTGCAGCCACAACTTGAGATTCAATTTAGACTTGTCAATTTAGATTTGTCGGTACTACTTCACAACCGATTGATTTCTAGCGCCAAGCTCGTATTTCCAATATTTACTTAAATAAATAATTTTCCGAATTTTTTGAGATATTCCCCGAAAATGAGAACGATGACGTGCCTACGGTAATGTTTGCATCTTTTGAAGAGACATGGGAAACTGATGGTTGAAAATTCCTTTAAAATAGTCATTAACATTAAGACCCTTCGGCTGGACACATTCCAAATTCCAAATACATTCCCTGTCCTGTTTGTCCAAGGGATTATCCCTTTCACAATTGCGCTAAACGTGCATCACGTCCAGATATTGAAATGGACCTTAGTAGGGGAATTTACCTTGAGATGTTTGTAAAGCTGCAGTACAATGTCTAAAATCTAACCGGGCCTTGAACACACGTCAGAAGGTCCGGCTTATGCATTCATGCGAATCCCAAGTTATAAGTGTAAACCACATACTAATGATTACAAGCAAAAGAACGACAGTAAAAATAACCCATTGTGCATCACAAGTAGTAGCAGAATTTCTACACTTAAGATTTACTGACAATAAAATTATTGCAAGTAAGTAAATTGCACAGCTACCAGGGTTTCGTTTTGTTCTCAACACACGGGGCACAAGGGGTCACCTCACTGGGAGGTGATTTTAGTTTGGCCTTGACCAATATTTTTTTTTTCAGATGCGGGGGCAGGCCCGTAGCCAGCCCATGTGGCGGGTGGGTCTTTTTTCCAAGATGTGGACCTTTTTCCAAATACGGAAGTGGCTGGTGCGTACCGTAAGCATGCAGTTGCTAGGGGATCCGAGGCTGCTTCCCAGGAAAATTTTGAAATCTGCAGATCTCCTGCAATCTGGAGCATTTTAGAGGACTTTTGAAAACAACAGAAGTTCCTTTTCCCAAGAATTCCACACAGTACATCACTTTTTGAGAAAAAAAAAACATAACATGTAAACATAGAAAATAGTAGAATGACATACATGTACTGTCAGACAATCTGGCTTCAGATAATACTAATTTTGATATAAACCTTTTCAAAGCAAATGTTCTTCCATTGAAAAATGCTAGCACCAGGTAATTAACACTAAGAAAGATCATGCAGTGATTGGTTAAATTTCTGAAATAAGGTTTTAAAAAGAAAAGAAAAATTAAATGTAATACACAGAGCACAACTAGTAGTATTGCAGAATTGCACACTCAAATATCCACATGAATGTCTGTTGTCTTTGGTGCTTTTTGAAATTATGGACCAGGGGTGAGAACACTGGCTAGTCCCAGTTTTCTAGGATGGATCTTGGAGAATATTTCCACCACCTCATCAAGGTCTACACCCATGTCATAATGAATGTGGATCAGTGCGACGAATGCAGGCGCGTAGCGAGGAATATGCCAAGGGGGTGCGAACTCGTGAAGACTATCTAAGCGGAGCTCCACCATCGGTTGGGGAGGAGCGTCCAAGAAAATTTTGAGTTTTACAAACCCCCCAGATGGCCGAAAACGGCCCTTCCCAAGTCTTTTCAGCTGCATGAACCCAGCCTTGAAATATAGATCTCATGTCTACAATTTCTCAATTACTGAGAAAACAATTAGTCTGTGAAAAATGCCGAGATGAGCATTCAAGGAAACATTTGGCTCTACCGCAAACCACTCAGATAGTTGAAAACCGCCCTTTCTGGGTGTTTTACACGCATAGCCTACATACATGCTCCCAATCCTGCATCCCACCCCTGCCTTGGCGACATCACTGAGCATAACACCATCATTAGTTTGGGGGAGAGCATCAAATAAAAATGGGCCGAGAATGCACATCTATAAAAACATGGTGGACCTGCCGCATAAGTTGAGGGAATTACTATTTAGTGATATTGCGGGAAAAAAAGCGAAAATGAGGTCAAGGAGGTCTATTCGCACTCCTTTCCCTGGCTATGCCTATGCACCGTGGGTATTTCTGGCTAAGTCCTAAAAAAAAATAAGACAATATGGCCAAGGGGGGGGGGGGGAGTCGCCTCCTTCGCCCCCTCCTTGGCTACGCGCCTGGATGGATGACATCCGTGTGTCCAGGGCTTTACATTTATCTAGTTAAATGATATCCACGGCCACAATGACATAACCATGCATGCTCGTTTTTTAGGCTTGTTATCTCATCACCCTACATAGTATGCGTATGTAGCGATGAGATATTGTGGTCAGTTTGGGCCTGTGTACATTTTATGACATAAGTGGAAAGGCTTCATCTTCCTGCTCAAAGTAAAGAGAAATTCGACCTAAAACATGTCAAGATAAAAAAATATTTCATAGCTGACCCTTTAAACATTGGGCTGGAAAAATTGACCTCCCTCAAGTTGGGGTGGGTCGTTCGAACTCTCCGATCCCCCTGACTACGGGCATGGAGGGGGGGGGGGGGTTGACGGAAGCTAAGAACTGGAGAGCGAGGGATCAAGCGCGTCATTAGTGAAGACCACAGAAGAACCACTATATTTTGAAATATAGTCAAAATACCTCTTATATCAGGCAAACCGGCCAGTTAACTGTAAAATCGACTTTTTTACAGTCCTCAATATCACGGGGTGGGGGATCAGTTGGGTTAAAAAAATTAGAGCGGGCCCTATTATTCTGGTGCAAAACATTACGGCGAAAATGGCCACGTTGTACAAAGTAGGTAGCAAGATCATTACAGCGACGAAAAGCAGATTGAGGGTCAGAACAAATTCTAAGAATTTTAAAAGTTTGACTATTAAAGGCGATACTTCGCTTAATATGACCCGGATGACAAATACTCGACAAAAGAAATTGATGAGTATCAGTGGGATTTAACAGTCTTTATAACAGTCTTTATGATACTTTCATACGGAATGCGGTGACCTCGTGAAGTTGGGTTGTCCGGATGCGGAAATTTGTGGTTCCACAAATGCGGATGTAAAATTGATAATGCTTAAAGGGAAATAGGGCGTTTAGAATACCCCAACAAACATACAAAAGAAGAGCAGTAATCATTTATTAAACATTCAGTCATAATTCCAAAGCTTCATCTCCTTAAAACATATCATGTGTGAGAACAAGATGCATCATTTGAATTTCACTGGGACAATAGTGTTGAACAACAATAACTGAATTCTATCGTGAGAGCTTATTTCTCGAAAGGAGGCTTCTGTCCTTCCTTATTTGGAATAATCTATCATTCTACATCCAAAAAAATTTAGTTTCAAAAATATGGATGTTTTCTCTGAAACAAACGCCCAATTTCCCTTTAAGTAACGAGAAACGTTAACCTTGTAGAGGCATTTCCGTGATATTCATAGGATCGAGTAACTCTGTTGGAATTTGGAAGGCTACATGTAAGTGGCAGTCGTAAAGTAGGACCCAAGTTGTGTGAAATCAATGCTGATATGTTACGCATGCATACAGTAGTACTCAAGGTTACGTTAGGCTACACGAGCCCCGTTTGTCTGCTTTCTTCATGCCATTTTAAATACTTTGCCAGATATATTGAGTTAGTATCTCATTCCTAAGTGCAAGCTGTGCATCACATATATAATATGTGAAAATCTAGGTATGCTCCATGTGATATAAATATATAAGTAGAAAACTTCACAAACATGACAATATTAGAAGCACAAACTTTACGAAAAAAAAGTGTATATTTCAGACACCCATGTGTCCTTCTTCAGAAATAACGATTGAATGTTTGATTTTTTTTTTTTTATAAAAACAACACATCAGAAAGGCCTTATACATATTCACGTGCTAGTGCGCGATTGGAGACCGGAAGGATAAGCAATTAGTGTGGTATGGACGTATGCCTCAACTCAGCGCGCGTTATATATTAAGTCACCGCGTCCCACCCTCACCCCACACAGAGGGGAAATCACTCAGTATGCCAAGGTCTTTGTTTAAGCCATGGAAATGAGTAGACAATTTTATTGTCCATTTACTTAAAGGGGAAATTACGGTTTATTTTCACAATTTATTTCACTACAATTCCCCACTGGCATCGAACAATGAGTTACAACTAACAAATATGATCAAGATTATCTTAGAACATGTGAATAATTTCGAGAAACGAGTCAAATTGGCAAAAATCGGTGAAGAACTCCGAAAGTCTGTCACATCCATATTCAACGAATCAAATATGAATATTCAATAGTATCGCCTTTTGAAGGTGTCAGGAGGTGGGGTTTCCTATTTCATTCAGCCTACGTGTGCTGTATGTATCATCAGCTATCACTGAACTCTTGTTTACTTAGCATTGCTCAATGCACGAACAGCATGGGAACCGTGAACATTCGGTTATGTTTATTCATATAGCGTCATCTCAGTCTTACGCTGTGATTGGTCATCGTATAGAGGAGGCTGTGTTGTCTTGCACATGAACGTTTATTTTTTGTACCCGACAAATATTAAGAGTTGTCATTGAACAGTAATTAACGCAATAATTACCGTTTTTCCTACCTGTAAACACCTCCGAAACGTACTATATTTCGGTGAAGAATCAGTTTAAATAGAAAAATCAACTAAAGGTGAATTTTCTCAGTCAAACCCTAATTTCCCCTTTAAGGCTTTTAGCCTTTGAGTGACAGAAGAGTACCCCCAACCGAGCAAAATACATCCCAAGTTACATAGCGAATGATTACGTTCACCGCTATAGTGCCCTGATACATGGTAGCCCAAAGACCCATCCTTTATTGTTTTTTTGTTTTCTTTTTTGTGATTGTTAAACCTCAGTCTAAATTTGCCGTCCGTCTGACTAACATAGTTACCTTTACGACATACGTTGCATCACAATAAGTAGACTAACATTAGGTGTATCACAATCAAGGGGAGGGGGCCCAATGTTGAATTGCATAACGTTTATTACGTGTCCAACGCCGCTTGCCCTCCCTTACCACCTGCTAGCACCCCCGTCACCTGTAAATCAGTCCCTCCGACCGCTACTTTTCGGATTCTGGCGCTGCCCTTGTGTGGCAACAGATCATCAAATAACAGAGGTCGCAGTGCAGTTTTCTACAAGTTGGGAAAATGAGGATTTGACGGAATTAAAGCCATACCAGCACAGCAGAGATTTGATCAGTGGCCAGTTTTAACCATGCTGGGGTTGTGTATCACAGGTTCACATTTCCTCAACAATCCCGTGGCCAGTGGATGACTCTTCAGACGTACTTGGCATTAAAAAGTATACTTTTTACAAAACTTTGTAACATTTGTTCGCTTGCAAGGTGATCAGGTTGTATTTAAGCCAACAGATTCCTCTTTTTTTCAGGGTGGATGGCTTCAGGAAAACTGTTTGACGTTTAGCTATTTCTCAATGGAGAAGAAACCTCTATCCCCTTATATTACTGATTGAAAGAAATTGCGATAAGTAAATGTTTGAAAGTGTGGGTGACCAAATTCTTTTTGAGCAACAAATAACTGAATTTCTCTCTGTGAAAAAAAATATATCTTGAAAAGAAAGTCAATCCAACCTTTGAATAATGTGTCATTCAGTGTCCATAAATATTGGTTTTACAAATATGATCTGTCGAGACTTGCTCATCATCATCGTATGAATTTGAATAGGTAGCTAAGGAATAACGAAAGCTAACACTCGACCTTACTGGAAGTGACTATCTCACTGTGTTACGTTTTACGCAATTTAAGAGGGATGGTGTTAGATTATGATGTCTATTGATAGATTTTCTATGAGATCCCCCTTAAAATAGTTAAAACAAATCTCAAAATACACATATTTCAAACACTTATTTTTTCGAATTTTTTGTTCGAAAGAGGGCGCCAATTGGCATCACGCTACCGTAGACTTTCATTTGACACGGTTAACGTTTTACAACACCCTGTTATCAATGAAAATCAATAATACAGTTGAATTACTACTGAACACTCTCTGGTTTTACAATTCCATATTCGATAAATCCCGTGAATGGGAGGGGTTTAGAAGGACTGCTACCTCAAAAAATATAGTTTCAATTGGTAAAAAGATTCATTGCGTCGTTTTTAGGGATATAATTGAAGTGATTTAACGAAAGTAAGAAAGATGGCATGCGACTTTGTATCATCAAAAAAAAAAAAAAAAAAAACGAAAGGAGGAAAATAAAATCAAATCACTTTTCTTGGGGTTTACTGTAAGAATGTTATAAACGATCTGATGGTTGATTTAGGGAAGTATTCATTGTATGAGGTTAACCCGGCCAATGCCTTGTGGGTCATTCGTAACTTTATTTTCACTTTCTTGATTGAAAGTACTGTGTGAGGACAGCGCTAAGTTTGGACATTATATAAAATTACTGTATATCAAAGAGATAGTTACGTGCAGAATCACGCAGTGTATTTCTGCATGTGTCTTTCATAGCCTAGGCTAGACCTTTGTACTTTTGTGACTTATATGGGACATTCATTTCAATTCTTAAAATCAGAATGCTATAAATCTATTCCAGTGCTCAAGTATAGTAGATAAAACAAACAAAAGCCTGGACATACCTGCAATGGAGTGGACATGCAGTAGGTTAGGCCAGGCTAGACCAAGGAAAAGAAGCCTACCCCTAGGTTATGTAGGCCCTAGCCTAGTCTTTGGTTACAATTAATGCATGCAGCTGAATAGCGGAATATACACAGACTAAGGCCTTTTAATGATGACCAAACTGGGTTACGCCTATCTGTTAGGCTAAGTATTAGTAAGTTAGTCCCACAGAAGTAGTCTACCCACTTCTATTGGTATGCCTGTCACCAGCTCCGAGTCTAGTCGAGTCCAGTGCATACATTTACTAATTACACTTCAAACGGAAAATGTCAAGTTTCGCGCCATGTGAGTATTTTGACATCAATTATCTTAGATTTAAATTTTAATTGACGAATAGCGCCTGCGATTTGAGGCAAACTGGAATGAGACGAACTTCGGTCAGGCAAACTGACAAGAGCCAAACTCGGCTGAGGCGGACTGCAGTAAGACGAACTGCCGTGAGAAGAACTGCAGCGAGGCAAATTTAATGAAGCAAACTAAAACGAGAAGACCTAATATGAGGCAAACTTTAATGAGACAACCTTAAATGAAGCAAACGTACATAAGACAAACTACAAGGAGACAGAATTGAGTGAGACGACAAAATTGGACGAGACAAACCAAAAATCAAGATCAAATGACACAACTAAATAAATTGAGACAAACCTACGATGAGACAACAAAATTCATTGCCCTTTTGGAGTTCCATAGTAAAATATGCCTCAAGACGTTATTCATCAATTATCGTGGACCTTTCAAAATGAAGAGCCGACCTAAAATCGTGGTCATTTGCTATTGACATTTGGTGAAAAGGAATGGGTACATGGGAAGCCACATAATTTGGGTTTACAGCCAAAAAAAAACCAAAAATTGTCTGATTCTATGGGAAGCACTTTTTACAGTTCTGTCATCGTGAGAGTACACCACAATTAAATAAAGTGCAACTATATGATAAGTCAACCTCAGTCTTATAAATACATAAGGACACAACGTAATTGTCATTCCGTCATGCTTTCACTTATCGCCATACTTCACTAACCTGAATGTTGAAGAGTACCTAGATGGAAGGGCACATAGCGTGAATATTAAAAAATTGAAACGCTTCGAGAAATTCGACAGTGTTGCTGTGACATTTTGATGTAACAGCCGAATGTCATTATTTAAGTGTATACGTTTAATGGAAAAGATACATTACGGCGTGCTTCCATGTATTACTTTTATAAATTAATGGATCGTTGAGAATGACGCAGTATTGCTCAGATTTGCCATTGGACAGAGCATGCAGTATAGGCTCACACGTGTAACCCACATTGCCCAGATGGTACTCAAGGTGCAAAGTACAGCTGGGTTCCATCAAGTTCCAAACTAAGTCGCAGATATTTTCTTGCTGGATACTGCACCCATTTTATGCAGATGATTTCTTTGTTTCTCAATGTCATTTCCAATGTCTTCCAGAGCCTCTGACTTTCATCATCACGTTAACCGTCATATTAAGACTTAACAGCTATTTTGAATCGTTGAAATCTTGTTTTATTTTAAGTAATTATTTGCCAGTATAACCTAACAAGCATGCAGACAATACAATTGAGACAGAAAAAAAACAACAACAACAAAAACAACAAATCTACTCACGTAATGCAAATGTGTGACTCGATTGACTTTATTCCAAAAGCGCACTTCGTATTAACAACGAGATCATACTAACCCTCAATAAGCAAACATTATATGTTCACAGTATTATCAAGTAATCTACGTCATAAATCTGCCTATATTTACGACGTTTCGATTTCCTGACTTTCAATTGCCATTTGGCCATCGTCACTGGTATATAACTTGAAACTTTATTGCATGGCAGTTAAGATATCAAGTTTTGAAAGAAGGAAATATAGGGTGAATAGCACGTAGGTTAGGTTCGGAGGGATTCACTATTTCCGCAACCACCAGTTAAAAATTCCTAGGCGAAGAAACGACTGACAACAAACAACTGACAGCCATGTTGTTGAAGAGAACAGTGTAATTGTGTATTCTACATGGAAACATCACGTCTGCTAGGTCCTGTCTCTATTTTAACAATGTAAGGATATTCTTTCTTGCTTTTTTCCGTCTTCGATACCATGCTCTTTGTACTGGGCGGATCTTTATTTCTATGAACTGAATGTTGTGATTACCTTCCTGGAAAGTTATGCCAGTAAGGACCATAACTCCAGGAATAATTGGGATAAGCATAAGAACATGCATTGAACCACCATCCATTTCTTTTATGATCTGCGCAGTTTTGAGACGAATGAAGGTCATTGTCACGATCTCTTGCTGAGAAAGCCATTCCCTGTTGTAACTGAAAGCATCGCAACCTGTGGCAAATATACAAATGCAATTAAGTTAATGTACCTCAGATCTCCCTAGAAACTTTTTTTCCCAAATCGTAAGCATGAAATAGCGATGATTATTCACTGAGGACATTTTAACTTATTTGGAATAATTTATCCACATTCAGTGTTGCGTTAAATTATTTACGTACCACTTTTGATGGGATATTTTTTACTTTTGTTCATAAAAAAGTTTTATTCTGTTCATACTAACTAAGATACAGGTGCTCACTTTTCATTTTATTTCTATTTTCATAGAAATCCTCTCAGCAATTGCAACTTAATAAAATACTTCGGTAGTAAATATGTGTGTCTGTAGTTATGCACATCTTAATCTAGAAGTTTAAGGTGCACGCCTTTGTTTAATGTATCATGATGATTGCACACAAGGAAGTCTTACACATCCACACATTCTTTACGTTTGGAAGTTTCTAATATAGTAAACAAGGTAAACATATTTTATTTCTTGCATTAACTCCTACCTATGTAAGGTAGGAGTGTATTTACCGTTTGACTATATATTTACAAAACAAATGTTACTGATTTTACGATAAAAAAAAAAACAAATGTTAAAAATGAAAAAGCTCTGAGATAGCTAAGAAAATACCTCAAATGTGACTTTCAAGATTGCTTTCTATGTGGCAATTGTTAGTTGAGTCTTTAAAAGTATATTGTGACTTTGCTAAAGAGTAATACGATAAATTAAAACCATCATTGTATCTGCGTTACTTCATTCCTTAAAAATAAAATGTATACGTTTGAAAAAAAAAAAAAAAAACGTCGTGGGTCCCACCCTTCTTCTAGAAAACTGTCGGTCATCAAAGAATGGAAATTTTAATTTATGCTAATTTTCTGCGGTGTTGAAGTTTTAATTCATTCGTAATGAGTACGGATTAGGAAAGGATTACCATAACCATATATGGAGATATGAGAGACGTGACCTTTGCATGAATCAGTATTGGAAGGTGCTATTGAAAGAAAACGGCTTGTTTGCATCGTCGGTTAGTTGGACTACGTCATGAAGCAAAGTAAAACTTGCATGCGCAGAATCTTGCTGTAGTGTGAACAGCGAACTGAGAAAGGTGTGCGATCGTTCAAATAAAGAAAGATGTCATCTGACACATACCCGAAAACTCTCATCTAAAACTGTCTTGAAGTTACGTTTTATGTTACATTTATTTTCTACTTTTCTCTTTGTTACAAGTTGTTACATAGTATACCAGTAAAATTCGTGTTATTTGTTCGCATCGCATTGTTTCGGAAGAGTTTTGCAGCTTGCCAAATACTGAAGATCCTATAGCCTACTGCAGTTTGAAACTGATGTAGCCCTCAACTGCAATGGACTCGTCCATTTTTTCTTTACAAAGTTGGTCGATGTAGCTGGCTACAATACTGTTCAAGGTTTGTACATACACATATGAGAGGTACATATGAGTTAGAACCAACCAGCTGATCTATCGGACCACACATGCCCATGATTGAGTTACGTCATACATTGTATGGAACAATAGTAATCGCTAAGACACAAAGTCTGATTAAATGTTTTAGTCCGCATTAGCATATAATGGCGGCACCTCTGAAAAATCAAATTAATTTTTCTCCTTCTTTTTTTCTCTCGTCTCTTTTTTCAAAGCAAATAATCAGTTACTTCGTTTGGAGGAATGAAGATCGACTGACCACGGACGTAATTTATATATTATATTCCAGAACCTTCACATCACCATATACTGTACAGCTTTCAAGTGATAGCTAGTACCTTTGTCAATACTATTAAGTAAGTGCCATGAATGCTAAATTAATTTTCAATTGGTTATGCTCACAATGTGTCTTATGCCAGTTGAAAGGTCTTGCGTTTTTAGTTAATGATAGAGTCGGGGACATCTGTTGATAGAGACTTTCAGCCACAAGCTGTGAATATTAAACTTGGTTCAATACCCTAGGAAATTGTGGTTTGATCTTACGCACAGATGCAACAAACACTTTTAAAGAGGCACTGGAAATAAAGCTTTAAATATGGAAACTAAATTACATGAATCTAGTCAGTAATATCAATTTTGGTGTCGATGTAAGATATTGTGAAAGTTTAAAAAGATATTTTTTTTTTGCAAATGCACTGACCTACTGTACTTGAAGAATCGTAATCATCAAGTCCAACAAGTTTGTATTGGGTACCTTCGTCACTGACACGGAAGAGATTGTACTTTGCAAAGTAAGGATCACCGCTCTTAGATACGAAGTCATACCTCACTTCGTAGTCCTTCTGATTTGCTACGTATGCTAACTTCTCGTTGTCCAACCACAGTTTACGATTTGGAAATCCGAAACCATTCTTGTAATCATTCCAATCACGATTGAAGTCTACACTCCCATCTAAACGGCGCTGAATGACCTGGTTCAGAAAAATAAACAACAGCATTGTAAAGATAGTATAAAAACAATGGAGTCCGCACTCTATGAAATACTTTATTTGTTCTGTGTGAATAGACTTTTGAGAACAATTTAAGGGAATTACTTCAGCAAGATTTGTCAAGCAAGGAGAATCTTTCACTCGTCAAGTATTTTTTTGTTAGTATAAACATGAATTAAAAAAAATCTGCCATCTAAAACTTTCTTTGACGATTCTGAGTTTACCTCCTTAGATGTCGATGTACCATCGCTGTTGTTGTGACCAGAGCAGAGCAATATATTTTATTACTATTGGTATTGTTTTAAAACTTGGCCTACTTTTGATTATATTTATCCCTTGTATTAATCTAGACTCACATATTTAATATAGGGAAAGGCATATTGTACTAAATTTCAAGTGCATTATTTGCCATTGGCAAAACGATTGACCTTTATTGTGCAATCGTTCATACAGTGACAACTGTTGACACTGCTGTTGAGAGAAACAATGATAAGATGAAGACAAATTGCCTTATTATCATTTGAGACATACCATCCAATTTCCCCCATCTACAGTGTTGTTACAATAAACAGTAAATGGCTCTGGGTAACCGTCTGGTTGAATGAGGTGAAGGCCGTCAGGAAGTTCACCATTACATTGCTCAGAGGCTTCATTGCAATCTCTTGGATATTCCGGATGCTGGTAAAAAAAGTACGACGAATCTGTTGGATACAATTAAAAGGGAAGTTAGGTCATTTTCATAGGGATACGTTATTTCAATAAAATTGTGAGGTGTACGTTACTTGAGTACCATATACCAACTACAAGGGACAGTGGAGTACCCCATGCCCAATAATACCAATCACCTGATATCATCTTTCTTCTTTTCAAGATTGCCAAGATATACCACAATCATACCTCCATTAAGACACTAAAAACACAGTCGTTTCGAAAAACTGTAGAAGTATTAGTTAGACCTTTCAAATTTCCAATAGCAATGATGAACAATTACAATATATCGCCGTATTTGTTACCTTCATTAACGCTTCTTCTTGACCTCGTTGAAAATCTCTCCTGTTCTCCGTTGCCTTGTGAATTCTGTTTGCATACATAATGAATTTGTCAGAAGTGTATTTTTACTTATTGCATGTGTAATTCATTCTGCAATAGGGTAATTACAATTACAAACTTAAATTATTTAGAGTGCAATTAACACTTGGCAAAATTCAGAAACATGCTATAAATTAACAATTACGTCAGATAGCAAAATTAGAGTTGTAGTTGTAGAAACATAGACAATAAGTTAAATTATAGTCTTTCCTTGCAGAATTAAGTTGATAAATATAGATGTTGTAGCTACATCTCCTTGTGCAATGCTCAACTGTTAAAATAATGACGACCGCAAATATTAAAATAATCATCCACTAATGTAGTAACCACCTTTGATGTTACAAAATCCAAGGACTATTGGAGTCATGTTAGCGGACCCTCAATGTATTAAGAAATCAATCGTTGATGTAATAAAGTCGTGTCGTATTGGAACGGTGAGCAAAGGATATGCAGTATACTTACAGAAAAGCGCAGCATAACTGCACACTATACATTTATCTCTGTCATATTTTCAAACTGGGAAAGTGGTGTAAGAAGGAGGAACGAGGATCACTTGTTTCTAATTTTCTTAAAGTTCTAGCAAACAATTCTTAATCATTGACACATAAAATGTAGTTAACTGTCGTTCAGTCGGCTTAAAGCGGTCAAAACTGTCCATGTTCCTTTCCGAAAATATCTGTTGTGTATGTTGCTGAGATTAGGCCATTCACTCCAATTACAATTGTACGCAGAATTTTTAGAGAGCTGAATTAACAACGAGATATTAAACACTGTCTCAAGAAAAATACGGACCATGATAAACATGATAGACGTTTCTCATCTCAAATGGAAATTGAGACTTTTAAGCGAGATAAAGTAAGCTAAGAAATATTTAGGACTGTTTGTACCGACTATCCATACTGGATTCGGTCACTTAATTCTTACCCTGCTTAGGTGGCCTTTACGTATATTTCTACACCCTTCCAACCCTGGTAGGCTCAACTGGTAATTATAGCGATGATTGTTGTATCCTTGTTGCATTCACATTGCAAAAGCAATTTCAGTAGCTGTTGGATTCTCATAACATTACCTGTCTACAAATTGCTACTCTAATCGGTTGAATTTTATAATATTAACCGTCGTTATTTTATAAACGGTTAAGTTTTATAACGTTATCTATGTTATTTCGTCAACAATTGCTTATTAATTGCGGGTGAATCTCGTGATTTAATCAAATACCCTGTAGGCACACAAACAGTTCCACTTTGCAAATAAAGGAGAATTCAGTCGACCCTATACCAGAATGATGATTCGCTTAATGTATCGTTCTTGATTCTCTAGGATAACCTAGAATTTAGATCACATGGTTGCATGTACCATTTGGCACTTTTCACTCTTTTGCTATAGTCACTATCACTGCAATCACTGTTTCCCCTTTGAAATTTAGTGGATTAATAAGATGGTACTCTCAAAGACAACATTGCTTCACAAATTTGGAAGGCATTAGGTATTAAAAACGTTATCAAACACATCTGCCATCCGAGACAGAACCCACAGTTTTCACAGGTTCTTGGTACTGTCCTGCAGACCCGAAATACATGAGACCATGGTCCCTACTCTCTTGAGTTAAAAAATCTTTCGATTTAGCGACTTCGTTGTGAATGGGTCGCCACTGACCATTAATTAAGATATCAAGGTCAATTTAAAAAAAAAATCTATATGTAGGCGTATTTCATATTTGAGATTACAAAGACGAAAGGAGGAAACCAACTTCTACTTTTGTTTTTATTAGGAAATCCAAACAATTCAATAGTTTAAATCAATCTACTAATCTAGTCAATTGAGGAAGGAAAATAGTAAGATTTCATTTTCCAAAATTTTGTTTTTATACAAATATTAATAGGATGTCATTGTGCCGATATACTTAATTCACACCTTACGAAATGAAGAGTATAATGACAAACATAAAAAACAATAAAAAATCCATCGACGAGTAGACTAACTTTCATTTTGAGCTCACAACTCTTAAACAGTATTGTTTTCATCATTGACACTGCAATGAAAAGTAACTAAAGTAAGGATAATGGATTGATTTACAGCAATAAGAAGTTGAATTGTTAAATTCAGAAGAAGAAATTAGAGGTTAGATGTAGCAGCGCCTTGAGTGGATCTCTTACTACCAGGATCATGCAATAAAAGTCCTAAGGAGAATTATGACTAATGGCGTTTTGGCATTAGTTTCCATCTTTTGAATGCTTGGCTCTTTCTTTGGAATGAAATGAAAACAAGTGAAACACATGTGAAATTGTAATTAGTCGAATACTGCTTCGCAAGAATTGAAAATATCATTACAGATAGTTCCTGGAAAGTTTAATTTATTAGGACCCATAATCATTTTCCTATGTTGACATTTGTTAAAATAGCGATGGTCTCAGAAAGGAAGGCAACATCATCAACATTTTGAGTATAAGGATTGATAGCAAAGAGGAGACGTTATCCTCGAGAAAGGTCAGTTTTCAACATTTGAATTATCCAGTAACAGAAAGCGTATACATTTTTGCACATATATGACATAATCAAGATCTTTGTCGCTGCAAAGGAACAGCAAAGTCACAATTAACGATTAACAAAGATTTGCTCGTCTTTTGGTTGGCATCACCTCCGTCGAAACTTAACTTCAGTGTAACATAGTATTACTGTTGTAATATTTCATGTACAAATAGGAAAATCAAATATCAACCAAAGCAGTATATTTGTAGTTAGGAATACTCTATTTTTCTAAGTGTAAGAATCCCTACAAACTAAAAAGTCAAAAATAAAAATGAACAAAAAACTGAAAAAACATTTCTTTCATTTTACCTCCAAATATGGACACATAATCTGAACATGCAAGGTGTATAGAATACATCTTACTTGAGACTTACCCCATTATGGGCTAACAAAACAGAACTGTAAACTGTAAACTCCTAGAAGGATAGGATAACACACCGTATTTCATCTTGTTGAATATCTCTTCTTATTTGCTCACACTTCAACAGCAAAGGACAAACTGAACTTGACATATCAGACATGCCCATACCAAACCCAAAGTATTCCGTGTGTGGCACTTCACCATATCCTTACAGTTAGGTACAGAGATCTCATATTTACAAGAATGCATATCTGAATGAATGCCTTTCAGTTAAAACATCTCAGGTATCTGCATGTACTGTCTTGTTATCCGTTCAAATATGGATGACAAAAATGTTATGAACAAGTGAGTTTTAATCGTAGGTAATCATTCACAGCTACAAATTGGTAAGCATTGATGACGTCCACTTTCAAATGCTCCATGCTGTAATGCATCGACTGACACAGAAATTGGGCTCAGGTTGTTACATACGTAGTACAAAATATCGGCGTTGTTTGTATTGAAAAACTATTCCGCTGTCTCTGATGAGGATTGAAGTCTATGCTGTCTTCCTTATGTTGCATGTCTATTAAACAAACTGGTCAGAAATAATAGCAAATACCCTTGCCCAGTCCATATTTTTATGGATTATTTTGTATTTGAAATGTCATTATGTGTATCGTGATATGGAGTTATTTACTTGATTTCTGGGCCGGTATGCTTTGTATCATTTACGGATAACTCGGATACGTTGTTGCTGTATAATTATATAATACATTTGCTCGACAATCATTTATTTTTCATCCTTGCACTGCGCTTACTTGTCCTGGTGAAACAGCACTCTGCTGGAATACCGAATACACCGGCATGTCACGTAGAGTATTTGTGACGTGAAGGTATTTTCTGGCTTGTGTTTTTCATTATATTGTATAACCTCGACAAAAAGTTGGCAAAGAGCCTGACTTGAGTAAGCTACATTCGCATCACTGTTACCATTTGGATGTGGAATAGGTCTCCGAATATCAGGATTTGTAAACCCAACAACAAATGAAGCACAAATATTGAAAAGTTAATATTGACCTGTAATAATAATAATAATAGTAATAATAATAGTAATAATAATAATAATAGTAACGATAATAATAACCAGGTCCAGTGGTGCAGTGGTTACAGACACAGCTTCCGACTCCAGAGGTTCCGGGTTCATGACCCAGCCCAGCCATATCTGTCAAATGTCTTCTGCAGATTCGTCTTCCGTCAACCAGACTCCAGAGGTCACATGCTTCAAACATGACTAATGGTGCTGCAGAGCCAAGAACCATCACCCACTAACGAGATGTCATACTGGAAGAACCAACCTGGGGGTTCTTACAAAATGCTGGTTCACCAACCCATGCAAGATGGAGAAAGAACCTGCCTTGTTAATCATACCGGCTCAGACGGGATAAAAAGGTCTGCGCCAGCCGCTGCGTCATCAGGGTGTGCTGGTGAAAAATGGGGGAAAAAGGAGAAAAAAAAAAAGGAGAAAAAGACGTAAAAGGAGAACGCGGAAGTGATGAGGTGCTACTTCCTGAGTGAACCAAAGAAACGGGGGTACCGCAAACGCATGCACAGCATTTGGCAGAGGAGGAACCAAAGTGCACCTGTATCGAAACAAAGACTCGCCGATCAACGACATGTCATCAACAGGGCAGGATCATTTACAACTATGGAGATCGAGAGTATCCAGAGACAATTAACCTGCCAAGAGGAACAACAACTACACCATCATCAGGAAACAAGGCAACATACCCCAATAGTGGAAGAGCCCCCTGGAAGTCCAGCCTGAGGGAATCTCATAAGAGGGAACCCCACCTTGATCCTCCCTTGGCTTTCATGACCTGAAAATTATAATGCTGGTTGACTACAGTACAGTTCATTCATCGAAGACTAGTCACAAAACGTATGGATAATGCATCGTCGCGAAACTGATAGCATATCCAAGTGGTCATTAATGAAGTGCGCCGCCGTGGCTTGCATGAAATTGCGTTGTTGCATCAAACTCACTCATCAAATACATTCACGTCATCATCACTATCAATTTACGTCTTCATCACATCAAAGTAGGTCGTCATCAAATCAAAGTAGGTCTTCATCACATCAATTTACGTCCTCATCACATCAAAGTAGGTCGTCATCAAATCAAAGTAGGTCTTCATCACATCAATTTACGTCCTCATCACATGAAAGTTGGTCATCATCACATCAATTTGCTTCTTCATCACATCAAAATAGATCGTCATCACATAAATTTACGTCTTCATCAAATGAATTTGTGTCTTCTTCACATCAATTTACGTCGTCATCACATCAGTATACGTCTTCATCACGTTAATTTGCCCTTTTTGCGTTCCATACACTAGGTATTTTAATGTAAGCTGTTGACTTTACCATTCCGTTAATATTCTGTCCTGATTTCCTAGCTTCAGTATCAGGATCCCAACCCCCCCCCCTCCCTCCTTTTTAGCCCAACTTTAAAGTCACCGTCGCCAGTACCTTCGTGAGCAATTATATCTGCAAGCACCTTTTACACGGTGCAGCATCACATTTTTATCTTTGGTATGTTTTTTTTGTCATATGAGCCCATACATTTTAATGTGATGCTGGTTAACTGTAAGTATGGATATTCAAGGACTTGAAACTTCTCCACAAAAAGACACCATATCGATTGGGGTCCAACGAACAAGTAAGTTGAACACGGCTCACATTAAATTTTCTCCGTTGGCTGATACATCGTTCTGAGTCATTCAGTGGGTTAAACTCAATGCATTTTTGCTTTCCTACCATTGGCCGTATCAACTCCAATATTTTTTTCGTAAGAAATATGGTGCAAATTGAAGGGAGGGTTAACAAGATCGAAATCTGATCTGACTAATCATTTGCGTGACAGGGCCTCAGCCATGCCATGCAGATTCAGTTGAATATTACATCGCAGCTCAATGGTAGCTCGTGTATCCTCTGTCTGCATTCAGTAGTGCACGGGTTAAATCTGGCGTGTGGTTTGTGTCCTAGTGCAGCCAAGTAAAATACTTTGTAATGTAAAAAGAACAATGCAAAACAACAATGAAACATGAAAACATATTAAGCACAAAATCTCACATAGCAATAGCTCACTTTTTCTTTAATTGTGTTTGAGTTTCAGACTAGGAAAGGTAACATACATGCTCTCATGAATGTATGATGGGTGATTATTGCTGGTACCCCCCATAGATAAAAGCATAATGTATGATGAGTGTTGACTATTGTGGCAGCCATAGATGAAGACATGATGTAAGATGAGTGTTGACTATCGTTGACACCCATAAATAAAGGCATAATTTATGATCAGGGAGGAATATCGTTGGCATCCATAAATGAAAGGTAGAATGCCTTTGGCGACAAACGTGACATTACATAATTCAGTTTTCATGGTTTCAGTAAATGTGGAATTCGAGTAAAATACTGCCTGCTATTCTATCGTTGTATAATTCAAATTCAACGCCGGTAATCTAGAACGAAGCAGAAGTCAATTTTCAACACCGTATTGCATAACTAAGCATAATTTGGAAGACAATACTTGTTAACGTTGACATATGCAACTCCACTAGCTTTCCCCGTTTTTTTTTTTAATATGATTATATGTATTTACCTGTGTAAATGGCTGCTCGCAAATTGCAAAAGTCTAAATATATTTGTTTTAATTTTGATTAAAGTCAGCAGGTTGGGTCACTTGCACGAGATGAAATTGACGTTCCCTCTACAATTTCTTACATGAAAATAACTACAAACTAATTCTTTTCTAGAAGGAATCTTTATTTTCCCTTTTCTTATCACTTTTAGGTAGAGAAGATGGGAGAATGTTATACCCCATTAATTAAAATTGGTTATATTATAGCCTACACCTTCATGTTTTCAATTCTCTTCTCAATTTATTGTTACAAATAAAGATATTCTCCATGACGCTGGTGTTTAACTATGTACGTAAGTTTTTACCTTTTAATTGATTTTTTTATTTATTTTTTGCATTGACTTTAAGTTACACATTTGAGTTGAAGAAGACATGGGTAGTTTAAGTGTTGTCATATTATGACGATGGACGAAGTTTCATCTTAACAAATTGAATGTCACAGTGATCATTCCAATCAGAGTAGATTCTCTCTCAATCACCTCCGTTGTAGACTCCATTAAGGTTGTCACTAGTGTAAGCTCTGTAGCAGTTCCTGTTGTACCGAAAACTATTGCAATTTGAATCTGTTCCGAAGCAGGTGACACAATTATCGTTAGCGAAGTTACGGTCGTAGTGCCACCATCCACTCCCATGCTGTTCAGCGCAGTGCACGAAACTGCACCCGTCATTGTCTCTATCGTATGTGCTGAATTGCTTATTTCTGTTATAATGAAAAAAATCACCTGAAACAGAAAAGTAAACCGTTAGTAAGAGCAATCAATCTTACATTATCCCTATGAACTGTGTTTTAGTTAATGTCACGTGCATGAAATCATGTTTCCATTAAACCTTGCTTAACAGCCCTTACTCTCTAACATTAGTAACATTAGTCATTGGTCCATCATTAAGAGTGAATCTTTACTCTGTAGGAGTAAGAACGAATCTTTCCAGAGCGTCATTCATACTCCGTCAGTGTGAACAGTCTTAAACAGCTCCAAAACTCTTAATTTGTGAGCAATTCCTAATCTAATTAGAAAGTCCAGAGAAGTATTGCATGTTGCATTAAACCTTCGCCTGAGACGAATGTAACCTGATCATGCAGAATAATTGTAGGAGTCTCAGAATAGATTGTGTTTTGAGCTTTTGACTATTTTATTGTTTGCTCTCTTTTTTAAGTGATTGGAAATCAGCTAAAAAGTAGGAAATGTTTCAAGTATTTTCATACATTTTTTCCAAAATGAGTTATATTTACCTTCATCGTCTATGGTTAAATAAATGTCATTGAGTGGTTGCTAAATTTTCTATATATCTTTTGCAGATAATGAGACAATAATATTCTCACCCCTTGTGGATGAGAATATTAGACTTACTTTGTTTCCATCCAAAAGTAGTATTCACAATTTTTATTTCTTAATCATCTTCACATAATGGTAGAAAATGCATATGTTCCTTAACTTTGTCAATGGGACGACCTTTTTTCAACATGTTCCCGGAATGGTGTGAAGTAAATTCACTTCACCAGATGAAATGTATACATTTTAAATGAAAAGGAAGTCTTATGGAAGCTAATGGATAATGTGTATGTACGTTACACATAAGGTAAGTGTATTTGACGTCATGGGAAAAGAATGGGAAGAATGTAGCAGACAAACTGCCATGATTACAATATACAATTATAAAAATTGTAAAATTGCAGTCATATGTTTCAATTGGATTCAACAGTATACGATACCTTATATGAGGTAATTCAAAAGAAATCAAGTAATTAAATATTTTTGTACGAGACTGAAAATGTTAGCAATTACGAAATGATATTTGTAATACATTTGTAATACATACTATTAGATGAGGGATTAGAAAATATTTTTATTATGGTTGTTACAATGTTGCAGAGACCAAAAATCACTTACAGTGTAAGTATGATAAGATCGGACATTCTTAATAAAATCTGTGTAAAAGTGTAATGTATTGCAAAAATAATTTACATTGAAAAAAATAAGGGAAAAATTATAACATATTACTAACCTGCAGTTCCACTAGTGCTAGAGCTCCAAGATCCAAGTTTATTCATTGTGTAATTAGTACGTTCAGATTCTATTTGAAACTCTGTAAACTTAGCATCTAATTTTGTTCCATCTGAACTAGTGATGTCAAAACGTAGTTCGTTGTCCTTCTGATTCGTTAAGTGGTACAGTATTTCATTTCCAGGCCAGAAACTTTCACTGATGTTACTGAACCCTTCCCTGTACGATGTCCAATTTTGATAAAAAACTCGTCCTGTCATCTTCGCGACGCTGAAACACCTGGAAAAATTGACAAACTCTTAATATTGTAGCTCTTTGTAAGTTGTTTATGTTCTTAAAATTATTCACCGTACCGTATTTGTAGACTAAACTTAAAGTGAAATATAGGCCAATCCTGGAGACAAACGCTTGTACAAGTAGACATTTCATTATCGTTAGTCTGCATGAGAGTAGTCAATATCGGATAGTATATTATTTTGAAATATCATTTGTGTTGATTACTTGTATTTTTTTGTGGGACATGCTTCACACGAGCAGCGTGTACGTATACCAGATTTACTACGAGAGATACACTTACAGTCCAACCTCCGCCATTACTCATTTCGCAGAACACGTCGAATGGTCCATCTGTCCATCCATTTGGCATGATGGTATATACACCACTTTCTGCGTAGCCGTTATCGTAAAACTCCTTACAGTCTGCGTATATTGGTGTACAGCTTAGTCCGTCTCCTTTATACCCGTCGTACAAGAGCACTTCCGTCCTCCCTCAGTGTTACTACATACAGCATTGACATCACAGATGACATCATTACAACGTAGACCACTGTTGCCATAGATACACCTCTGTGAACAGTCGTCATTAAAATACACACTCGATGGACAGTAAGAAATGGCAGAATCTGTTAAAAGATGAAATGTCTGTACTGTGAGTTTAGTGAAGAGTTTGAAATAGCAGACACTGTTGTCTGTTGTTATGGAGAATTGATCAGTTACTTACCTCCATTGGTTTCAAAGTTTTCGAGTTTTTGAAGTTTGTATTGCTCAAATTCACCAGAAATGCGAAATCCTGTGTAAGTTACAACAGTAGATGATCCATTTGATAATTCCACTTCAATGAGTAGTTCGTAGATTGCTTGGTTTGTTAGAAACGCTAGTATTTCATTACCGAGCCAAAACTCTGTTGATAAAAATCCAAATCCGTATTTATACTCTGACCAAGTTCTGTTAAATTTCACAAAACCATGTTCACGTAGTTGTATCACCTACAAAAAATGAAATTGGGTGTAAATGTTCTGTTAAATGCCGTTAAAACACTGCTGACATATTCTGTAATAACCAAAATCGTAAATTTAAATGCCTTATCCTCCAACATATTAAACCTCTTGTTTTGACGGTTTATTGAATATTTATTAGTCTTCTTATATGCTGATTCCTTTACATACATTGCAGGTAAGGATTCTAGTAGTGTAGTGTTATCTGCTTACCGTCCAACTTCCAGTTCCGACATCATTGCTGCAATACACTTCAAAGGATGTTGGAAAACCATCTGGTTTGATAACGTATACACCACTCGAAGCTAATGTAGAACATCGTCGCTGAACATCTTTGCAGTCCCTTGGGTATTCATAATGTTGCATAAAGAGATACTGTGCCTATATAAGGTGAAAATGAGATGAACTCGTTACATTCGTTTTCTCTCATACTAGATCGGTTTAGTTAAGTTATGTTTCTTATATTAATGTAATTAAAGTCACGTTGTTAAGCTGCCGTAAATATGTAGGCATAAGTCAAAACAGTTTATAGGCTGTAACTTAATTGCATTAACATAATTGCAATCAACATAATTTAAAGTGAAAAGCAATGCAAATTAATTTGCGTGACATTTTTAAAGCACTTATAATTCTTTTTTCACATGGATGTCTAACGCTTTCAATTTTAATTTTTTATGGATTAAAAGTTGTATCATTCGAACTATAAGAAGTATGCTTAAAAAACACACTGTGTACTTTTTTCATATCCTAATAGCAATATTATTCTAAATGTCTCTAATACCTTAAAAAAGCCACGTAAACGATGAAGAGCTTAAAGTGTTATATAATATCTGTTATATCATATTTTATGATATGCTAAAGGTATACATCTTTCATCAAAAATGTCGGTTTTATATAGAACAATGCTCTTTCCAATACCTCAGAGTGTGTAATGGATTTGTATTTTTGTTCTTACTAAAAGCTAATACCTACATAGGTTACTTAACGCTTAAGATGATTCTGTGCTACTTAACAGAAAAATGTCTCTCTCAAAATTCATAGCCATTCACTGTAAACCAGATAGTGTTATTTTGTTTTATGTAAATTTCCAGAAGTATTTCAAAGAACTGTGATTATGTGTTCATCAATTGCCGCATGGCAGTTAAAATAACAAATATAGGCCTATTTACACACTTAGCATTCTGGATCCTGGTACTGACAATGTTCTGTTCGCGTTTAATAAATGCAAAAATTAAAAAACAACAACAACAACAACAACACAGCAATCTGTAGTAACAGGTACATGTACATCCCCAACTATACAGAAAATAAAGACAACATACTATATTTAAAACTAAAAATGATTCCAACTTTAAACTTAGTTAAGTTGATTTTTAATTTATTTTCAGTAGACTCAGAGATGGTAGATAGCAGTGACTCACCAATTGTTCCGACGATGTTATACGTAGCATCGTTGTCATGCAAAATAGAGAGCAGGCTGCTCGAACAAGCAGAATAGACTTCATTCTTACGGAGACGTAAGGTTAGAAATGAAAGACTCCACTCGGTGTATCAGTAGAGGCAAGTATAGCAACAAAAAAAAAAAAAAAAAAAAACACATTACGGATACGTTGAAGGGGCGGCCAGAAACGTGCGTCCAGCAAGAGATTGTTTCCTTTTATAAAAAAAAGGTAATGACATTTTCGTCGACCTGTTCATTCCTTTTCTTTACCAGTTGTCAATCAATTAATAGTTGTGTGAGGAATTGCCGTATGCAATTATGAAAGATTTGCTATTAGCATGCAGATGATTACGTTAGATGCAAATGGGATACACCTTTGAGAATTGCTAACAACCGCAGATCATTGTAATAAGAACGTAGAATACCAATTCAATTACTGATACTACAATTACACAAAAATGTCCCTTTAGTGGATTACTGGAAAATACCTGGTTGCTTCTTGTGTTAAGTGTACTCAAGTGTTACCTTTTTTAAATACTGTTGAGCAATGCCTAAGAATAACACCAAAAATAAAAGTTCTGTATCTTTTAATATAGAATAGAACTGAGGCATGATAAGTGAACTGAGTACACTGTGCTCAAGACAAGATATGTTTCCATATGTATTTTCGTGCATGGGGTGCAGCCTAAACGTAAGTTCAGTGAGATTCGAATTTATCATCCCGAGATCTTGATTTGGAGACAAAATAGATATCATTGGAATGTTAGAACGAATCATGTCTTATTCCGTATATCTGTGTGAGTTCAGGAATATTTCCAGTGTCAGGACAGAATCAGCTTACACTGAAACAGTTTATTTACTCTTATTTTTTACTTACTCTTATTTATTTTTAATATGGTACCGAACAGCGTCCTAAGCCCATCTTATTTTCGTGATGCATTTTGCTTTTTGCCAGCGCTCTTAAATGAAGTCAACGTAATTTCTTACAAAAAAGATAATTCTCAATCTCTGATTTCTGTGATTTTCATGTAGCTGCGTATACTGTAAGTGAGTACATTAAAGAAAAATAACACATTATTAACACAAAATTACACATTACAGCAACCTTTTACCTCAGGGTAAAGCCTTCGCATTTCTTGTACAATTTAGATTTTCAGGAAAGTGCCGCAAATTTCAAACAACGCTGTTTACAATCGTCTTTCTTTCTCACAGTCAAATGGACAGACAATGACATTTGCATGTCATCTACGTTTTTATTTGTTCCCCGTTGCCACATGTCAGCCGATTAGTTATTTTAAAATGACCTGGGCTTAATGCCATCACCCCACCTTTACAGTCTTGAGAGAATTTACCAGACGGCAGACCGGTTGAGAATTGTTGAATTGCAACAGCAGAGAGATATGTGGCTTTAAATGGAAGTAGCGGAAGAATTGTGGACTTAAATTGCAGCCCGTTGAAAATTTAGTATAGCTCCTTCAGGAAAACAAGCATTGTATTAAAATGTGTCTTTTTCTCTTTTTCAACTTGTGTATTCTATGCATATCTTTCGTAAGCCTCCCATAATTCTAATTAAAGCTTTGGAAGTATCCTTCTCATGGTCCTATTTCAATGTGCAGCAAAATGGAAGTTAGAGCCTTGTATGGCACAGACAAGCATTGGTACCTGTAGATACAGATGTATGAATCTAAGCAAGATTTACTAAATTATCTCTCAAAACTCCATCCTTGTCTTTTTGTTCGCTTCACATTATTTTTCATCCATGGCTGTGTCTCTTCAAGATTTACAAAGAGAACGAAACTATAAGTTGTTACATAAATTTGGAAGGGAGAAGAAAGTAAAATCATTTTTACAATAACCATTCATTCGCAGAGTACACCTAAGAGCGTCGGAATAATACGTTCAGAGAAAATTACAGTAATATCACAACGCTCTTTGCAATACTTTTCTTGAGATATTTGCATAATTTGCTTTTCTTGTAGAAACGTTTCCACTATTTAGATGTAAAACCTCACCTCTTGTTTCGAAATCTCTACTTTGTTTTCTTATTCTCACTTGGCAAGTGCTTACTGTTAATGATCTTTAATTTGTGTTGTTATGGGTACTTTCAAGAATAGGTCTGAAGATTTTCATGAGCAACTTATGTAATACCATCGGTTGCTCAACATCAGTTGTCGGAGACAGCTGTGAACGATTTATATTCTAGTGTTGAATGAGAACCAAACCACATCGATATGTACTATTGTATCAGCCATATTTGCCTGTGGTTCTTACGTACTGAAATACAAATTACTTATTCATAACTTTACTTGGTTGCAAGGCCATTCATAAAATTGCAGATTACAAATAAAACGTCTTGCTCATCTTGTTACATTATTTGAGGTCACTGCTCAGAAAGAGATATAGACTTGTAGGTTGTAAAAATAAACATGACATTATCACAAATATAAAGTCCCATGGACTCTTATGAGAACACTAAGGGAACTAAATGTACGGAATTCCACGAATACCATTTTTCCGTTGACCTTTTTTGATATCTGGAATTTTCCTACTCTCTGACGCCAGAAAGAAATAAATACGTAAATTTAAAATGTGACCTGAGATGCTGTAAAACTTGAAATATCCAGATGTGTTCAGTGACAGGAAATATATTCTACATTCTAAATAATTTGAAATGTTCAAAACATGATACTGGATTGAAAAAAAAAGGAAATGCGGTGTCTCTAATCAACCGGGGAGGGAGGAACTATTACGATCTGAAAGTAGCGATTTTGTTGGCAGAATCTCATGAAGCGATGACTTGTTAATCATGATCTGAAAATGAGGGATTCAGTAATATGTTTATCTCCAAAGTTCATTGCGTAACCAAGTCCTCTTGATTGCTCGTTCCATACCTGGGATAGGTTGAAGCTTTTATTTCTCATTACTTATTTCACAACTCCAAATTGAAAAAAAAAAAGAAATCTTCTCTCAACTTAAGATTTTCCTCCTCAGCTTATTACACCAGGAAATGTGGATTCTGAAAAATGTTTGTGAAGACTTCTTTTTAGTATGATACTTCGATCCGTCAAGAATTGGGACACCATGAACAACAAAGTTTAGTTCTTATATTCATCACCGCAACGTAACAAACAGCTTAACAGGATGATAATGTGCTTTGAAGTAAACATTGCATATTACCATATATTGCCATAAATAGGAACAAGATCTGTGAAAAAAAAATGCGGAAAACCTGTTATTAGGCAATATAAAACAAAAAATCAGTGCAAATTATCTAGCAAGAAGAAAGCAACTCGTCATATAAATGAAATTGTGGAATTATTCTATCCTAGGGCATTTTTTTCCGGCTCAAGTATTTTGGCCTCCAGTACACAATTCATTCATGTTACATGTGGAATAGTGTCTCATTCCTAAAATGCATCCTAAAATGACCTAAGACGTATTTTTTTTTCATCAAATTCCTTCTGTTCTCCTCTCTCCGTCTCACCCTACACTTTTGTAATCCTTAATTTATTAGTCAGAAGCATCGATGGGCTTAAAACGGTTCATTATATTAGAGGGTTTTGCTGTTAAGGTCATTGTTATAAATTTTGATAATTTTATTAGTAGTTCTGTATACATTTCTAATGAGAAGGCAAGGAATTTTAAAAAAGAAAGCGAAACAAAACAAAACAAAAATATACGTACACTACAATTGACTCATCAAGTTGCCAAGTTATAAAGTGTTTCAGCAGAGCAAGTGGTATTAAACGGAATCCCCCTCCCCCGCCCACCATGTCCTAATTCTGACACTATAAATTGTTTTGCACATGACAGTCACCATAAGCAACTGTTGTTCCTCCGCCATACTAGATGGAATCAGATTTTCGTGTAACTAGTAATAGCCAGTGCTATTTCAGTAATAATCCGTGGTGGATATTTTTAATTCTTTTTCCTTGAATAACCAGTCATAGAAGGCAGATGGTCCTTAATTGCGTAGCCTCAGTCTGTACGAATCGGAGGGGCAAGACTCCCGGACTAACGTTCTACCGATTTCCTGCATATGAAGAAAGAAGCAGACATGTCGGTAATTAGGAATCTATCATAGTACGGTATGTATGTACGGTATGGTACGGAACGGCATGCAGCAGTGCATGTATAGAACAACGTTGTTTGGTTTCCATCCAATAAGGCAGGTGATGTCACTGCAAAAGCCTCTGTAGCTTAACTTTGATATTTATGTTTTTCATTTGCAGAGGTGTCTCCCATTGACGAAGTGGACAACAATGAATGGTCGGTTAACTCATAAACGTGTACCTTGCCATGATGAGAACCAAGCAGTTCTTACTTCGTAGCATCTAAAATGTTCTCGGTAACACCCCGCTGGTGGCGTGTTCAACATTGGCAATCTCTTTAAAGCCTTTGACACCATAGCATAATCATGTATGCATCTCAATCTTTTCTTTATTAAATTTTGATATGCAAACAAGATATGTCGAAATATTACTCAAAATAAAAAGTCTGCAGCTCTCCGGAAGCAATTATTAAGATCCCTATTCCACAAAAATTCCGGTTGGTCTTTCCGACAGTAGTGTATAGCCTTTTCATATCATATTTATTTATTTTTACTTACCTGGAGGTGCAGCTGAGTGAACTAAATTTTGATATGCCCATGAAATGGGAAATGAATTCTTTCACCATATCCGGTAACTTTGTAATGTATTCGTTTCCCCCTTATTTCCTCGGAATGTTACACTTAACTCCAATTTGAGAATACTAAGAATATAATTAGACGTTCTGCTCCTAGAATATTGTCTATGATTTATTTATGTTGCTGAAAGGGAAGTAACAGTTGGAAAGAAATCCACCAATTGTTACATCATGACACGCATGGCGGCAAATAAAGTGTTCCAAATAAAATTGCTGTCATTCACATTTTTTGGGCCCTTTTTGTGTGGAGGAGGGGAGTGGGTGTCAGAAGGGGTGGCCAGGGTAAGGGTTCCTTTATCTGAATCTGACCACGAAACGTTGGTAATGGCTGAGAATGCATGTGTGCACTCTGTGAGAATTGTTGATCCGCCATAGTAAAGGCTAGACTTTATTATTATCAGTATTGTTTCTTACAGTGGGTAGCGATACTGTCGTCTGGTCTGGATGGGATCTTGATATAATGTGGTGTCTTTTGATTGGCCAATCAGCAGAGGACAGCAAGAATATGTTAACGAGAAATAATAAAGAAGCTAATACTTTCACGAGGTAGTAATGTTCACGACTACAACTGTGTAATTAATGGCTTTTTCTCGCAATTCTAGCCCTCTTCTATCTGTATAAATTTATTTCGGTCTTTCGATATCCGATGAACAGTCTGTTGGGAAATTCATAGTAGTTTATTCAGTTAAAAGACTGATGAGTGATAAAAAGAAGCCTATAAAGCTTATAGGGTAATTACCCCTAAAATGGGAAGAAACCAAGCGAGATCAAAATAGAAAATAATAATAAAAAAAAAAAACAGCGTGAACAACCTCGAAGAAAACAAAAGAACAATGAGAATCAAAAGAATAATAACAAGTGAATTAATTAAGTATTTTACAAATTAGATGGGTCTCAGGCTTACTTTTAAGTGTCCAAGTACATGCTGTCAGGGAGGAATTTCCAAATGTTTACACGTGGGTGTCTAATACTGTTTTGGAAGGATTTTAGTCTAATAAACGAAATACACATATTGTGTGACTAATGAGTTTGGTACAGGTGCGTAGCCAACTTTTTGTGAGGGGGAAAAGCGACTCATCGTCTCTATTCGTGATGGCCTACTTGAGGGGTTAGATGGGGAGGGCGTCAGCTTCCCAAGGCTTGAGCCAGGATTTCAAAGGTAGTAAGTTTACAGACATGAAGATAAGTCTTAGGCCGATGGAGTATTCGCCTCCTCCCGACCTAAAGAGACAATTTTTGCTTGGCTAATCATGATGCAAAATTGACCTTTCTTTTGACACATGCTAAGGTAAAAGCTACAGGACGGACAATAACAATTACTAGAGTGGGGTGGGGGCACTGCCTACAGAAGTATCTAAGCGCCACCATCAGCTGACGTAGAGTGTACCAGAAACGTTTGGCTTTTTAAACCCTCCAGATGGCCGAAAGTCTCACTTCCCATATGTTCTAAGCCGCATGTACAGTACCCAGCCTCGAAATAGGGGTCTCATGATTGGAATTTGTAAATTAATGAGATAAAGATCCATGTATGAGGAATGGTGACACATATCAGATGGGTTGAGAGGATAAAAGAATCATGAAGAATTATGCTTTCTGTTTTTATTTATTCTTGGAACAGTTGGCAAAAAAGGAGGGACTGAACATTAAGTCCCCACTTTTTATTAGTTGATTTTCAGTTTGAAAAGAAAAAAATGACAATCGTTTGTAGGCAGTTAAATATTGTATAACGCAGCAAAGAGACACAGAATCCGAATGAAATGATTTTTTGGTAAAAACGCAATGGGTTAAGCATAAGCTTGTTGCATGCGTCCGTATTGAAACATTTTCAATCCAGAATCTATGACGTCACTAATATCCACGGTTTTGATTGACTGGTAGGCTTACTGCCAATGCATTCTGGGTAAAATAAATATGTCGACCGTCGTGCCGCGGATTCCATCAGCTGATAGCATACTTGCATACTGTGAATAAGCAGCAGGAGCACGTATGGATAATCGAGACTTCGAATTAACAATTTCACACCTTTAAGAATATGTTGTTTCAATTGTACATAAATATGCCGATTGTTTCTTTTTTCTTTTCTTTTTTTTCATTCCTATTTACAATGACCCAGACGATTCACCCACAAGGTTCCCCCCTTTTTTCAATTGAATCGTTAACCTGTTTTGTCTTAGTTTTCAGTATCCTAAGAAGATCACAATTTTCCTGTTGCTATCCCCCACCTCCCTCCACTTTGTTTATCTCGCTCTGCTGTGGTCTTTTTTGCTCTCTTTTATTCTCCAACATCATCCATCTCCTCTCCTCCCTGACCCTTTCCCACGGTTTAGTAGGATTGTACATTAACATATATTCAAGTTTAAATTGTGTTTGAAAACTGATTAATTAAATTATTATGTAACCAATTATAGACGAAATGTGCAATAATATATCGGTGAAGAGTATACAGTGTTAAAACATTTAATTTCGTAGAGAGGTTTGTGCTGTAATGGTTATAATGGGGTTTCTTCATGATGAGAAGTATGCATCGCTTTTAAAGAAAAAAACTGAAAACAAAGAGTGGAACCTTTTTGGGAGAGCACTGCAAAGAAGATACCTTAGTAGAATACATATGGAAGTACAGGAGCATTGTGAAATAAGAGAAGAACTGTGGCGTGGTAATATGGCCTTGATCTGAAAACATCAGTTGTAGTTTGCTTTTAACATTTAGAGATAACTTTTTACACAAGACAAATTTCGAACATTATCATATTCAGCCTGAATAGTTCTATCAAAGGAGACAAAGGGTGCTTATCATAAGCGTAAGAAATTACGTGTAGCTAATTGCTGACTCTATGTAGACCTTTGACATATATAGTGAACAGAAACGGTCCAAGAAGAGAACCTTCTGGTACACCACACTAACAGGCTTTAAATTAAAATTGATGTAACTTTTTAGTTGCAACGTAATGACCTCTTTCAGAAAGGTAGCTGCGGAAATATTTAACGGCAATACCTCGTATTCTATAAAATACAAGTTTACCAAGTAAATTGTTGTGATTAAATATCAAATGCCTTTGAGAGATCGGGAATAGTTTTGCGATGCAAAATGATTCTTCTCAATTGAATGGACAACAATCAAATAAGATAAATGAACAAGAGCAATTGAAGTTGAACGTCCCGGTTGAAAACCAACTTGATAATCACAAATAGAATTATAATGGTCTATTAAAATTAAATATTCTAAAAGACATAAGTTTTTCTAAGGCCTTTGAGCATTAGGGAAGAACACAAATTATAGTAACTAACATTATAGCTGTTACCAGTATTGAAAACTGGAACTGCTCTTGCCAATTTAAGTAACTTAAGAACAACTTTTTGATTTTAGGATAGATTAAGTAAAAAACAACTGAGGTGTACACAAATATTGTAGGTACACAACGATACAAGGAAAAATAACATACGGTCCAGCGGTAGAACTTTTAAGTTGCAAAAGTAACTTGACAATTTCGTCAGAAGTAGAAGGGGTGATTAACATAGAGTTAGCAATCGCTGCCTTGAGATAGGAATCGACGGTAGCAGAGGAAACAGTTGGGATATTTTGTTGTGTATAGTTGGATTCACACTGAAAAACTGATCATTAAGACCATTACAGACTTTCTACTCTCAGAAACTACATTACCGTCGGGTGGAATTTGATCAATAGATTTTCATCACTCGGATCTGTCTACGTAAAAGTCGATTGACAGAGCCGCAAGTACCTTTGGAGTCGCTACTAGAGCGATGAAGAAGTACGTTGTGGAATCTATTTTCAGAACACATTATAAAATAAGTTAGGCGGTTGCGAAAGAGATTGTAATCATTAACATTTTGTGCTAGTGCGATTCCTTACATATTCCTTACATATCTCTAGCGTTTCTTTGTCTAACATTACTTGATTCAATAGATCACGAAATTACTCTTGGACGGTCGTTACGGTATTGTTGGAATACATTTGAAGTGGACCGATTTTTACTTAAGAGGACGCACTCAGTCCGTTAACATAGGTGGGATTCTGTCTGGTCGACTTAGCCTGGATGAACAAGTTGCACAAGGCTCTGTGTTCGGTCCGTCCGTTTTCTTTCTGCATGTGTTATTCCAGTAGGTGAAATCATCACTGCTCATGGTATTGGTTATATGTCTTCTGCGGAAGACACTTAAATATAGCTTATTTTTAAACAGTCAAAACGTCATCTAGCAGTTCAACGTTTAGAACTATGCATTCATGATATAAAATTATGAAGTATATATATATATAACATGATTATACAGGTGTACGTATACCGTGTGTTGGAAACTGAGTTACAAAGCAATAATAACAAACGATAACACTAAACTCCAACAAGTAGTAGTTGCATACGTGTATTTAACGTTTCAACCTGCCCTGAGGTCTTCGTCAGAATGATGCGTAAACTTACAGTGTAGAAGGGACTTGCTTAGTGACTGAGTAGTGCGATAAGAAAGCCATATCTTTGTTAAGACCAGTTACATGTGAATGAAGCTTTAAAATTAACTGTTGTTCGTGTAGCTTTCTGCTTTCTGTATTCGGGAATTTGTCTTTAACGATAATACAACGGAGATCTCCAGGAGAATGATTGTTGGCATTAAAGTGAGATGCGACTGGAAAGCCTGGAGGATTATTTCTGGTACTATGCTTATGGTTGTTGAATCGGGTTCTGAACCGATTGGTGGTCTCACCGACATAAATAGCCTCTGGGCACTTAGATCAATACAGTATATACACAACATTGGGGGTATTACAGCCTGCTTTGACCGGATAAAGTTTGACTTTATTTTGAAATTCAACAATCGGATTTGTATTAAAATGGGTACCCCTACAAGCTAATTTCTAGAGAAATTAATCGAGCTTCCCGCATATCCCGAGATTCAGCGTTAAGCCAGAAAAGGATGGACTTAGCGGCACAGCCCGAACGCATTCCCTTTGTAACCCGTTTTAACCCTTCTACTACCCCTTTCCTACAGAAAGTGAGATGCGATTGGAAGCTCTAAAAAACAACCCATCCCTTCCTCTATCCTTCTCATGCCCCCCTTTTCTGGCCAAGAAACAACCGCCTAATTTACATCGGTTGCTTCTCCGTACCAAACCTAGTCCTCCCCCGGGAATATACCCTGCCGTAGACCCCGATGCCAGATCTGCGTCCATTTTAATACAAATCCGATTGTTGAATTTCAAAATAAAGTCAAACTTTATTCGGTCAAAGCAGGCTGTAACACCCCCAATGTTGTGTATATACTGTATTGATCTAAGTGCCCAGAGGCTATTTATGAGACCACCAATCGGTTCAGAACCCGATTCAACAACCATAAGCATAGTATCAGAAATAATCCTCCAGGCTTTCCAGTCGCATCTCACTTTAATGCCAACAATCATTCTCCTGGAGATCTCCGTTGTATTATCGTTAAAGACAAATTCCCGAATACAGAAAGCAGAAAGCTACACGAACAACAGTTAATTTTAAAGCTTCATTCACATGTAACTGGTCTTAACAAAGATATGGCTTTCTTATCCCACTACTCTGTCACTAAGCAAGTCCCTTCTACACTGTAAGTTTACGCATCATTCTGACGAAGACCTCAGGGCAGGTTGAAACGTTAAATACATGTATGCAACTACTACTGCTTGTTGGAGTTTAGTGTTATCGTTTGTTATTATTGCTTTATATATATATATATATATATATATATATATATATATATATATATATATATATATATATATATATATATATATATATATATATAATAAACTGATGTTTAATGATTCTAGGACTGACGTCCTACATATTTCGTTTGTCTAAATTTCTGAAAGGCCACAGTTTCAATTTGTGACACCTTCGTTGATATTACCAGTAACTCCACGAGTCTTGGTATTACTATGGATTTTAGCCTAAAAATAGAAAAAAAAACATGTAAACAACATCATTTCTGCAGCTTCTTTTGCTATCTATAAGATTGGTCAATCACGCAAATATCTTGATCATAAATCGATTGAACGTCTTGTTCATCCTTTTGTTACGCTACGTCTCGACGACTGTAAAAGTCTCCTGTATACTCTTCCATTAAGCCACATCTCTAAGTTACACCATATACAAACCTCAGCACGAAGACTAGTTACCCTTTCTAGCAAGCATGGACATATTACTCCTATCCTGCGTGGGTTGCACTGGCTACCAGTTCATTATTGTATTAACTAAAAGATAGCTCTACTTACCTTCAGTTTTTCTTTTCCAACTCCTATTTCCACATCTAAGTTGTATGAGGATAGATCTGGCTGCCCCAGAGATTTGGAAAAGTTTGCTGACTAATGTGCGGTCTCATACATATGTAATGAACGGGATGAAATATTGCAGTTGCTTTGGGACGTTGAAATATATGATGGCTCCCTCAGTTCTCATAATAACGGTCGCCTTGGTAACATGATGAACGGTTAACATATGAGTCACGGGGGTTCTAACCTGATAACTTGGAACCCCCTATTATGGTAGGGGTCAACATGGGTGTGTGTGTGAGGGGTTGGGGAGGGGGTGAGGGAGGGTAGAAGAGGGGAAAGAGGCCGGACGGTACATGTGACACCGTGCCTTTTAATCCCACAAAATTCAATGTCTTTGTTGGGTGTTACACTGAAAGCAAAACTTAGTCAAGCACCCTTAAAAATTTTCGTTAGGCTCACTAAATAAATTCGTAGGGCAGTTTCCATGGATTCCAAAAGATTTAATAATTTTGCTAGACCAGATTTAATAAGTTTGTCATACTCGTTAATTTCTCCTGCATTAATGCATTTCCGTTTATTGTGTGTTTGACTACCTTTGCTTGTCGAATTGTCAGGTGCACGATTATGATCTGTCTGAGCTTGCCCAGAAAATACCAGAATTTGCCAACTGTATGAACACCGTGGTGACGACTGATATGACTGAAATTGCACCATTCATCTCGAGCGAGAGGGACTACAACACTCTCAAATTCCAGTTCATCAAGAAAGAATAAAAACTCCTCACTTTAAAATACTCACGTGACATAAAATGAGCTCCAAGTTTATGTGAGTAAAATTTCATATATATGTTACAAGAAGGCCACTAATCTTTGCTTGTCCAGTAATGGACAGACTTGCTGATTATACGTAACGTTGTAGAGTCAATTGTGTGGACTTGCTTATTTGTTGTGTTAGTGTGTATAACCAATGTGCGCCCCCGTCCTCCCCGTAGGTTGAAGTAGTCCTAGTAAGTTTTCTTTTTCAACTGTTATTGTAGTAGTCCTGTATACTATAGACTTTTTAGACTGTTTCTCATGACAGGCAAGTAAAGGATTAAAAATTTTGCAAAAACTCAGTAACTTTATTTCGTCTTAAATTGTGTAGAGAGAGGAGGGGTGCATGTGGTAATGTAAAGTTTTTAAAAGTTAAAAAACAACCCTGCTTTTTTGAATACCATACAGGGAGAAAATATGGAATTGTCGCACCCCTTTGGCTCCAGAACAATGAAAAACGCAAAGAAAAAATCAGAGGGGAGAGTGTCCCCCTTAGATCCCTCCCCCGGCAGACAAGATTTCAACATTAATGTTCCCCCCTCCCCTCAAAATCTGACCGGAGTACTGATCCTGCTTATAATACTATATACTTCATTTCGGACATGATAGCTGTGAGACATGTTCAATTTAATTTGGCATAATGTGTGCAGATATTCTTGAAGTTTTCCATTTATACACATACAGCTGCCTACTGCCAGACAATCATTCATTACCACGGTCAATAAAGAAACCCTGTGACCAGAAATTGAACTCAGTGATAAGTTTTCTGGAACAGGGAATGAATAGAAATTAGTAAGAGAAAAGAAAACTGAAAATTGAAGTTTCTATTAATTTTTAGCCTTAGACGACGTAGTGTGATGCAACAACACAATTTCATGCAAGGTACGGCGGCGCTCTTCATTTTAAGCTGTTTCAATCCAATACAACCATACAGAGGATGTAAACCGCAGCTCCAACTTACAGAATTGCGCCTGTAAACAATGGACGGAATTCTTCTTCTTATAAACCGTGGCCGAAAGGGAGACACGTCGGTAATTGCCATACATATTATCAGACGGACATAGAAGAATGCATGGACAGTTGAACATATCTAAATGATAGCCTACTGTAGGGGAAATTTATGTAGCTGGCCGCAAAAAAGGACCTGTTCATATGTTACTCTTGCCTTGGTCCTGGGGAAGGGGTTATTTTTCTTTATTTTTTATCTTTTCAGTGGAATATAGTGTATATAGTGAATATATTCCTGAGTTTCTGTTTTTGAGAAATAAATGTTGGCGCTTCTGTTTTATATTTCGTGAAATAACTGTCGGAGCCTCTGTTTTGAAAATGTTGGAGTTTCTGTTTTTTTTTTTTTTCGAGAGGTACAAAATCTAATATTGAAGTATCAAAATATATTTAAAAAAACGGAAGCTCCAAAGTATATTTCTCGAAAAAAAACCTAGTTATCTCAAAATTTATTTCTAGAAAAAACAAACTTTAAAGTATATTTCACAAAAAAAAAAAAACAATTTGCTAAAAAATATTCTTCGAAAAAAAGACAACAGAGTGTCTGAAATATATTTCCTGAAAAAAAAAAAAAAAAAACAACTGCAGAATATACATTGGCTAGTGGCACTAATTGGCTTTCGTAGTATCATACCTGAAATTAGAACTAAAACCTCGGATAAAACTGGTGGAACACTTTACAATAAACTCTGCTAGTGCAGTCATGAATCTTAGTTCTGAGGAGTACGTTATACCCCGTGCCCCAGCCTTCCAATTTTGAGCTATATGAGAATGTACACTTAACTGAAATCCTGTAGTCAACGATGGAAAGGGGAGCCGAGTGTTCCAACGAGTTTGTAGCTTTCTCATTTTTTTTTAATTTACTTTTTCCCCAAAGATTTCTTAATTAAAAATTAACATAATCAAGTTTTAGGTACAAGCTTAAGTTAGGCTCATATAATGATAAACAGAAGTCATGTTTATGCGATTTACTGGAACTTTGCAATGGTATAACCTGGTGTTACAATTTCAAATGCGAAAAGAAAAGGTGGACTGAAGTTGACAATTCTGTTCTATTACTTTTTACAGTCCAAAAAAGGCTGTCTGTCACAGTTTATGTGTGCCTGCGAACAACCAGCAGGTATGTCTGAGGAAGGAATGGATACTATCGCCCCAGGCACTGGAGAATGCCCAGTGACTTGTCACACGATGGTACATTTACATTCAACAGCATGATCAGTACTATACTTTCTACTCGGAAATTAGTTATGGGAAATTGCACCAGAGTAAATTATGATAGTATTGGTAACGCTGTATAGACTTATAGTAGCTGAATGCTGGTAAGAAAGTGGCATATTTGTGGTAAAATAATGTAACAGTTAATATGCAGCTAGGACTAAATGGTAACGTATTGGTCGACGTCGTATTCCGGTCCCAATAGGACAGCAATACCGTGGCAATATGCAACAGTTTTGCCCTTATTTAACTGTACCTTGCTGGTTTTACAATCATGGTAAATGTCTGGTATTGGTGAGGTTGAAATCATATATATTTAAGTCAGAGTTTTACCCAAAATGCTCATAAAGAACTTAGGCAGGTGACATGTCAGTCATTCAAGAAAATAACGGGTAACTCGTCAATCTTTCTTGAATTCTACGTTCGAAACATAGGGAGGGTTCTGCATTCTGCATTATAGATATAGATACAAGGCTTACACGTAACCATATCTGTGTGTTTGCCTTTGTGGCTGTTTGAGTGGGACTTACAAATTTCACTCGGGGTCACTCGAGTGTCAGCTTGATTTTAAAAGTAGGGTGACATGAGGGCCGGGGAAGGGGCGGGCGTAAGCTGTTCTGAGCATATATGCCCATACATGGTGATATGATGAAACTGATGGCTGACGGGAGAAGGGAAGTCAAGACTTTTAACCCTTATGTATGATTTATGCCTTCAGTTTTCCTGTGAAATCGTCTCAATAAAGACGGTGTTCTTAACCACTCAATGCGCTATCGCTCAGCCATGTTAGCCGAATTCCGTTGAACAGTTGCTCCGTTGTGATTACAGACGAACACGCAACCCTGGTTTTTACATTATAAATAATAGAGCACATATCTTCGTTGTTTGGTTAGTATTCAGCAGAACCCCGACTCTTATTGCTATTTCGAACATAAATCTTAAAGAACCCTCCCCCACCCCAACATCTTCATCTTCGAAAATGTATCACTTTGTCCTAGGCGCAACCAATATTGTATGCTTTATTTCTCTTGAAAGCCGCTTAATATCAAAGACAGTGAACACGTCAAAAATTTCTACTTCTGTTGATCATCCCGTGATGAACAAAAGCTGTTTTGTTTGGGATATGATATGGTGCAACACATTGCGGTTTACTCTCCAGTTACAGAAAAAAATGACTAGGAAGGAAACCGTTTATTATTATACTATTCTGGCACGAAATCAATAAATAGTCGTACAGTTTTGTTTTGGAATGTGGTATGAATTACACATAAACTGATTAACAATAACTGACATAAAGTGTAAATAACGTCATGTACAAACGTCTAAAAGAACAGATATGTCTTTTAAGATGCCGTCCACTGAAATATAACATCAAGTTCTTCAAGTATATTGTTACTCTTAATGAGAAGATTCACTCATTCCTCACATTAATTATTATTGCTTCAATGTACATTAATGGCACACACACACACACACACACACACACACACACACACACACACACACACACACACACACACACACACACACACACACACACACACACACACACACACACACAAACACACACACACACACACAATTACACACGTACAAAGACAATACTGTCCACTACAGCAATCAGTGAATTTTGAAGAAGAGTCAAACACAAGGTCCTCATTGGAAGAATAGAAAAGTGTTTCTTTTAAAAAGAGATTAGTAAAATAAAGGTGATACTTTTTTTTAGATTCTCTTAGAAAGGTCTTAGAGGTGCATTTCATGTTTTATTAGTGGGAAGTTGTGATAAATGTTGTGCAAGTAATTTTGAACGAACAGAAAAAGCTTAATACCTTTCGTCATAACAAATGGTCCCGTTTCCCCTCTGAATCAGTCGGCACGCCAGGGATGACCGTAATGCGCCTAACGGTTTGTATATTTATAGATCTAATATAAAACTGGGACCATTCCATTCATAGCGTATGCCATGTGCACCATCTAATTGTTCTTATTGTTTTCTGCCTTGATGTTGGCCTGGAGTGAATATTACCCATATCTTCCCTGCTATAACTACTTGCCGCACCACTGTTAACCTATTGGCCTGTTTTTAACTCTCAAATATACTACATTGCACTTCAATTTCAATTTATTTTCAATCTCCAATTTATTTCAACCTCCTATGAAGGAGCGAACAAATATACAGTATTGTTTTTGTAACTAGAAACCCAAGAGGTTTTGTGATTGCTTTTCATATTTTTTATATTAAGATAAGCATGAATTACCCACATGACGAGTATGAGATCGATTGCAGGTATTCTTCTTTAAATGTCAGGTGACTAAATTTTTGACACAAAGTGACGTTGTACCTCGTCTCAAAACATGGGGTGCAGAAATTGATAGAATATATCTATTTAACATTGGCAATACACACGCTAAGATCATTTAATTAGTACGGACAAACCTACACACAAAGTATGACATCAGTCGGGGTAACTCGTCTGGAGATATCGTGTTAACGTTTTCACAGTTTGACACCTAGTGACCTCAAATGACCTTTGACCTCCCCTAAAACAATAGGAATCATCTACTTCAAACGATCAATTTGCACACCAAGTATGAAATCAGACAATCTGCGATCTTTGAGGTATCGTGTTACAATCAATGCGTCACATAACAATCAACGCGACATCACCATCGCATGGATTCCGTCTTAATTCGGCGAGGAATAAAAAACGTAAAGAAAGTAAAAGAGAGAAGTGGCAACAAGAATTTCAGGAGAGTTTTTAAAACTGTCGTCCCTACAAAAAATTAAAAATAAAGTCATATTTTCAGAACAGGAAAGAAAAAGAGTCACAAGAAACACATGATAGAGAAAATTATTAGTTAAAATTTATAGCGATGTTTATTTGTAGGTATATTTCTTTTAAATTTTACAATGTTTTACAACCGTTAGCATGGAGTGGGCAAGGAGGTCCAAGTTAAGGTTCCAACGAACATACAAATATAGTAGAAGTAAAAGGTTGGGTGTATGTAGGTTGCAGAGAATGGGGGTAGAACTGTGTACTGTTTTGACACCAAAAAAAATTGCTTGAGATTAAGGAAGATATGTTATTTAACCAGCAGTTGAATATGAGCAGTTTAAAGATATTAACAACTTAAGTCATATGGAAAGAGCACATTAGGCTTGACCGAGAGTGGTGCAGTATCGTGACGGTAATCTTCCTCACATGCATAGCGAATTTTCTGTAAAATGAAAAGAACTTTTATCCTAAGCGGGATCAAAGTATGCACTGAACAGAGATATATTTCTGCATTTTAGAGATGCTAAGACTTTCTTGAACAAATGAAAAAAGATGTAGGCCTATTGCTGATCAACATGATTGTGTAAACGATGGTAAGAAGCATCAAAGTTAATCCACACTTGGTCAAATAGTTGACCACCGCTTGATTGGACAATGTACCTGAAAACCGATCTGACACTGCTTTCACAGGATTAAAGGGTTGCGCAGCAAAAGTCATAACCATTCAAAAACCATCACGTGTTCGTCAAGAAAAAAAAACAGAAATCAAGAAGTCAAGAAACAGAAAATCTCTTTAATCTAGATCGTCCTGTTCTGGCATTTCGGTACATCCGTAGTCTCCCTTATAAGGGTACCATACGGTGTATTTACCTCTGCTTGATGCATTTAACCAAGTGTGTCATTCCTACTCTCTGTCGGGCAGTAAGAATGGAGTCTCTCGTGTTTCTTCGAGCAGCAGTCACATTCTTTTACACAACAACGGTGTTGACGCTTACATCGTCCCAACAGACGGTGAGTAAATTAATTACTTGTCTTTGAAAATCTTTTCCTATTTTGTACAAAATTGGTGAAGATATTTTCAGTACACTAAAAGTCAAGTCATCAACGTCAAATCTTGAATAAATGTAAATAAATGTGCTATTGTCAATTCCGTTCTAACAAAAGCCCTAGTTGAATGGCTTTATACAGAGAAACAAATTTGGTAGAGTGTTAGCAAACGAATAGCTATTGATATGGGTGTAATTCTCTCCCGCCAAGTTTATTTGGCCCCGATAAACATCCTAGTTTTTAGTTCTGATGTAGATGCAGTTTTCTTTATCTTAGTATTTCGTTATAGAAAAGCAGGCCCATATCATCACCACTTGGAAAGATTTTTAAACTTTTTCTTCTGTAATATTGACTGAATTACAAAACGAGTTTTATTTGAAACATTTCATTTTCCATGTAACAGTCATGTTACTCCTCCATGTAAACGGAGGAAACCATTACACCAAACCTTTTGTTAAGACTGATCTTTATTTGAACTGTTGTCTCTCAACTGCTTACCTTTGACTTGAAACATATTGCAGTAAATTAATGAATGGATGAGTTCTAAAATATTACTAAAACGTATATACTGGAAAGAAGCAATGAAACATTTGACACAAAGTATCATTATTTGGCACAACTTTTCTTGGAATTTGAACAGAAATAAAACGTTGATTTTAAAGTTAAAGATTGTTTTCCATGCCTTTTTAAGGAACATCATTAAAGTAGTATTAAGTACAAGTAAAGATGATACTTTTTTTATATCAAATGTAAAAAATGGAGACATGAAGAACTGCATGAGTTAGTTCCTACTGTAAAAACTAATCAAAAAACATTTTAAAATTAATTAAATGTACTTTATTAAAAATACTTTTCAATAGCTTCAGGTGACACTGAATGATGTCTGAAAGAGGCGAAATTCATTGTTAGTATGTTAATTTTGTCAGATTTTCCTAATTTCCAGTTACAATTCAATCATAATTTGATTCAGATTTGTTCCCTGATGAGATTTACAGGCATATAATATATAAAAAGATGTAATTTTTCAGACAGCAGTCAATGCTTAATCTAAAATACATACAAATACATCTGACATTGGTAGGAAAAATATTATTGTAAATGCAATGATTATAATGTCATGTTTGTGCCCACATATCTCTAAATATTTCTAAATAGTAATTCTGTTCCTCAGTATTTCGAAATGGAGATTAAAGCATGGTTTGTCATTGAGCAATCCTAATTTCAGTAAACGTGTCTTGTTTATATTATGTTTTTCTTTGGCGATTGTACTATCAGCATGAGTTCTTTATGATTTCTGTATTACAAAAGAAAACAAAACTGTACTATATTTCATAAGTATAATCCAAGTCACCACCATGCAATTTGTTACAGTTACACAGATCAGTAGGGTAAACTTAACAAATTGTAGATGTCATTACGAATAACAAAACTAGAATTGAGCATTTTCTTTAACTTTCAAGTGCAGAAAGTGAAATATACGTTTAATTTAAAATTAATTTTTTTACAGAAAAATATCATTGAACATACTTTACTTGAAAAATTTTCCTTCCTTCTCGTTTTAGGGACAACGATTATTATTAGATTAACATTGTCAAAGATCGTATTAATATTTCATTTTCATTTTGAAATAAGTTCACCCACAAAACATGGAAGACATTATTCATTATTTATTTTGCTTTTGGACCTGCTCATATCTCCTTTGTCTTTCTTTTGACATGGCCTGGTGATTCAACTCTAGCTTTACATGCCAGATTTTGGTAATGAAATGACTTTTTTAACTGTTTGCATTTTTCCCATTCTCCTCAACGACCACTTGATTTCAGAGATTTTAAATGTAACACTATCTACATAGAATCATGAAGTGGAAAATGATTGCAAGCTAGTGACGAATCAAGTTACACACAAAATAACATCAGTAAAACCTGTCATTATTTTATTCACAACAATAATCACGTCTTGTTGGGTTGTATCAGGAGATTCTCCAAGAGAATTTTTTAACAAAAATAAAATGTTGTGTATGACATTAATAATGTACGTTTGTTTGCACATACATTTCATGGTATATATTCAGTGTGGAATGATGCCATCTGATGCATGTCCTTAAGAATGTAATCCTTGCTTGGAAACTTAGTTACTTTGTATATCATTCGTGTTAAAGGCTAGATTTCATTAATTGTATAAATTTCTATCTTATGATTCGTTGCCAAGACATGGGCATTCACATCACGACCGTGTTGACAATTGCATAGTTATAATAGTGTATAATTCGGGCACTGAATATATCTTTGTCAATAGGCACATTACTTCCTGTATCAAACTTCTGAATATCCATGAGACTGTGCAGATGTTCACCGACGATGTTCTACTTTCAACACCAGTGGAGTATATATTATTAAACCGGACGGTTTTGAGGAACCATTTGAAGTGTTTTGCGACAACGACGTCAACACTGGTGGATGGACGGTAAGAATAAAACTGGGACTAGATCGGTGTGGTTAAATGCAACTTCCTTTGAGACTGAACAAAATAGCAAAAGACCAATATGATATTATCCAATCGCTACTTTCAATTGCTCTGTTTTTTTTTCTCTTATTAGATATTGAGTAAAGTATGGCTGGTATATCAGTAGTTTCATTAAATTTCAGTGCTTTCAGGAATTTCTGTTGTATCATATATTGCAGACGGCGCAGTTAGAGGCAATATGAAAGCATCGTATTAGTTTAAGTGACACATAAATTGAGATGGAGTTGAATATTATGTTCATGTTATGCTTTACTTTTTCATAGGTTATACAACGACGAGAGAATGGCAATGTGAATTTTAATCGAACGTGGTCACAGTATAAACAAGGTTTTGGATTTTTGTCAACCGACTTTTGGCTAGGCAACGAGAAACTGGCATACTTGACGAACCAAGCAGTCTACAATCTACTTATTGAAGTAGAGTTACTGGACGGATCAATTTTTAATACAAGTTACGAAGAATTTCGTATTTCTGATGAATTTGGGAAGTACTCACTTCAACCTCTCGGCCCTTTTGAAAGCAGTAAAAGTAAGTATATATTGAGAAAAAGTTTTGATTATGTAAAGGAAATAATTGTTTATTTTTCATCTGCTGCTAAAATTGGGTTATGTTGTTTATTTCTAAAGTGTCAGCACATGTATTTCTTTTATCAGATCCAGTGTTCACGCCCTGCCCAGCAAATGAGTATTTCAACGAAGACTGTACTCAAAGATGTTCCTGTGACAGCAGTGGTCTGGAGTGTGCTGCTGTGAGTTGTGATCCCAATGCTGCATGTATTGAGGTTCATAATGGTGTTCGAAACTGTTCATGTAACGAAGGTTACCAGGGAGACGGGATAACCTGCACAGCCCGAACACCAGTACTCAGAGACTGTAAGGAAATCTTCGATGCCGGACATACAGAAAGTGGTGAATATAGGATCCTACCGGATGGATGGACAGATGGGCCATTTGATGTTTTCTGTGAAATGGGTGATGGAGGAGGATGGACAGTGAGTAAATTGACATATCTAACAATATAAATTGCAACATCATTTACAAATACGACTTACAAATGGCAGTAAATAATCCAGTAAATGCATTTGTCTTTCAGTATAGAAGCTGAGCTCATTACTTGAATCTGTGCAGAAAGTGATCTGTTCGGGTAATGCCTGTTTTAATGGCAATTTTATTTCAAAAGTACAATTGTGTCCTCCGCATGGCATAGTTCCTTCCACAACTGTTACACTAAGGAAAATCCTTTATTTATAAATCATTCTGAAGCAGTCAAAGATACCGCTGTTATTGGTGGAGGTATATGCATGAGGGTTTGTTGTGTATGTTTAGAAAACAATATACTTTTATCAATTATGTAACGCCTTTATTCCAATAGGTATTTCAGCGTCGAAGAGATGACACGACAAGTTTTAATCAGGATTGGAATTCCTATAAACATGGTTTCGGTGACATTAGTGAAAATTTCTGGCTCGGAAATGAAAGGTTGCATCACCTGACAAACCAGAAGGACTACCAACTACGTCTTGACATTATCACTTCTGATGGAACGCCATTAGATGCTGAGTGGGCTGAGTTTGAAATAGAGTCTGAAAGTAATAAATACAGGATGAATAAGCTTGGATCTAGAAGTACTAACAGTGGCGGTTATGCAGGTTTGTCAGAAGAGTTATGTCTTTTATTTCCATTTGTATCTTTTACGAAACGTGGAGAAATTCATTACATTTGTAGAATTACATATATGACTTCTTTTGATTTTTGTTAAAAACAAAACAAAGGTACCAGTAAAATACGAAGATCATATTGAATAGCGTATATGTATATTGGTGAGAATTCCATCGAAATATGCTTCTGGACCACTGTTAAAAGTATGAATAGCATTTGCTTTTATTCAAATTGAATATTTAGTTTCTGTTTATTGAATGGATTCTGTGATATCATACACGGTATATTATTGTGGCAACAAGCCTGGATATAACATGCCCCTACACCCTTTGGTATTTCCTTGTAAACGGTCATAAACGCGCATTTCAAATATTAATCCCCTTTTGGCATCAAACATTAATCAGTGTTACGTTTGGAAACATCGTAAGAGACATAAAACACACACAAAAACAAGTCATTCGTATTTTTTAGAATAGTCGCAATAGTTTAACTGATAACTGATGACTGATGGCTCATTACTTCTTAAAGCAAAAGACATCAATGAGTATCACACATTCCCAATCGTTTCTATTAGTGTTGACAATTCCATCAAAAAGAAATGAAAAAAAAAATGGATGGACTTCTTTCGTACTCTAGAAAGCTTCATATAAAGTATTTATTCAGTGAAAAAATGTTTTATTGATTGGATTTGTTGGAAGAAATTAGTAAAGAGTATGCATCACCTTTCGTTTGGAACCCCACACTTATAAACAAATATGGCGTTCCGACTAAATTGTATGAGGTTCATAACACACAATTCCTACACGCATGACAATAACTCTTGTCAGGTAACTTTGATTTGCAAAGTTGAAAGTTAAATCACTACTACTCCATTGCCTTTTAACAAAATATCTAAGTAACATCTTGTGCAATGAAATAAAAATAATGATAGTACTTCAAACTACCTTAGATGTATACGAAATGATACTTCACTGACTGTTGCCTTTTTCCGTTTCTGTAGGCTATTATCTCTATTATAGCAGAGGTAAACAGTTCAGCACCAACAACCAAGACAATGACGCATGTGACAACTTCAACTGTGCAGCTCTACACCGCAGTGGCTTGTGGCACTATAGTAATTATTGCTCTACTTGTTACAGTTATGCTTACTACTATTACTTTCAATACAGCAGCAGCTGTAAGTCGCTTTGTACTTATGACAATCTCAATGGAGTCTACAACGGAGGCAACGGCGAGAAGATCTACTCTTATTATTATTATTATTACTGCTCTCATTCTTATGATTACTGCGACCCCCAATTTGTTGAAATGAAAATTCGTGTCAATCTTCCAAAACTTGCTATGTTATTGCTTAAATTATCGAATGCTTGATAAAGAGGTAAAACACAGAGGTAAAAACAAAATACTCTTGGTATAAAAAATATAAGATGATATAAGTTTTCTTTTCTCATTATCTGAAATATTACGTACACTAATAGCAATAAATATTCGACGCAATCACGTGATCTGGGCTCATACATTGTTTACTATGAATAAAAGTGGATTCAAAAAGAAGTAACTGTTCAATTTTCTGTGTTATTTGACATGTTTTAAGTCAAAGATTTTATTTTCAAGAACTTAAGGTCAACATTAACAAGAATTCTCCGTTTTAAGGGTAGCATAACCTATATAGAATGGAGATTCCTGCGCATTTTGTTCGCCGTCTGTGAAAGTCTCTATTTGGGCAACTTTTTTGGTACTTCATCCTTTGAGATGGGTTCTTTTGTGGATTGAATATTGAAGAAGGCGAGTTGATGTACACAATGTGCAAAATGGTGCCAATTTAAGCAATTATGAAAAATTATGGACTTTTGGGTGGCGGAGCAGTATCATTCGAGGCGATGTGTGATTTGCCCCAGTGAAAAGGTCTGGTAACTTGGACGGCCTCTAGCAGAAAATCTAACCAGCTAAGGTACGGAAAATTGAAAAAGCCATGAATGGCCAATGTGTCAGCTTTGTAAAGAGTAGTAGCTTATATGTGTTGAAAACTTCTGCAAGGCTTTAGAGACCACGTTACTTTTGCGATTCAGTGTGTAAGTCAATGGGGAAATTAAAAGGGGTATGCTACCTTAGAACCACTCAACGGTACTACACTCACAAAACGTAACGTAAAATAAGAACTCCATAACCTTTAGGTAAAATTTTACACACAGTTAATGTAAGTCTTACATTGTGTATGTAACAATTTTACTAAAATGCAGTAAAACTTACCAAAATTATGTAGAATTTACATATACTGTTTACACTAATTACATGTAAAAGTTATGGAGTTCTTATTTTACATAATTTAGGTAAACAGTATATGGAAATATCGCAAAAGTATATGGCAAAAGTAATGTGGTCTCTAAAAGTTATGGAGTTCTTATTTTACCGTTTGTGAGTGTAAATACAGTAATCCATATTCATCCAGCTCTTCTATGCATTTCAAACGTCTGCAAAGAACTCATACTGTCTATTCAAAAGAGGCACCTTACTTTTTAATAACAATAACACTTCTTTCCAATTCATTATAATATAAATAAATGTCAGTTGCAACATTAATTGTAACTAGTGAGCCAAAGCATTTTATCCAAAACACTAGATTATTCTTGCTTGAAATAACACACACACACACACAAAACGAACGCAAAGTCCATCTACAGATAATCCAGGACAGAGTTCTCATGGATAGCCTTCCAATTTTGTTTTGTAAAAATGCAAAGAGGAAAATAGCATCAACTTAACAGATCATGAGCTGAGACATATTACATGCAAAACATGCAATATACGGAAACAGGAAAAGAACTATATAGTTTTATAATTGAGTAAAATATTAATTATGACTATAATATTAAATATCAAATTCAATAAATGAATGGTATCGTTTATTCATGGAAATAAAGATCTATAGTTATGAAGAAGGGGCATAAAGTAGACGATCGTATAAAGCACCCCATTAACCAGGATAGGTAGTTGTTACATGAATACATTTGAAGATCATATTCAATTAATAAGTATTAAAGTTTTGTCAAGTGTGCTTCTCAGGATTGTAATCAGACTGGATCACGGTTGTTCTTCGAGGTAACTATAAGCAACAACTAACGATAAAATCAAGCAGGGTGACATTCGAAAGACACAAACAAATATTTCGGATGATTTCGATATTTTCTTCATAAGATGTAATGTTTGGCTTCTATTTCAACATATTACATTAAGTTAACACCTTTGTAACTACAAATAAAGATATGAATATGGCAAAGGGGTGAGGGCAGGGGCACATGACCCCTTCCCCCACAAAATCATGTATACAAGAGGAGAAAAAGAAAAACCCAACACCAACCGTTAGTGGAAGTTAGTGCAATTTTTAAACGTATGTTCACGGAACAAGAGAATACTAATCAAAAGTTCACAGTGCAAGAGGCCAAAAAGTGCCAATTCCTCCAATCTGAAAGATAATTTTTCCAAAACTTTCCTTTATGCATCACGAAAATTTCATTACTGCTTTGCCTTGCCTCCTTCATTTTCTTTCCTATGACTAAAAAGGGGAGAAAACGTTGCCAAAACTCTTGAGACCAAAAACACTGGTAAATGCCATTTATTGCAATATGAGAATCATTTAATTTATTATTCAAACAGTTTGCTAAGCAGTAAACGATGGTACGAAGGAAAAAAAAACTGAATGTACGTAGTCTAGGTTATTGTTGCGTTGTTGCATAAGTTGCATTTGTCATCACAAACGACCTACAAATCAAACTCAAATGCTTTAAGATATCTTTAAATTAAATATCAGTGCAAATAGATGCATGCGTCAGCAAACTTTCGAAATCACACAGTGTATGACCTTCGGACAATGTGTAATGGGTGTTATTATTGATAAGCAGAGGAAAGCAGTGGTTTACGTTAATTTCACAAAAGCAGAATCCTTGATTTTAAGAACTTGAAAACAAACAGTTTGCTAGAATATCACATTCAGCCTGTACCAGAACTAGTATATGAAGAGCGTCGGTGACGAGGGAAAAAAATTTGAATGTACATAGTCTAGGTTATTGTAGCAGAAATTTCTGGCTTGAGATGATAGTTGAATTAAGCTAGACACCAGAGAGACTACGAACTGCGTCTCGAATTAGTAACTTCTGGCGGAATGTCCTATCACTCTGTATCGTTTTCTGAATTCCAAATGTAGTCCGAGAGTATAATTTCAAGATGAATAAACATCGGCCTAGAAGTACCTCTGTGGTTTGTCACAGTTACTCACTTTTTTATTTTCATTGTTACACAGCTTCCCGTTTAGACGAGCATTCACATTCCTTTGATGTATTGTAATTATGTGGCATGCACGTGATTTACGAAAACTACATTTATTGTACTGATTATGACATTTTTGTAGATTAAAATGTGCATTCAAGTAAAGGATTAAAACTACACCGAAATAAAAAAGGTAAATAAAAAATAAAACAAAAATGAACTAAGAAATACATGATTAAATAAAAAGCGTCAACTTGCTTGTGTGGAAAGGTATGATAAGTAATTGCATATTTAACTGAGCATCTGACATATGCAAAATGCGATTTTTACCCTTCTACTGGAAGGGGCGGGGGGTCGAACCAATTGATTTTAGCTGGACTTTTTTCTGTTACAGTTTTTTTGGGTAGCGTTATTCTAGTTTTTCAGGTCACTGACGTTTGAAGTGTATAGTCTCATTTGAACGCTGTACGAGGGAGCGGCATTGTTAAAGGTATGGCCTCTATTGCAGAATAGGGAAAGGAGCCTACTCTCAATGGCTTGTGTTGTAATTTTTAGTATTACTGGCGTATGATTGGACAGTTGATTTATGAACATAGGCTTGTTGTTGGAATTTTCTCTAAGGATAGTGTCAGTGATAGTATAGTGATAGTATCTAGGTTCAAGTTTACGTTAACGGAAATGTATTATCTTAGGATTTGTTTCAACGGTGATATCCTGTTTAAGAAAATTGATTTTACTGAGTTTTTCTTTACTTGGCCGTCTCCCTGTAATGTTATCTTTACTGAACAAAATGATAAACCATCGTATATCGTTTTATTTAATAATTATACTAACGAACGAATTCAGCTTATCTTCACAATGCTTATCTAATGATGCCAATAAGAATGTACCTATCTACAAAATGCCATTTTATCTTATCCTTATACATAGTATATAAAGAGGAGATATTGTACTTACTTGGGCGAATAAATTCGCCAAGAATGATACTTAAATGATGGCTCACCTTACACCCCTTGTAGTATTCAACCCAACCTTGGTGGGCCAGTAGCTCTTATGTGGGGGTACCTGATGGTCTACAAATGACATGGACTGGGTTTGCCCTTTCGGGGAAGGTTGAGAGCGGGGGTCAAAATGTGTGTGTGTCATCAGTATGTATGTGTGCAACCGAACTTGCGTCACAATCTCCTTAAAAACGGTACATCGGATGAACGTTAAACTTGGAAGATAGGTGCCCGGGTATAAGTTGTAGTGCCCGCCCTAGTGATGACGTCATAAGTCAAAGTTCAAAGGTCACAGGTCATTAAAACTCCAAACACATGTTAGCATTATCTCAATGTGTGAATATTATAGAGTTATAAAACTACCATGTATGGAAAACAGAAAATCCAACAATTTTTGTAAGAACCATTGATGACGTCGCCAGGTCAAGGGTCACGTGACTAAAGGTCAAATCGGGGAAACACACTTTAAAAAGTGTGCCACTATCGCCTCCTAGAGGGTCAGTTGGATAAACTTCAAACTTGGTGGGAAGCTGCGTTAGTATTTCGTATAGTGTCCGTCATACAATGGTAACTACAGGGCAAAGGTCACAGGCAATGAAAACGAGAAACACATTTGTAGCATTATATTAATGAGTGAATATCCTAGAATTATACAACTACCATATAGGGGATGTAGACAATGCGAAAATCCCTTAAAAGTATTGATGACGTCACCAGGTCAAACGTCACGTAATTAGACATCAAATAGTCAAAGATGCTCTAAAATGTACGTCATTGTCTTCTTCTAGACGGTAAGTCTTATAAATTTTAAACTTGGTGTTTAGCTACTCGGGTACATTGTTTAGTGTCCGCAAGACCAACGATGCCAATATGACGGTCAAATTTCAAATGTCACAAGGTATGAAAGCAAAGGCAAATTTTTAGCTTTTTCTCTATGTGTGAATATCCAAAGTTGTAAAAGTACCATGTATGGACAGTTGAGGATACAACAATTTTTGGAATATATATATATATATATATATATATATATATATATATATATATATATATATATATATATATATATATATATATATATATATATATATATATATATATATACGTCACGAGATCAAATGTTACGGGATTGAAATAGTCAAAACGACAACAATATTCAGAAGCCGTCAGAACTTCACACTTGCTGGGTGTGAGGATTGATGAACACGTACTTTGACGCACTCTCAATATTTAGGCACATGTGGACGTGCATAGCGGTATTTGTGCCGTTCGACTCTTACACGATGTATTGCGGTACTATATCATAAAGTGACTGGAATATTCGGCACTTTTATCCACAACGAGCAATCTGAATCACTGATGAAATGTACAGCTTATAGTACTTCAGGAGAATGGATATGTAAAACTATAGGGATGAGACTTACAACTCCGTGTATTGGCAGCTTGGTCAGTAATAGCAATCTTTATACGTGATTTAGTGAAATAATCAGGCTAATAACAAATAAATTCTGTCACAATATGTTTGATGTTTTCCAACCGTATATTGTAGAGAAATTCTAAAGACATTCCAAAATTGTATTGACAACTTTTGATGCGTTTCAACATCTCCTGATTTGGAATGACATGTATCCTCTTCCTTTGTCTTATGTCACACATCTATTACACATTTTAACGTAAACATTTTAGCAAGTAGCTATTGTAATTCATGGATTGATTGCAGCTTAACTACTTCCCCCCAGTGTTTCCAGCTTTACATTCTCACTTTGTTACTTTTACTGTACAGCGTATTTTCTCTTAAAATTCGACATATCTCAATGAACGCAAAGCCATTTGCCGTGGGACTCATTCTCCCCTACCTAGGCTTCTTTATCATATCTCACAAAGCTGTGTAATAGAGAGGAATTGCTCAAAGACTTGTAACCATGTTTAAGGGCAGCCGACAAAGGTCAACAAAATTTATGGAAGAGTTAATTACTTGGTCATTTAAGGGCATTAACTCCATATTTTCTTTTCAGGAGTGTAGTCTTTAATGTGTCGATGATTTGTATTAACTTTATTTTATGTTTACTACAGAACTATGAGCTGGTTTAGTATATTACGTGTGACCTAACAGACTGATAAAAGACAAAATATTGTTAAAATATTAATGATATACTTAAAATGTATTAAAATTAATATATGTATTATTATTATTTTTGAAAGTGTTATAAAATTTATCGATCAGAGATCCTGAATTTTTTTTTTGTAGATGGATCTGATGTAGAGGGTGAAGAGAGTCTATGCTTATATTAAATATTTAACTAAAATGGTGTGTCTTACTAGCAAAGTTACCATTTTATCAAAACTACCTAGAAATTAATCTGTTCGACATGAAAACATGTCTTGTGCAAAACACAGAAAGAAGTAACATGTTGATTGTTCTTTTATTCGTTTATTAAAACGATATATAAGATGAAAGTTCTCTCGTGACAATGTTCAAACATTAACAAAACTTTAAAATAATCATAGTAACATTTAGTGTAATTAGAGAAACACTTTATTTCTGCAAGTTATTGCATTGTACGTTTAGACCATATCCGACATCGTCCATGTTTTCGTGCGTGTGTATTTTAGAGTGGTCGAATTTTCATATCTATGTACTGGATGTTGTTGTATCCACCAGGAAAATTTCTCCAAATTGGACCATCAATATAATTCCAAACATAGTTCGGCATAGTGTCCCAACAAGATGGATATTGAATAGCAGGCTTAAACCACCAGGCATTACCATGATTATCAGCACAATGGTAAAATGATTCCCCATTGCTGTTATGGTCTTTTGTTGAAAACGGCTGTCCTCTGTGAGCATCCATGGCGTTGTAACCTATCAAAAGAATACGATGAGCCAAAATACATCATTTGTCTTAAAACTCTAATTTAAAATAAAATGTGGCATTTTAGAACTTCCTATTTAAGTATAATATAGCATGTTTTAACTGCTAGCATTGCAACGTCATCATGCACCACGCCCCTGCTATTTATTCATACCTGTCTCCAATCAACATATATCACACTAGTATTCCTGTTAACTTCTTCCATGCAGATTATGATACATCGAAATACTTATAACACATACTTAACACATATCAAGAATATAAAAAAGTTAAGCGTAAATGAGAGAAAAATATCGAAAGTGTAATCCGCTCAGGAGTAAGCTGTTCTCGATCAATGGTTGATTGGAGTATCTAGCACTATGGATAAAACATTACGATAAAGATATTGTAAATGTCAAATAGTTGTGATCTATTTTCTTAAAAAAAATAAGTAACCTTAAAAAATGAAAAAAAAAAAACAATACTGATGAAAACTAGTCGGTTACAGAGGTCATTATAGAGGTCATTTAAGTAGATTCAACGACACTACTTCACACAGGTAACAGTGTTAAAATATTTTTAAATGTGTAAGTGGTAACAGTGTGGTATCTTTGTGTCATAAAATGTTGTATTGATGTGGTATCAAGAGGTGCTCAATGATTTTTATCCTTTGAGAAGAGTAACTGTCTCATTGCATGTATGATAACAATTGACATAACACACTGTATTTGACAAGAATTCCAACATATTGCGATGAAATCTTATCATCTTTTCACGAAACTTGTTCATATGTCTTCAAATACTGTTTCATTAGTCCTTGATGAAAATACAAAATTGCAAAGTTAAATACACTAACATAATTGCACATTGACTGGAAGGTGTTTCTCCAGGTACATTGATTTTGGGAAACAAACATTGAGAAAAAATACTATCATATTGCATGTTTCGCAGTAAAACCAAGTTGGTATGACTACCGCGACAAGAGTTTTATTTTAACCATTTTCCATTTAATAAACCGCGTGATAAGTGATGCAAGTGAATTTAAATCATGTCGAATTCGGCAGCATTTACATGTTGATAAAAAAGTTTCTTGAATTCGTTGAATTTCGTGGAGATGACCTTTGCTAAAAGAAATTCAGCGGAAGGGTAGAGAGAAAATTTTTATTACAATGAAATGATTTACACAGCAACTGTTTGCATTCGAAATTAACTAACCCACAGTGCTTGAAGCGTCGTATACACCTAGTCCAACTAGGGTAAAGTTTGAATCTTCATCGCTGACACGGAATAAATCATACTTTGCAAAATAAGGATCACCTCCCTTGGAGATAAAGTCAATTCTGAGTTCGTAATCCTTTTGATTCGTGATGTATGCCAGCTTTTCGTTTCCTAACCAAACATCTCGATGAGGAAATCCAAAGCCGTTTTTGTATTCCTCCCAGTAACGATGAAAGTGTACGTTACCGTCTATACGGCGCTGAATTACCTGACGTTCAACAGAAAGGAGTATACGTAAATTACGAATAGTTAATACATATGTCCAATACATCTGATACGAAGTGTGTTCTGGAGTACTTTTTAATTTGTACTTGCTTAAACATATTCCCTACATAATGTGGACTTGCAGTGGCATATTTGTTAGTTTTATTGACATTCTCAGATGAAAATAAGTATATCAACATGAAAATAGCTTGGCGTTAATTTTGTTCATTTTGCTTAATAAAATATGATTGCGACATACACATCGAATACCACACATTTCCATATGTGGTGAGAAGTCGTACAGATTATTACATTTGTTTTGAATTAACCTAACGGATTTTAGCTTATGTTGTATTTCTCCTCGTGCATGCAAGAATATCACAGGATGTCGCACTCACTTTCCGCTTAAAGAAACAAAATATAGCATTAAGACAAATTTACGTACAATCCATCCCCCTCCATCGACTGTGTTATTACAGTAGACTGCAAATGGATGCTGTAATCCGTCTGGTTGTATCAGGTGAACCCCGTCATACGATTCTCCTTTACATTGTTGGAACACCTCTTTACAATCTCTCGGATACTCAGACTGTTGATATAGGAAGTAGGACTCTTCTGCAGAACATTAAAACAAATGCGCCACACCGGTTAATTGTATTAAATGTTCCTTCTTAATTTCAACGTTCAAATACAGCTATTTATGCAGGAGATATTAAAAATATTGTTATGTTCTAATTACACTCAATCATACATGGGTTGAAACATTTCTTACCATACGGTAAGAAGTTGTAACATACCTGTTAAAAAGCTTTCATTACTTGTCGAGCCACCATCTAGACCAAAAGTATTCTGTCAGAAATAATTGATGTCTCTAAAAAGATTAAGCAACTCATATTTGCCTCATGCAAAAGGAATGTCACTCAACTATTACCTTCATATGAATCATTACCAGTAGCTATTTAAATTTTATATTAAATTGAGAGATTAACAAACCATATTTGAATAACACGCTCTGATTAGAATTTATGAATATACACAAAGTTATTTTTCAGAACATCATGAGAAGCTATTATTATTATTGAAAAAAAAAGTGAGAAATCTTCCGCAACTTAGTTTAAACATCGTGATTTGAAAAAAAAAATGTAAAACTATTGCAGTTATCTATTGGTGAAACAAAGTGATTTAAAAAATATTAAAATTATTTTCGTTTTACATCATATTGGTGCAAATAATGCTGTATTTCTTTTAAGATTCGAAAGTTTGAGGAAAGTGGCCGTTTGCTTTTTCAGCCAAATAAGAACAACAGTTTGGAAAGCGGGTAGTCGTGCCCACATCATCATAATACAACGAGAAAAAGGATCATAGTTACATCGCTTATCAGTCATTTACTCTAAATCATTACACGAATATTAAACAAAACAAGTTTTTTTTTTTTTTTTCAAGTGCCATTCCACCATAAAACACTTGCAGAAATATTCTAGAAACTAGGAAACTACTGTAAAGTAGAAAAGTGCACCACAACGTACTGTGCAATAAACAAAAAGAGAAAAAAGTAAAAGGAATTCAAATAGATAACGTTGACTCAGTGCCGTAGATTTCCGTCAGCGATTGTTCTCGATAGCAAAGGCATTAAAGAATATGTTATACTACAAACATGCATGTTGCTAGCACATGTACCATGTACTCAAAATGTGCTGTACTGAGAAGAGCTCAATGTGTAAAATAACTATCTTTTACAAAATATGTGTCTGTGTGTGTGTAAAATTGAAAATAATAGGAAAAGCAATAAGCAGCATTTTAAAAACATATTTGGTGTAGAGATTCTTTTTCCTTCATTAACATAAAAATTGAAGCACTCTTAGGCAAGTCATGAAATGATGCCTATGAAATATTTGTCTTTGAGATGTTGATGGTATATATCGTTGCATCTAACACCGATACAGACTTTTAAGCAAACTTAATCTATAACAAGAGCTAAAACGTCAAGACCTAACAAATGCAATAATTTACATCTTACACAAGCATAATGTATCATCACGAGCGTCAAGTCTTATTTCTTTGGAGGTACTAATTGAAGCTACCTGATACCGATGTGAATACCAAAGCGAACAAAATCAAGGTATTGCGTGCAATGCAACGTTGACTGCTGGCTTCTGGATCAATAGAAGTCATTGTTGACACTTTCAAAATATACTTAAATACCCTGTATATTAATTATCATTGTTTACTTGAGTTTGAACACAGCAGCTGATGGAAACACAAATCAATCCTTCTGTTAAAAAAAAAATCAAAAAGAAAAAGAAACGAACAATATTGTTCTCACCGAGTTAGTCGCTGATACTACAGAAACTGAGGCCAGTGCTCCAATTATCAAATAAAAGAAACACATAGTGACAATGACTTCTGAAGAGTAATTGATCTTTAAAGTGTGATAGCTTGAGGGAAAATGAAACTTGATGATATTGTGTTTGTCCCAGTAAATGAATTCGCTTAACGATAACTCTATTGAGTGCTACAGAGTGGATGAGGGGCCATCTGTCTGTACATGAGATTTAATGTCACTGTAATTTCTTATATGCACAGTACAGAGCGTTTCATATTGCCAACGGCATTATCCAGTCAAATAGATGAACGTAATAAATATTGAGTAGAGAGCAATGCATGATAGATCGAAGTATGAAAACTAAGTCGAAATTTGTATAAATCATTTGAACACGCAATGTTATCAATCCCAAGAACTAGTTTGGGCTTTTGCGAACAAGGGAAAGAAAATTAAGGGAGAGAATTAACCCTTAAGTGGGATTTGGACAAAGCGCTTGAAAATCGCCCCATTTTCATAATTGTTGAAAATTATCAATTAACAAAATGGATATTGATTGAAAGAATATGAAAAATAAAACTCCTGCAACACTGACACATAAAAGATGAAAAAAAAACATTCAGAATGTGCTCCTTTTCAATTTTAGTGCAATTCAGATGCCAGTTAAAGCTTAAAAAATCACAATAATAAATAGAAGATAACACTTTGAAACATCAGCCAGACGAAGCCATGTACGTAAGAATTGATTGGAATTATTAATATCTTCTATGAACTTGCCAAAAAAATCTTAAGGAGACTCATTGAGTTGTTCTGTGTAATTCAGTTCATTTTCCTAACCCTGTTCCTACACAGGTTTCCTTCACTTACTACTGGTAAATGGTCAAACAAAGAGGATTTACATGTGTCATATACAACGGAATAGTAATGATTGAGTAACTATGAATTAAAGTTGGTTTTTGAAAAACTGTGACCAAAGGGCAAATTTATTTCAAAATAAGATGAAAAAGCGTAAATCAGTAGTTATTCTGGTAAAATAATTTGAAACATTCTCAGTGCTTACTATAGTTTCTACAGTTTCTTTCGGTCAGTCTTCGACCATCTTAAGATACAAGTAGGAATGCTACGAAAAGAACACAGTAATATATGTACAAGATACAAGTCAGGGGATAACATTAAATTAGAAATGTATGAGTGAATAGACGACAATCAGTATATACACAAAGGGGATGTCAGGGACTAACATTTACAGATTATGATCTTATCAGATAGTTGGCTGGTGTATCGAACAGATTTGTTGAACTTCATTCATCTCAGCGTCGATTAACTCCTAGACAATTTAGCCGGAATCTTCCAGGCAAGACATCAAATCTAAATACTTACGAAACAGCCGGCTTACATTACCATGTACATTTATTACATCATTTATGGTAGCTCAACCGTAACATATATAGCAGCTTAACCGTAACACTCTCTCTGCATGTGGTACCTGGTCATAGATTTTCATTGAACACTTCCTGTAAAGAACTACCTAGGTTTGCTCAAAACCTCATCACACAAGTATATGAGTATGTTCATAACCAAATATATGATCACGTGGAACGTTTTCAACCAAAAAAAAAAAAAAAGTGTCTTTACATACTCGCATGATACGAGTCGAATATAGTCGGCATCCATAGGTAAATGGAGACGGAGTACCGTAACCGCATTTTCAACTAATGTAACGTCACATTTTGTTACGTTTTGTAACAGGTGATTACAGTAAAATATTAAATATTGCTTTTTGTCGATATAAATAGGGTTATTATGCAAGTTACACATAGTAGATTGTTATGGGAGTGAACTGTTAGAAATTCTATGTATAACGCTGGAATCATTGCTGCCTGGTGTTGACAGAGCCGACTTAATAAATCACTTTCTTAGTTCTGTATCTTTATTGTTTACTGTTTACAAACGATTTTTTAAATGTATGTTATTATCTCATATAGCCCCTATAGGGGCTAAGATGAGATATTGTAATCACTTGGCTAGTGGAGCTATATATTGTACTGTGCAACCATGGGAGAACGGTTGCCATGGAAACGCTTGGAGTGGATGAGTAGCGACACCCCAGGGGTACCCCGTGGTACAGTGACCATGGGTACATGAGGGTTCTGTTGGGTGGTATAAAGGAAAACGTGTCCGTGCCAATGTGCGTGCGTGCGTGGGTGGGTGTGCGTGCGTGTGTGTGTGCGAGTCCGGACCTGTCCAAATTGTGGTTTTTCCAGAATAGTTTGAAAAGCATATGAGCGATTAAGTTGAAACTTAATAGGATTGTGCATGATGAAAATATGTGAGAAATGTATTAGTTGTATGGTAAATCGAGTCAAATTTGCTGATTTTTAAGAAAAAAAAGAAAACAATTTTGCCCCAAAATTTGTATTTCCAGCATATCTTGAGAACTATTAGAACAATAAACTTAAATTTTTGTAAGTTCTTACCTGAGAACACTTTGTTCAACACAATATTAATGCAATGATAAATCCAGCGAATTTTGCTGATTTTTGACCAAAAAAAAAAAGCCAATTTTGCCTCAAAATTTGTATTTCCAGCATATCTTGAGAACTATTTGACCAATTAACTTAAAGTTTTGTTAGGACTTAGCCGAAAACACATTGTTCGACATAATATTACTGTAATGGTAAATCCAGTGAAATTTGCTGATTTTGGAGGAAAAAAAGCCAATTTTGTCCCAAAATTTGTATTTCCAGCATATCTTGAGGTGTGTTTGAGCATTTATGCAAAAGTTTGCAAGGACTTACTTGAGAATGTAATATTCAAGGTATATCACTTTTGTATTAAAGAGAGTGAAAATTTCTGAATTTTTTTTAGAAAAAAGCAAATTTACCCCCAAATTTTTATTTCCACCATATCGTGAGAGCTAATTAAGCATAAGACGCAAAATTTTGCAAGGCCGTTCCTATGAACACAATAATGAAGATACAGTATATTACTCTTATAGTAAACTGGTGAAATTGTATGATTGTTTGGTAACAAACTTAGAGCCAGCATCTGGGTCAATACTAGACACCACCTTTTTAACTTTAGCCAAACATCTTTAGCAGAACTGGCCCCTGTTGATAATGTCTTTTATGAGAACATTATTTTTAAACCAAACAATAATTTTAGCAGAACCAGGCCCTGCACTTATGTGCAAATACCCATAGAGGGATGCTCTTATATCCTACCCCTAACTCTAACCACTAAGCCTAACCTACATGGAATAACCCAATGTTATAATTGTGTTATGTAGCGTAATATGCACAGATAATTTTGAGAATTAGTTATCGTTACTTGAGTCTAGTAGCACCAGGCTATAACCTTAAGTTTGGATTGCCCTCTTGTTTTTATATGTGTTTATAATTTAGTGTTTATAACGTATCGTCACATCATTATCACTATTATCACTCTATAACCGTCATTATTGCCGTCATTATTATTACTTCTGCGAGCTTGGCCCTTTCTTAGCAAAAGTTCTATGTATTTAGATTCGCTTTATGGCTCGCTCGTTTATTTACTTTTCTCTTTTTTGATACACAGTAATGAATGTAATAAAATAACAATATTGAAAAAAAAAAGATAATGGAGAATCTGAAAAAAAAAGCTTAGCTTGTACAAGCCAAATCCACCATACATAAATACAAGAAGAGGGAAAACAGGAAATACCCTAAGCCCCCTCCCCACAACCCCATTTGGATAAGCCCATCCCACCATCCCACCACCCCAGCCCCGACACCCCAACCCCACTACCCCAACCCCACGACCCCATCTCCATACGAATAACAATACGAAAAAGCTACACAGTACAGGAGAGAAGGAAAATATTACGTGTTGCTTTTGCATAAAAGAAATTCCTTAAGGTGATTAACAAATGTAGACAGCGTTGGTAAAGTTCTGAGTTGAACGTCAAGGTAATTCCAAAGAGTGGGCCCGTAGAACCGTACTGTTCGTTTACTTAAAGCTAAACGAGAATAGGCAATGTTGACAGAGGAAGTGTTACTTGTAGGAGAATTATGGTACTGATTATTAAGATTAAAAAAGGAGCCAAAGACAGGCGGTAATAAACCCTTAAAGTACTTATATACAAATGTGCCCCGCTGAAAATGGTAAATATCATAGATTGTCAAAATTCGTAAATTACTAAAGATATGTGCTATATGATCATAGTAATTAGAGTGGGTAATTAATCTTATAGCCTTTTTCTGTAGTAAAAATAACCTATCCAAATATACATTATGAATGTTTCCCCAAAGGATATTACAATACGAGAGTTGAGGGTAAACAAGATTATAATACAGGGATAGTAAAACCTGTCTGGGAACATGTCTTATCTTGCACAGAATACCAATGTTCTTAGAAGTCTTTTTACATACACTGTCAATGTGGAAATTCCAACTTAAATGTGGATCAATAAGGATTCCCAAGAATTTAACACAAGTTACTTCATTTACAGTTGAATTATTAAAAGTAAGTCGTAAATCAGGTTAACAGATCGTTTGGTATGGAAAATGACAAAGTTGGTTTTGTTAACATTAAGAGATAACTTGCTTGCATGAAACCAATTGCATATCATGCGAAGTTCATTATTTATAATATATTCCTAACCTATCAGATCGTTATGTCGAAAAAGAATACTAGTGTCGTCCGCAAAGAGACAAAATTTTAACTTATTTGAGCAAGTAGGAAGATCATTAAGGGAAATAAGAAATAACAGAGGTCCTAGAATGGATCCTTGAGGAACACCACATGAAATGTTAAGGTAGGGTGAGATAATTTCACCTACTGCACACATTGCTTACGATTCGAAAGGTAATTTTTAAGTAGGTCGTGAGCTAGATGTAATTGATATGGGAGACTTATGAGGTTTCTTAATGAGTGGTCTCCATTCAAATTTTTGTGAAATCACATGTTATTACAATCACCACCGGGGACAGGGGTACCTTATTTCTGTAATAATAAACTAAGACATGAACGTGTAATAAGTTAACGTGTTATACGTAAAAAAAAAAAAAAAATGAAACAATATTTGGACAATTGAAGTCTACCAGACTGCTAACACAACAACAACGGAAGAAGGCTGGAACCACATCTTCCTAGTCAGTTAATATAAGTCCACTTTCGTTACTATGCACTTAATCTCAGTACATAGAGAACATAGCCTACGGTAACTAGCCATTCTAATATAAAATAAAGTCTGCCTCTTTAATTTTCACAGAAAGAAAACAACACAAATACAGGTATTACCTTTAAGGGATGGATATTTGTCTTGCAGATCTACTGACATCTTCTTTGGCATGACCGTTCCTTTATTCGACTAGGATCTTTGTTTTGATTTTATTTCAAAGTCACTTGCTGTAATTAAGGTTATATTCTTTTTTATGTTTGTGCACTTGGTTTAAATTCAGACTGAGGACCTAAACAATGGATTTCAGGTTCTCTGAAGGGAATTCATTAGGGTTAGGATTAAGTAAGAAAAAACAAAAGAAAACACAATGAGGTTCTAGGATTGTATGCAAAAACCAACATTTGCGTGTGTACTTAATACACATTGAAACACTAATCCTGTGTTGTTACTTTTGTACATGTAAAAGATAAATTTAACAATTGTGATTCCACCCAGGAACATCGACGAAGACTGTAACTACCAGATTTGGTCACATGTAGTCAGCAAGGGTAATGTAAGATGGTAATGCCATAACAGTTTACTCCCACTACTGGAAAGGTGGGGGGGGGGGGATAACGTAAAGTGAAAAGATGATTGCATTGTCTTCATCATAACTTTGCACTTATGTAATTGTACAAGTAACTATAAATGTTTTTAGGAATTCCACATTTCCCCTACAGTGGAGATCCTAATTATTAGGTTAATCTTATCATAATCTTACAACTAAGAAGAGCCGACAAGTCGACTTACATAATGTACCTGGACAAACATTAACAGCTATATTGTAAATAGTGACGGCCATTCGTGCTCATTTACTTTTTTTTCACAGTGCATTCGCCTATGAAGAACAAAGTACCTCTCATTCCTGGTGCACATTGATGGTGTGGTTGTGACTGGACAGGTAGAATACGTGCAATGAGTACTGAGGAACTATCACATTGCAAAGTTTCCATTTAAATGAGCTGACACAGATTTTATCGTTTAGTGTGAGTAATGCATGAAGCTTGTCGTTAAAAATAACAATTAGAAGAACTTTTTATATTACAGTGGATTGCTTCTGAAAGAGCTTTTAAATGCTATGTTTATAAGAAGTTCGCAGAAAATGTTATTCATCACTTAAGGTTATTTTGGGGACTCATTGAGTTACTTATCAAAATTCATGATATTTTGTCATACCTGTATAGTATTACTCATATGTATGATGTAAATGGTCAAAGTAAGAAATTCTAAGCATTTGACACACACCTGAAGTAACAAGGATGGGTAATTACCATTCGAAATCACTTATTGCATATCTGTCAGTGACCAGACACCTTTTTCTATAAGGTAGGCCCTTTTAAGCATAGACAAATTCTGCTCATTAGAAACTACAATTTCTCTTATTTTTAGTCACTGTAGGAATAGATACATGAATGGTGGTATTAGTATGCGCAGATTTCCTTGCGACTCATCACAAAAAAGACAATGTCAACTTAATGAGCCCTTTTAAGTCAGCTCAATATGTAAATTATATCAAAATGAAAAAAGTGCCACAGTTTATTGATTAAGACCCAGAATAATATTCAATAAACTGTTTCTAAGAAGCTTCCCCCAAAGTGAAATATTGTTTTTCTCTCCTGCAACTACAAAGCTGTGTGAAAATATCACCTTTCACTAAACAATGTTTGCATCATATACTAAACAAAAAAAAGGTTTGTCTTTCAGAGGATGATCAACGGAAATATCATTTTACTTGACGTGTTCACTATTGTGTTCACATTCTATGATATTAAGCAGGTTTCAAGAGCGGTAAAGCACGTGATGTCAGGTGTGTCTAGGAACAAGTGACACGTTGGGGAAGATAAAAGGAGACAGGCTCTCGATATTTACAACAACAAAAAACAAATGTATTTCAAAATTTTCCACTTAGTAATCAGTGTCTTTTCCTTCTGTTACGAAACATGGCAATTGTCATCAACGCATAAATGGTAAATTTAGTGGTCAGAATCATCAGATTTATGACTGTCACAATGCCTAAACTAAAACATGAAAAACACAGATCATACTTAGGGATGACCAGATGGCCTTTAGCGAAATTTATTACAACTACAAACAGCATTTCAATCATAGGCATATATGAAAATGTGTGTAGAAGTTCAAAGTGGAAGGTGGGATTCGCACTGACGTCGCAAGTAATCAAGAAGAACCACTTTGAAGCTTAATCCGTAACGATTTGCAAACATTTCATTTGCGTGAGTATTTCATTCACCTTGAGACAAAAACCTCTTTTAGTCGTCCATGGAATATACTCGTGCATTGGTTAATTATGTAAAAGGGAAAAGAAAGAAAAAACAAGAAAAATGTAGTCTTACAATTTAACATGGATATATCAGGTCTAACTCAAATTTAAGCAATGAGTGACCTGATATTTACATCAAGGTAACCAATCTGACTTATCCAAATGAATAGAATTAAGATGAGGTGCAGCGTTGTTACTTTGCTTCCCCCAAAAGGATAGAACAAAGCCCACCCAAAGTTCTTTGAACCATTCAAAAGCTCAATAAGGTGTAAAAGGTGTAAAGTGTAAATGATCTATCGAACACTTCACATGTATCATTTCATAAATCACAGATGCTGAGATTAAAGTTCAGTGCAGCATATTTATAAAAATAAACGAAACTCAGAGAAGCCTTTGTCTTATTTCTTCAAAGACTGTATGTCCTTATCATAAATATTTGTGGTTGCTTATACAGTTGCCAGTCCAGAAGATTGATAAAGAGCAAGTAATTAACTTCAGAAACACATATAATTTTGAATGTGTGTGTTATAAATTAATACACTCACTCAATAATCTATTCTGATTCTTTAAAAGTTAGGGTAGGGCAACGTCGCTTTCTAAATCAAGGACGCAATTGTATAGTTGTAAACCCATACGAAATGTTGATTGTATGCTGTGGTCCCTTTAAAATATCTGCTATCTGTCTAGGAATAACCTTATTAGAAGCATTCTATTTTACTTAGTTTCCTTATCAAAAGACAACAAATACAATATTTTCGATTGATTATACAGCAGACTTATCTCCAAATAAACAACAACAGTGATAGAACATAAGCGCTACATTTTAGGTTTCAACATAGCAGTTGGTGTGAATGAAACGGATTATGTACTCCTTTACTTCAATCTTTGCTGTTTATAGTTGTTCCACTGTAGTATATCATATAGCCAGTTGGAGGATAATTTTTTTTCTGCTTCCTTTATGTGATTTGCTTTTCCCTGATTTCGTGTATTGCACATTTCCCCACACTCTAAAAGCTCAGAGAGAAAGGAGCACCAATGAAGTTACGGATGAATACCAGGCCCCTTCAGAGCCTGACATATTTGCTAAACACAGCTTAGGTTCCACTAACCATCAACCAACTGCAATTTCGCATTTAATATGGGAAGAGGAACCATTGGTGTGTCCGGAAACGTTACATTGCCCAATGCGTCTGGTCTTGCAGAACATTGCGATACCCACGACATGAAAAAATTGTATAAAAAATGCTGGAGAGAGATACGCACTCGTTTTCGAACGAAGGGAAAGCTAAAAAAACACGTACAACTTTCGCTTACTTACTTTTACCATTGAAGAAGTGATGGAAGCAGCGAAACAGATTTTTGACAAGCAACAAACTGCTTTCAAGATCAACGTTGGGCTTGGATTCTTTTTGCGCAATGTCGAAACCTGTCAGTTACAATATTACTACGTTTCCAATAACACACGCCTCCGAGCCAGCGTTAGTGACCAGTCACACCAATTTTTTTACTTTCTTAAACTCGATATCCTCAAAAGACCCCGTGGATCAAGTGCACTTGGCTAGATCCAATTCAAAATGGGTTGTGGAAATGGTGACGAATGCTACATTTTACGTGTTTAAGTTAGGCGACCACCCGATCGGAGGTGCTACTGTACTACCAAAGTTTATTACACGGAACAAAGCTATCGTGAGTCTCGAGAGAGCCAGAAACAAAAATCACAGATACCATGAAAACCTTTGTCTCTTTAGATGTTTGGCCTTACATAAAGGGGCGTCAGTCAATGTTTACAAGAGAAAGCTATTAAACTGTACAGGCAAATGTATAGCATCAAACCCAAAGCCTTTGAGGGTGTACCGCTATCAAAATTACAGGACTTTGAAACTATTTTTCAAGTAATCATAATCGTGTATGAATTACAAGAGCTGCTGAGAAGACCCAACGATGAGAATGAAGACGAAAAAAGCTATTCTACGCAAGCGAAAAACATATCTCCATTCCATGCACCACTCAAACAGACAGCCAGACTCATTCGGCGATCTCTGAAACGTTACGACGATACCATGTACCTGAACTTGTTCTGTGACCATTTTGCTTACATCCGAGATATTAACAAGTACACGAAATACTATTAATGTCCCAAATGCCTAAAATTACAACGGCACCGTGGTATGCTACGACGTCACGAAACAAAGTGTAATGGTGTCGGGGTCAAACATACCTTTCCGGGAGGGGTGTACTCCCATCCTAAGACAGTGATCGAACTACTCGAAGAAGAAGGTATCTTCATTCCGATTCACTTACGATATTATTCACATCGAGCCGTCTACGACTTCGCATGTTGTTTCGAGACTGTGACTGAGGAAGCGTCAGCAACCAAAAAGTCGACAATGGAATCGATGCTCATTCCTCTGAGCGTGAGCGTCTGTAGCAACGTACCTGGGTACGAGAAACCCGTATGCTTTATCTCGGAAGGAAATGCAGACAGCTTACTTCAAAACATGCTTTGTTACTTAACAGAAATATCGCAGAAAAGCTCAACCATCCTCCGTGAAATCTATGGACCTTATGTACAAGAAATCGAGTCACGCATTGCCGACCAAAAGCAAGCTTTCGAAGAATTACGTGAACAACGTAAGAAACACGTAAGACCTCGCCAACACTATTTACAAGTGTTGCATGACAAATTGCTGGCGTATTTGAACGAACTCCCGGTGATCGGTTTTAATTCTGGTACATATGACGTCAATTCGGTCAAGCAACATCTTTTCTATGGTTGGTAGAAAACGATCCCCTGAAATTTATCGTTAAGAGGTGTAACAACTACATGGCCGTTAAATCAAAACACTTTCTGTTCCTGGATATCGTCAATTTCATTGCTCCTAGTTTCAGCTATGATGCTTTTCTAAAAGCTTACGATTGTTCTCAGAACAAAGGCTTTTTACTGTACAAATGGATTAACTTTGACAATTTTAACAATACATCGTTGCCACCGCACGAAGCATTCTACAGCAATTTGAAAAAGCCCAACATCACCGCAGTAGAATATGCATACTGTCAGCAAGTATGGCACCAACACAGTATGAAAACCATGAAAGATTTCTTGGCCTGGTATAACAATCTTGACGTCGGCCCCTTTTTGGAGGGACTTGACAAAATGGCGCAATTCTACAGAGAAAGACACATCGATGTATTTAAAGATGGCATATCCGTACCAGGCCTCACCATGAAGTACCTCTTTCAAAAAGCTCAAAGCGAACCTTTTGTTTTATTCGACAAGAAAAACAAAGACTTGTACTATAAATTCCGTACTAACCTCGTGGGAGGCCCATCTTTCATCGCTGTCAAGAAAAAGGAAAAACAAAGATTAGAGATACGGAGAATGTGTGTCAAAAGATTGTCGGTGTTTACGCGAACGCCCTCTATCTATGGGCGATCATGCAGAATATGCCTACCGGTCAATATCTGAGACGTCGAGAGACGACAGGGTTTAAATTAGAAAAGAGTCGTCCCATTAGTCTTGAATGGTAAGAATGGAAGGCGTATGTAGAACACAGTTTTATTCGGTACAAGGGGAATGACAAAGAAAAGAGGGTTGGCTTGCGAAGAATTCCCGTGGACGGATTTTGTCAAGAGACGAAAACTGTTTATCAGTTTCACGGATGTTATTTCTACGGCCATAACTGTTACCTTACGCGAAACAAATGTTATACCATCGAAGAGGAGCAAACATTTGACAAGAGAAGACAGAAAACCGACAATGTCAGAAACTACATAAAATCTCTCGGGTACAACTACGAAGAGATACGGGAGTGCGAATTTGTGAGACAGCGACAGACGTCACAAGAACTTCAACGCTTCCTTCACACTCTACAGTTACCGCTGGAAAGAGTGAGGATGCTCACTCCACAGACGATTGTACAGGCGATTCGAGATGACCTGATTTTTTTTTTTCAGAGTGTGCCCAATCTTCAAAAATACGGATATATCGATCGACGATATCGGTAAGCACATGAAAAACTTTGCGCTGGAAGGAAACATTATGACGAAACCTCGTAGAAGTCTGATCGGCAGTATGTTTGGAGAAAACATTTTACTGGCCATGCCCCTAGTCAAGTGGTACCTCGACAAGGGCCTACAAATTACCCGAATCTATCAAGTAATCGAATTTACACCCAAACAGTGTTTTAAAACGTTTGGAGATGCCGTGTCAGACGCGAGAAGGGAGGGCGATCGTGATCCGTCAAAAGCCATCATTGCCGATACGATGAAACTCATAGGCTATTCGTCCTACGGCAAAACCATTACAAACAAAGAAGGGCACCGTACCATTCATATTGCGCCAGAGGACAAAGCTTCCATGCTCATTAATGAAACAAACTTCCGAGACTTAGTGAAATTTCGACCGACTGTTACGAGGTGGAGTCAGCAAAACGGTCTATTGCTATTGATTTACCCATTCAGATTGGCTGCTTCGTGTACCAGTATACGAAGCTGAGAATGCTCGAATTCTATTACGACTTCTTAGACAAATACTTTGACCGTCAATACTGGGAGTACGTAGAAATGGACACAGACTCGGCGTACATCGCCATTGCATCGGACAAACTCGTCGATCTGGTCAAACCAGAATTAAAAGAAATCTATCACAGAAAGAAGCGTTATTGGTTTCCACGTACGGACACTGAAGAGCATAAACACTATGACAAACGGACTCCCGGGCTGTTCAAATTCGAATGGGAAGGCGATGGGATTGTAGCTTTGAACAGTAAGATGTATTACTGTTATGCTGGCGTGAAAGACAAATTTAGTTGTAAGGGCATTAATAAGAAACGCAACAAGGTCGGGAAAGATATTTACTTGGGCGTACTGAATACGAAAGCCGTTGTAACCGGTCAAAACAAGGGTTTCAGGGTAAAGGACAACCGAGTGTATACATACTCACAAATTAAGACAGGTTTTACTTATTTTTATCCCAAGCGAAAGGTGTTAGAAAACGGTTTACAGACAAGCTACCTCGATATCTAGGCTTATTCTTTTACCAGTTTACTAGTGGCGTTAGTTGGTCTTGGCATGTTTTCAAATGACAGGAATGTAATAACATGCACCTATAAAGCAAGATAGACGGCTATGGGTGCAGTAAGCACCCATGTTTGATCACTGTGAGATAGGCTATGTTCACTTTTATCACAAAGTGTCAACAAGCACCTAACGTAAGTTGTCATTCATCAATGTGTCGGTAAAGTTTTGGTGTAACCTTTGGATTTCACAGGCCATGTGAATACTGATTTCAGCTTTCCTGTATTTAACATCGCTAGAGGTAGAATGTAGTGGTCGGTTTAGAGAGTGAACGTCCAAGTTTTCAATGAAAAAAAATAAATACGGAATTCATTCGACTACGAAGCAAGAACGCTATGAGCACCAGTTGCAGTGCGTGTTAAACCGATTACATCATACATCACAATTATCATTTTATAACGATAACGGCGACTCAAGCGGCAAAACACATTAAACACAAGGGCGGGATCGGAACTTCTATACATATTATCTAATTTGCTCCTGTTTCGTGAAGTTATGGGAATTAAAGATTCAGGCGAATGTTGTTTTCAAATTGCTGTAACAAGTTTATTTGAAACATTCTCGCTAATTAATTATTCTAGCCTTGTTGATGGAACGTGCAGTAAACCTAGTTTCTGTTCTAACCAGCCTGACCGCACGTTATAATGTTTGGTTCCCACACATAAGGAGGGATGCTTGTTATAACTAATTTCAAGTAAGCCCATTGAATGACAGACTAACATGATTAATAGCTAATGTAAACAAAGGTGGAACGGTTAATGCTCGAAAGGATTAGGTTGTTACAATGGTATAGAGGAACGTCACTTTTGTTTGAATTTATGCTGGATCATATATTCCCTCAGTCTATACTCTTTGTGGGCCTGTTACTAAAAGATAACGCTACTCTCGGATGTTTGTATACAGAAAATGATACTTTTTGGTATGGTTACAATGGCTGAACTATTATAATGCTTATCTACATCTTTGCCGAGTCAAAAATTACGTCTTTGAATTCGTATAGTCCGAAAGGTAGTTAGCTATAGATTCAATATCTAGTTTTGCTTTAACAGTGAATCGATCGTGTGCTGTATTTGTGATATTACTTATCGGATCGATACGGTGTATTATGTTGTATTTCAATCTGTTAGTGCGTTTACAATGTGTGCATAACTTAGTCTAATTCACACAGCATAATCATCGCGTTGGTACTGAAAAAAGTCGTTCGACATTTATCTCAGCAGATATAGGCGTGACCTACTGATGGATAAACTCTGTTGTAAAATTATTATTATGTTATGGCACCCAGTTTCAGTTACGTGGGGAGACCTTGAGGTCAGAGTTGGGGTCATATGCATTTTTTCCACTCAACTCCCCCCCAAATATATATATATATATATATATATATATATATATATATATATATATATATATATATATATATATATATATATATATATATATATATATATATATATATATATATATATATGTATATACTCTCGGTATCGCTTTCCAGATCTTCTACCTCTGTCTTAAAAACATATTTTCGTGGATTTGCCCAATCCATTCATTCGCACCGCATCATTCACCCCCATAAATTATACGTCAATGTCATCTCCATGAGCATAAAAACATGTTTACAATATCCGAGACTACAAGGTCCTTCAGACTGCAAGAGGCGGGCGCTCCTTTCTTTTCATTTCACCACCTCAGTGAACCCACCTCATTTACCCACCTCAAAAAAGGTGTCTGCGGTGCATACTATACTACTAAAATATACCGATTGCTCTAACAGAGTACGTTATACGGGTACTGATACGTACTGACTGTTTCTTTGTTCGGTCTGCAGCTTGTAATCTTAGTAATAACAGAGGAAGACAATTCAGCACTTACGACCAAGACAATGACGAGTGCGGTACCCATAACTGTGCAGAGAGACACAGAAGCAGCTGGTGGCATTTAAGTTATTATTGCTCTTATTGTTATAGTGCATATTGCTATCGTTTCCGATACAGCAGCAGCTGTACTACTTACTGCACTTATGGAAACCTCAATGGAGACTACAATGGAGAGGATGGAGAGAGGATTTTCTCTTGTGATAATAATCACTGCAACCTCACATTTGTAGAAATGAAAATTCGTCCTTCTTGAGTTGACTAAGTTAGGAAGCACTTATTCCTGATATTAGGACTGCAACAGTAAAACAAAAGACTTAGGAAACAAGACAACCTCTACGGATGTTTGGTATTTTCTTTGAATATCACAACGTCTAATGACGTAGACGAGTTAGAGGTGACCTGTTACATTTTAGTTTCAGTATGCAATTCAGTTTAAACTTTACAAGAATAAATCATCCGGATTTGAATCTCAACGTAGAGTCAAATTTAACTTAAGTTTGTCAGCTGAATTGTCTCTAATTATACGGGAACATATCGCTAGTACTGTATTATTAATATTATATGTCAGATTCGGAATGATAATAACTGAAACGATTTCATGAATTTTTTTTAAGCGTCCTCTCTTATTGAAAACTGCACCAGTTGGCTTTATTCTTTGATGAATATTGTTCTATTTATTGTGGCAATATGATGGATTTTTCATGTTTTTTTTCTCCGAGCCAGTTTTGAAAAAAAGTTACACACTCTTGTCATTCCTGAATTTATCCCTTTGGCATGATTACAACATTGATATCATTTTAATGTCATTACTCTTACTCATTCTGGTACTACATCACCCTAAACAGTCTATCTATTTATTTAAAAAAAAATATAAAGTATCTCATTTACTTTGTAAGGAATGGCAAGCAAAACAAATATTACTCTGCGCAAAAGCAAGTTAATGTAAGCTTATTTGTTCTCGTAGAGGATTTAAAAGCTAAATGAGTAATTTGGCTTTTAATCTGTTTATAAACAACATCATCGCAACGTAATAAATTGGACATGCAAGTCCTGTAATTATTTTATCAAGAAGATCATGAACATGAAACCTTTGTACAGGTAACCCATGCCAGGGGCATAATACTCCCACAATATGTACAATTGAACAAACGCTGGGACTTTTAATAACCCTGTAATTAAAAATATATTACATTCAATCCTGTTAAACGAGAAGAGGTGATAAATATGGATATTACTGAGCTCATGATATAGCTATATACACTGCTCTACCACACAATCCGAACACTAACTGTATGCAGAATATATATGCATCTTTGCGTACCCTGTAATAAGCTTCTGTATGTTTTTGTTTCATAACATGTTATAACCTCAGGGTGCTTAAACTCTACAACTACAAAAGTATGGGGTCTATATGTACACCTTTAGATTCTCTCTCTCTTTTTTTGACGTTGTTTCCTCCGTTTATTGGTTCCCAACCAAAAATAACATTATTAGACAATATAATTAAGGAAACAAAGATGAACCTGAAGTTTAATTACAATGTTACTTTTACAATATTAACGATAGTATCCTCATGTCAAGGAATTTTGACGAAGAAAGTCGATTGAATTCTACATGAACTCTGAACTTTATTTCTTTCACAATGGCCTGTTGTATCTGTCGTCCTGTTGAAGCATTACCTTTAGACTCGTGAGTACATCTGGACTTCCCCACAATAGACTTACAAATGCCGAATACTACATAGATTCAAGGTAAGACTATTTTGCAGATTGTGTCCGTGGTACAGCCATAAAGAAAAATATCCCACACGAAAATGGTTTTGAAATTGAACAAACGACTTTATATGCGTTTTGCCCGTGAAATAACTGGCTTAATGTTGGGACATTCCTAAACTAAATGACTGATCGTTTCGACCGCTTTACAGTTTTTTTTTTCCTAGGACAAATAGCTCCCCACATCCACCACCCAGCAATCTTATCACCTCTGTATAGAATGTGGTGGGTTAGTTTCCGCTGAAAATCCTGTAATTTGTTGTCAATGAGTTTGTTAAAAAGTAGACTCCACATATTTTCTCAAAGAAACGACTGACTTCCCGAGGCGTGACCTTGTCGGCCTTGTTGAAGGCTTTAACAATAGTCTCAGTGTTCGTACAATTTTTCAAAAAGTGGTAATGAGTAAATTGAAGTTTATAGATCAGGTTACAGACATGTGTTACATTACTAGAACAAACAGGGGAATTTGGCCTAGCGTTAAACCAGGTAACTAGGCATGGACGACGAAGTTGACACCATATAATACCTAGAAAGCAATAAATACAAAGGGGGGGGGGGGGGGCTGAGTTTCGATGGTAGCGAATAGAAGTTGACAAGAAGAGCATCCATCTTTGCCCTAAGTCGTCTAATCCAGTTCACCCTTGGCTCTGTATGATGTGACAGCGTTTCTGGTACGTAGATCGGGTTTTTTTTATTCCTGCAAGAATGAGAAAACCACAGTGTTTAAAGCCAGGAAAACTGTCTGAAATAGGGAAAAACCGGGGCCACGAAGTAAAACATAAGATAAATTACAATATGATGGATACTTAGCCAAGTAAAGTAAGGTGCCTATTTTTCAACAATTAAGTGATCTGTTAATCTTATCGACCTTTAAATCCCAATTTGAGTCTAAGACGTCTTTCGTCCCTAAAATAATCCCTGTAACTGTGATAAAAAAAATCTGCTCCAAGCAATGTTGGAGGGCAGACAAATGAAGGTTTTTCCCATGATAAAGCTACGTGATTTGTTTTTAAATTAATATTGGCATACGGCACCAATGTCAAATATGCGTAGAAAGTGGTGGATGTCATTATCACCTGAGGCCACACATGTGGCGTCGCCTGCATGATGGAGCAGTTTAACTTTTTTACCGTTATTTCCTGCAAAACAAAACTCCGCATGTTTTAATTGAACTCGATGTAACTAGTTATCGTCTCGATATACGTGATATACAGGAGAGGTGATAAGGGGCAATCTTGTCTTACGCCTCTAGAAATGTGAACTATTTCGGGCATAATACCGTTGATTAAAGTACAACTATATATGCTGAAGTATTAAATATTGATTAATTAAACAAATATCTTTCCAAACTTCAACTTAAAAAGATTCGTCCTCTTCACTTTGTCTAAAGCCTTGTGTTGGTCGATTGAAACCAAGACACAAGGATTCGATTTGAACTTGGAAAAGCTAATAGTATCTCTAATCAGATACAGATTGTTTTGAATAGATCTACCAGAAACGGAGCCAAATTAAAAAACATTAATGGCAGAGGGAAGGATTTCAGCAAGCTTGACTTGTAACATTTTTACTAGAATTTTGTAAACAGTGTTTAATAACGTAATAGGACACCTTTTTGATGGTTTTCCTTTGTCTCCATACTTAGACAAGAGTGTCATAATGCCAGTCCATTGGGAAGCGGAGAAAAACTCACTGTCAAAAATATTGTTGAAAACATTACAGTAAATCTTTACGAAAAATGTAAAAAAGTTGTGGTGAAACTCATAAGGCAGACCATTGCTTCCAGGACGTGTTTAGCTTAAGCGGAGAATACATGCAACATGTCAGAAAGAAGCAAATGCTGTTCTAAGCTAGTTTTTTGTAAGCTGGCATTCTTTGGGATTGTTAGGGAAGCCGGACATGTCTTCAGAACACATGGGTATTTCGGTGATTTCAACTTTGAGTTTCGAGAAGAAATGTGCTCCAGTAGGGGCTTGAACTCTGAAGAAAACTTCTTTACAACCTCTCGCTACTTAGGCATGACATGGTTCTCAAAACAATTGTGGGTAACTTTGATAGTTCAGCGGGGTCCTCCGGAGGAGAACGGAGCCTCGACCGTGATCTCTCCTGATTTTTCGGGGGCTGATACGAAGCTTTCCTTCTTTGACGTTCTGGGGCACCCATTATCTTGGAGCTTGTCTACGGTTGCGACTCAGACTTATTTTTTGTTGTAGAAAAGAAAACCACGCCACAGGGAACACCTGGGACGGTAGAGGTTTAATTTCATTTATGAGCTTATCTTAGACAAAAACACTTTTCTTTCTCCATAATATTACCTAAATATATAATTTGTGTGCAACTTTTAACCTTCCTCTCAACATATTTTCTCCAGGGCAACGAAATACCTGTCACGGTAGTCTTTCTTTATTTGGACTAAGCTGATCCTTGTTTTAATGCCTGTTAGGAAATCACCAGGCACTTATGGTCTCCAAGCAGAACTTTATATCATTTTCTAGGATGACGAATGTTAGCTCGTCCTTAACTCTTTTAACAATGCCCAACAGAGAGGCTACATTACCGACGAACAGGGACGGCAGTCGATTACTCTTATCCTCAAGCCCTCCAAACATTTTATTTAAAAAAAAAAAAAAAAATGCGCCCTGTTGCCCTATTAAATGTTGATTACAAAATCAGTTCCGAAAGCTTTGGAAACCTTTTTTTTTTTCTTTAAAGGTCGTTTTTGTAGGAGAGAACATTAGATGTATTAAATATGGTTTGGTGAAATAATTGAAAGCGATCTTGGTAGGACGATTTTGGGAATTGTAACTGATTAGATGAGCAACATTATCAGAAAGATGTCAATCCTATAACTATTTAGTTAAATTCCACTCTCTGGAGGGTAGGAGGTAAATGGAAAACTGCTAGCCATGTTATTTTCTTCGGTGAATTCGTGACAGGAAAGAGCATCACCGTTATTAAGAAATGAGTCCTTAATAGTGTAGGCCTATGCATACTGAGAAATCAACAAACTCGAAGACACATGGTTTTTATGAATTTTTAATGTAGGAATTGTTTATAATGTATTGACTAGACTACTGTTGAGGGGGGTGACAACTAAAGTCCGCCTATGCATTAAAAACCTCACAAACTAACGTGTTAGAAATTTAATATCGGTTTTATTGCAATTTCAAACAAAGAGAACATAGCACTACCATAAATGTTAAAGAATTAATCACAAAACGCTTTCCGAGCTCCGTTACTTTCATCGAGATAAATGTTTAACCCATTTACATTTTAAACTTTTGGTGAAAAGTTTCATATCAATCATATTAAATCCGCTATAACACCAACAGGCGTTTAATTTCCTCAGTCTTACTTGACCAGATGGATTTGTAGAATACTCCACACACACACACACACACACACACACACACACACACACACACACACACACACACACACACACACACACACACACACACACACACACACACACACACACACACAGATAGATAGATAGATAGATAGATAGATAGATAGATAGATAGATAGATAGATAGATAGATAGATAGATAGATAGAGAGGGAGAGAGAGAGAGAGAGGGCGGTTGACCTTGGTGTGGGCTGATGAGATTTTTGTTGAGCACCCTAGCAATTACCGGAACCTGTCACAACGATGGAACAAGTTCGTTTTAGCTACTCAATAAAAAAAACCTACCTAAAAAAAAAAAAAAAACCTTCCTAAAGCCTAAAAATACCTACCTCCAACCACAAAAGCTATCGCAGACGGCTTGTTGAGAAAGTCGAAAGTGTTATCAAACGTATGAGATGGAAAGCCCTGTTCTGTAAAAACGATGAACAGGACTCAACCTCCGACGAGGAGGCGGGACCCAACTACGACCTCACGTATGGTCTAAAGTCTAAACGTGACCCACCGAGAATAGAAGAACTAAAGAATTTGGAGCTCGACTTGTTCAAGTCAATAGAGAATGTGTCCTTCCGCAAAACAAGTGACGCATTTCTCGAGAAGTTTGAGCAAGGCGTCAAACGCATCAATTCTTCAGACCACAGTTTTTGTACCGGCCGATAAAACAAGAAACTACTACAAACTATCCAATCTGCAATATATCAAACTGCTGACTGAAAATGTGACGTCCAAGTATAAACCAACAGATGCAAACACGTACGACGACAGAAATCAAGAAATGTACGATATTGCATCTGTGTACGACATTGACGACGAATAAACCCCATGAACCGGGCAAACGCTTTCATTACCTTGAAAGACAACAAACCGAATTTTTCCACAAACCAGCGTGCAGACTGATCAATCCGGCCAAATCCGAACTAAGGAAAGTCAGTAAACCACCTGGACCCCATCAACAGAGCAGTCAGGTCAGGCACCCAACTGAATCAATGGCGCAGCACAGCGGAAGTCTTCGACTGGTTTTCCAACATCAAAGACAAACACATGTATACATTTTTGGTGTTCGACATCGCAGCTGAGTTCTACCCCACCATTTCCGAAGAACTGCCACAACAAAGCTTAACTTGGTGCAAACAATTCCACCCTATATCCCACCAAGACATAGAAACAATATTGCATTGCAGGGAGTCACTCCTGTTTCACGACGAAAAAGCCTGGGTGAAACGTAAGCATCCGTCAATTTTTGACGAAACTATATGGAGAGTTTTGACGGGGCTGAGCTTTGCGAGAATGTTGGATTGTTTTTACTACATAAGAGCTCAGATATCATTCACCCAACCCACGTGGGACTATACCGCGATGATGGTCTAGCTATCCTTAAAGGCACAACAGGTAGAACAGCAGACCTGTCACGTAAGTGCAACCTTAAGGTTGTCGACTACCTGGACGTCACCTTTGACCTCCATGGCAACTCACACCGCCCCTACCGCAAACCAAATGATGATCCCGGTGTACATCAACCACGCTTCCAACCACCCCCACAGGTCACCAAACAAATTCCCGGAGGCATAAGTAAACGCATATCACTACTCTCCCACAACGAAGAGTCCTTCGACACTACAGCACATCTCTACAACAACGCCCTGAAAGATGTTAGGGCCCCTGACACGTTAAAGTGCACCCCCTTCCCCCAAGACAAGAACAAAAGAGAAAGCGCAAGCGACAAATCATCTGGTTCAACCCCCCGTTCTGTAAAACCGTACACACAAACGTCACCAAAACATTCCTGCGCATGAAAGGCAAACACTTCCCACCCAACAACCCGTTACACAAAATTTTCAACAGAAATACAGTCAAGGTAAGCTAGAGCTGCCTCCCAAACATCAAGGCCATCATCCAGTAACACAACAAGAAAATCATACGTGGAAGTACCCATACACCAGCACCGGCAATAAGTGAATGCAATTGCAGGGTCAAGGCCGAGTGCCCAGTCAACGGCAACTGCCTGACCTCAAATGTGGTCTACCAAGCCGACGTCACTACCCCAGAAAGCACCGCTTCATACATACGGATGACAGGGGGCACATTCAAAACCCGGTTCGAAATCCCGCAAACATACTAAGTACGAAACAGAAACAGAGTTGTCTGAGTACATTTGGCAGCTAAAACGCCAGAACACCAACTACTCCATTAGCTGGAAAATCATAGCCACCCCCCATCCATAGACCCTGGGAGATGCAACCTGCCCAGAGAAGAGAAAATACGTATCATGACCTGGAAGATAGGATGCTGGCTGGGTGCACTATACAACCGTTACATTACCATAAATATATTGATGATATCTGTTTCATTTGGCCACACGGCAAACCTGCTTGTAATTCGTTTCACCATTGCATCAAATTCACTTTTGACTGTTCTGACAAGGAAATTCCTTTTCTTGACGTACTGGTTAAGTTACATAATGGATCCCAAGCAACTACTGTTTATTGCAAACCTACTGACTCACATGGTTTCCTTGATTTTAGCAGTTCCCACCATATTAGTTTAAAAAGATTAATCGTATACTCCCAATGTATTAGGATTAAACGCATCTGCTCTACTGAGTGTGAATATAATAAGCATGTCAGCAATGTGACAGAATTCTTACTTGATTGTAACTACCCTCTACATATTATTAGGGATTGGATAAAAAAGCTTCCATTTACCGTAGGAACAAACTACTGTCCTACAAGCCTAAGTAAAAAAAAAAAAACTGACGTATTCCTCTTGTCTTTCATTATTCATCTAAAACCGAAGGTCTACGTCAATGTATTCGTTCAGATGTCGGTATCCTTCAGTCAGATAACTCAATCTCAGATCTTTTTAATGATCCTCCATTAACTGCTAGACGACAGCCACCTAACCTAAAGCCCTTTCTTACATCCCCCATTCTTCCCACCACTAGAAACAAAGGTAACAAAATGTGTGGCAAACCCAGATGCCAAGTTTGCCGTTTCATTGTCACTGATGAAACTTTTACCATTACATAACTTTTACCATTACATTTTACCATTACATTCAGCCCCCTCCCCTTGATTGTGATACACCAAATGTAGTCTACTTACTATGCTGCAACATATGTAAGGTAATGTTGGCCAGACAGGCAACAAATTTAGACTAAGATTTAACACTCACAAAGAAACAATACAGGATGGGTCTTTGGGCTACCCTGTACCCAAGCACTACAGTTTTGAACGTAGTCATTCATTTTCCAACTTGGAATGTATTTTGGTCGGTAACGGCTACTCTTCGGTGACAAAAAGGTTGAACGCGGAGAGTAAGTGGATAATTAAATTATCCACTCATTCCAATGGTATAAACAAAGACCTTGGATTCCTGAGTGATTTCCCCTCTGTTTAGGGTGGTCGGGGTGATAGTGATAATTAACACGCACTGAATTGAGGCGCATAACACACTAATTGTATATCGTTGCGTTTTCCGAACTCGCACTACAAATGAGCGTGTGCAGTCTGTTGTTTTTGAAAATTGCTTTCAACATGAAATTGTTGAAATTGTTTGTGCTGAAAAAGGACTCAAGAGTATATGTAAGTGTTTTGTTTTGTTTTGCCTTGGCATTGCTGGCACGAACGTAGACGTATACAATGCTGTAGATCAAATAGACCGTGTTTTGACATGTTATCCCTTTCAAACCGCTGCACTACCGATCAAGAGGAAAGTAAATGATATTGATGAATGATGACCAAAGCCTATGTTTATCCAATCTTCCCCTTATGCGTGATATAACGTCTAGAGTGAAATTTGTTTGCCAGTTCAAATTCGCAAAGATATTTGCCACTGACTTTTGGACGATTCCCTTTTGTGGTTGCTAACTGATGAGGAATAAAAAAAAATGTTTCCGCACCCTATTTCCTTTCACGCTCTTTGCTACAACAACAAACTTTCCTAAAACTACTTGCAATTTTTGGTCTCAAACAATAAAAATATTTCAAATGTTGAGCAGTGAGTGTATGTCACTTAAGCTGTAGTGAATCTACGAAGATGATCCTACATCCCTGCATTAAATAAGAGAATAACTGCAGTATATGCATGGGCAAAATATTTTAGTAAGTTTACTAGCCTTTGCCCAATAAGAAAAAAATGATTTAAGTACTTTCAATTTTTGTGTGTCATCAAAGGGTTTTTCGTTATAAGATCAAACTCAGTCACAATAATGTGCACGGTATGGATTTTCAAAGACACGCACTTGTAATTATTTCGTTCTCCTGTAACAAAAATAGGTAATGGGTGCAAGGTTCGTCCAAACAATTTCAAGACTGTAAAACGGTTCTCTAGTGAAATAACATTTCTATGGGTGTTTCATGCACCTGTCTGTTACACAAGCCTATATACCAGGTACAATTAGTTGATAAAGGCTGTAATATTCAATGTCAAATTTAAAAATGGTACGATTGTGCATCAAATTACAGTAATTTATTTCCAATTGTGTCGAAGTGGAACGTAATTCAATTTATTGTTGTAACAGTCAAGTTATTATATCTCATCGGTTGCTTCACTTGTCGTACATTGTCTTCGTTGTTTGCGATTATTGTGATCCTTTTGGTTAGTATTCAATTGTGTAAATATGGTAAAAACTATGAGAAGATATACAATTGAAATCCCTCTTCTTTTTTCCAGATAATCATAATAAACTAAAAGTAGGCTAAAGAACAAAGAGAAAATGTCGTTAGTACTACAATATCCATTGTAATAATACATTGATAATTTACACTTGAAATAAAACAATCTTTTATATATTCGCAAGTTTATTTGTTTGTTAATTCGTGATTTGTGAGAAGATATCTTAACTTGTCTCATCTAAAACGGAATCAAAACAGTCTAGACAGAAACAAGGAAGATTGTAATGCTATGTCTGTGAACTTTCCTTTTCATTAAAGTTATATGTTGGGATGACTGGCACTAACATGAAGACAAGTGAGAGCATTGACAATAGCAGTGACTGATATAAGAATCAGCAATTTAATCCGCGATGCAATATTTTTTTTTTAAATCATGGATAGTAAAGAAAGTAAAAACAAAAAAGATGGAATCTTAATGGGGAGGATCATAGGAGACACGAAGTCAACGAGAACTGATAGGTGACTTGGTGAATGAAATTGCATCTCTCTATACAACTATAAGACACATATCCTTCGGCGGTAGGCCTATCATGATCATAGTATGAAATTAGGAGAGACTCCCAACAATCACCTTTTGAAAAAAAAAATGTACACTAAATTTGTATCGATTCTTGGATACGTTCATCAGTTTTTATCTAGTGCATTTTACAAAATGTCTAACCAAGAATAGTACGATACTGATATTCAGGTTTTCTGTTATCAATGAAACTGGGAAAATGTTCACTGATTGCTCATAATATTTAGTAATTTATTGTATTGGCGCAAGGACGTTAAAGGTTCTGTGATAAGATGGTCTACAATAATTCCTGTTTAACATCGACACTTTCACTTTAATATTATATTGAAGTGGCTCCGAAAGGTACAGCGCATTCAGAAAAGATCTGACTCCTACATGAAGTGTATGAGGTCATAGCCCTCAAGAATATTACATTATTGCTTCACAAATTTACATTTAATAGGAAGTTAGTCTCTTACCTGTTGTGTGGTCACATTAGACAGTATAGACATCTCGCCATGTATTGTTGAGAGAAAGACATCACTCAGAATATTTAAAATTTAAATCATATTTGATCAGGATTTGTTCTCATCAGAAAAGGGAAGATTGTCATTGGGTTGGTCCTACGACTAGAAAAAAAGAACAAAAGATAGACGGATCTGACTTATTTTCAAATAGTTAAAAAGTACTTAGGCAATATTTTTGCTTGGTATAATACTATAAGATTCTGTTAAAATCATGACTACCAATACATTAATCTCCTTCCTTTTGTTATTTTTTCCCATAAAAATTATAAAATTTTCTCAACTGAACGCTGAAATGGTATCCATTTATGGCCGTTGGTTCAGTTGAATAGTATTATGCTAAGCGGTTATTCTTGTTTACCTACGTTCAACAAAGGGAGACTAAGAAGTTTTAAGTCATTGTCATTTCCCTGCAAATGGAGATAGTCATTGTGTGTCTAGCAAAATGATTTGCATGCATCCCTCTTAAAACTTTGTCAAATTTTGTTGTACTCATTCCAAACAATAGTTGTGACATTGACTTTACATAGCTTTTTGAAACTGTCGTCTTCCAGATATGGTATAATAGTATCTCTTTAAAGAGTTTTGTGAAAACTGTTCTACCTGTTGCAAGTTCAACCAAAAATTGCCACGGTAGACAAAAAGCAGAAGCGTTATTTTTTTTTTAACTTTTGGAAACACGTAGTATTTATGTCTACTTCACCCCTAACCTTGAACATGAGACATAGTTCAGACAAAGGGTATCAATGTTTACCTGCGGATTTCACGTAAACATTGATGACATTTGTCCTCAGAAGATTCCATCTTGAAAGTAAAATGAAGCCAAAAATACATGTCCATTAATATTATATGTGGGAGGTTAACACCAGAAAAACTGAGTGAATTTCTAATTAAATTTGTAATGTGTAAACTATTTGGTACTAGAAATCTGTTGAAAAGATATGGTTACAACCGCTTCGGAAGAAGAAAGTACAAAGGGTTATGTACTGTTAGAACTACCTATCCTACTTTAAAGTGATTGCGTGCGTAGGCAAAATGTAAAAAAATGAATATCATGTCCAAAAGTTAGGTAAGGCTTTAATTGCGCCATTCAGACATTTTAAGAAAATAAAGAGGTACCATGTGGTTAATTCAGATTCATATGATTTCAAGTTCTTCAAACAAAACGACAAACGCTAGAAAATAGGATAATGTAGTGGTTGGCAGTTTTCATTCAAATCAACCAAACCAATGGGAAGTATAATAGAATTGAATATTCAGTTAGTCAAAATAACTCAGGATCACTGACGCCGCAATGTTGTGATCAGTTTGCAGGTTATTTGTAAATACAGTGCTTCCATTCACCAAATACTACAATTCCCGATACCGACCAAGGAGCTACGATGTGAGTAACATGTTTTTGATACCTCAGTGAGACCTGTGCTGTTGCATATTCATTATGTAGGTGCTTACAGTAAGAGCCGTTATTTTCAAATATGATTTCTGTTTTTTTTTTTACTGTTTTATGCCAAATCCCGTTCCTTTCAAAGTAGTTACTATCATTTTAGGGTATGGATAAACTTTGTCCGTCCACATACAACCTGCACATTTGAAAATAAAGGAAAAGTTAAGATCAAACATAATCTTATCCTTCTGGTTTTTTAGTACACATGCTACCACTTTAAGCGTTTCGAGCACTGAAACGAATGTTGTCCTTAATTTCCCTGTCTGAGAGAAATATCTTCGGTGCTGGGTATGTTATTGGAATAAACACGTAAACAGTTGAATAGGTTAGCTGTTGGGTGATTGCATGATAAACGTCTATCAGAGCATTGTTTATTTTAGTCTAACTTTGATAGAAGCATTTAAAACAAGACACTAAAACGAAAAAAAAAAAAAATAAAAGAAGAGAAGAGAAAAGAAAACATGAAAAACAATGATTGGCATGTTGTCATTTCTGGTAGTAAGCCGGACGATGTTTCTTGAAGAAAATATAGCAACAAAAGTCTACTTCGGTAAAATTCAAATCAATAAACATATTTACAAAGGTGAAATAATTTTCAAAAACGGAAAGTCAGAACATAAAAGTTAAAATACAATTTATATGTATGTTACTGGATATGAATATTCAATCTTAACAGGTTTAAGTCCTGCCATTTCATTTTGACAACCGTTAAAATGAATATCATTACACACACATTATTATACATAGTCTATCGACTATTGTTCAGTGAGATGTCTAACTCTCATCTTAGCACTGATGTACACTATCATACCACATTCCAAATTGTTTTGCGTTGCGGTAGTATAATTACCATAAAGCCATATCAAGGACCTTTTTTTAATGAAACCAACAAAAGAAACGACTATTTATTGTTCAATAGTTTCCTAGTACAAAAGTTACTTGGATCAACATCTAAGAGTTTGTCACCGGATTCAATTTTTGAAGCATATCTGACATGTAGTTGGAGTTGAGAATAGCGTAATAAACACGAATGACTCCTGTGGGCATCCTCACCATGTTTGAGAGAAAGTGACATAAGTTAATTCAGATATCATATACACTAATAAATTTTGAGACAATTTTGAAAAAGGTGTAACGGGTAAGAAAAATAGATTTTTGCTAAAATAATCAGTACCGCTGTTTGTATGGACAGAACAGTTTTTGCAAAAGAAAGAATTCCGGGAAAGGAACGTGTTCTCTGGCTTATTTAAGCCATTTCAAACCATTTTCATTCATATTCTCAGGTGGCTTATTGCCCTTTGTCTTGATAGGTTTAAGCTACTCTCGAAGCCTCCGTTCTTCAACTGGATCACTTTTCTCCATCTTTGAGTTACTGTTCATACCTCCCAAAGCTGCCTATGCTGTCTTTGTTATGAGAAATTCCTCTTCTCACTTGTACAATTGACAAAGATAGCCACAATGAATGCACATTGTGTTTTGTACTAGCTACGTATGTCTACAAAGCCGCCAAACCTAAATTGTCGTTTACCTTCATTTAAGATACAATGGATTTCCTGAGGAGTAAATTGCGCACCAGCTAATCTAAAATATCACCAACTGTTTATATTTTTACTACAACTTGGGCTGCTTGTATATAAAATGACACTTGGAAAAGTTACTGGAGAACAAAATTTGGATAATACTCTTAGTGCTAAACCAAGCACTGTTTACTCTTCTGTGTATTTCAACTAATTGTTTGACAGACTTCCTGTCAAACAATTTCCCTGACCATTTTGATGAACTTCGTACTGTACTACACAACGTACTTTCAAAAGAAACAGCACTGACAAAATAATCAAAGTAACTTTGTTTCTTTGTTTCATTCACTTTTAGGACATTTTTTGTTTCTTCTTCCTTGTGCAACGCGTGATCAAACCATAATACAAACCATATTCAAAAAAAATGTAGAAGAGCAATTACGATAACAATCCTATGTCAAAGAGTTTCATGTCGAGTTTCCAGTTTTTATTTTGTTTAAACAAGACTTAGTGTACTAATTGCTGAGAGTGAAGTGAGAGAAAAGTCATTGCAAAGACAGCAGTATGAACTTGCGAAAAAAAAAGGAAACCACCTTGGGTGAAAAAATGTTTCCAATGAGAGATCGCTGAGGGGTGTCTGAAAAAAGTGGCGTATGAGAGATATCAAAAGTTTGTAGTATTATAGTTCTTTATGCAACTAAGAAAACGCGACATCTTCAGTTGCTATGATGACTGACTGTTCAGAGTGCTATGATTGTATGACACTTCTACATTGAATAAGTCGTATACTGTAGTCTGGTACTGTGGAGAGTCTCTTGTCATCACGTATTTTATGAAATGTTATACCTGTATAGGTTATTTAACCTACATGTATGCTTCATGGAGGAATGTCATGTCAACAAACTGTTAAATAATTCAGTCTCCAATAATGTTTTTTTTTTTTCTCAACGTAAACTGTAATAAGGTGATTGCACGTGACACTTTTGTGCTTGGAATGGGCTCATTGAGGTGTGTCGTGAAATTCACTACTTTTCCTAACGTTTTAGGTTTTATTCATACACTACTTCCAAATGGTCAAACCAAGACGGTACCTATGTATCAAACACAAGGAAGCAAAAATGAGTGAGTAACAGCAATTAAATTTGGCTTTTGAAAATTCGTGACCAGACACTTTTCAGATTAGCAACTAGTCATTTGCATGCGACCAGAACAAGCCAGCTTCCAGAAGTTAGATATGTTGAAATTTTCATAGGTACTGGACGCGAAACGTGACTACCTATAACATGTTAGCCTTGCAAGTCCTAAAAAAATCAAATCAAATCAATGTGCCGCCTTAACATACCAGAATGAAATGTTATAGTTGGTGTCACCGTTGAATGATATCAGTGAGCCTATCTTACCTTATCAATTAAGTGCAATACTGTAGGCTCAGTTAAACTTCACATGGTTTATAGCTAATACAGGACACCTGTCTAGGATAACCAGTAAATTAGGTTTGGTACTGTTGACATATCTGTAAACTAGGGTGATGTAAAGGATGTAACGCTTTGCATTTACTCGTTTTTACATACAGTTCTACATGCAAGTAGAAAAATAAGGCATGCTTTTTGGGGTGCTAAGGTGGGTAGCGCTATAATTTAGGGTTACGTTTGCTTTTCTTTTCTCAGGAAGGTTTTGTTTGACCTTCATACACTATATTTTCTTTTCCGTGAAGCTTATGAGAGAGGATATTAGTAAAAAATGCATCAGTGCACATTGGATTCGAACTCAAGATTGCAACGCTTACTTAAGTAATGATTAAGAGTGTTCCCTAACTCACTGCGTCACGAGTGCACATGGCACTTTTCCTTTCTCTTTTACTTTTAGATTTTACACTTTGTTATGATAAACCAATGTGTTTTTGAGCGTGAAAATACATGAATTGTGAAGCATAAATAAGAAGTTATGCCAATGTGACAGGGATTTAGGGCTGACCTAATTTTGTATACTGTATACTATTTTGATGCAGGTTGACAAATGTGCCTAAATTGTTGGCTAACTTTAAACTGAAAGATCCCTTCTTGTACCCTATTATTTATCTGAAAAGCACATGTTTCACAATTCGTAGCCTATGCTAACGTTTCATTGTTAATGTTAAAGATTGTTTCATCATATGCGGCCACCAAAATTGACACGAAAATAATGGTTTAAATTAGGAAGGAATCTGATTTGTTTCCTTGGGTGCTAAGATCGGCATGACTTGTTAACAGAAGATCAGAGGATTGAAGAGGGGAAGGGGGGTTGTTACTAACCACAATAAAGAACAGAAACACAGATGCATTTGTGAGACGTCATTTTTAATTGCACCTGTCACATTTTGATCACATGACTCCTCCAATAAACTCCTACAAGGGTGTTGTCCCCTGCAGGGTCATCAGAGCGCTTCTTCTCAACTTGTGCAGCATATGCGCCCCTCTTCTCCGAATTGGATCCGGGGCCCATAAGATGGTGTCCATATACATCATTCATGTCCCAAATGTATCTGGGCTATATTGGCTACGATCTAATCGTTTTATTCATATGCGACCAAGTCACAATTATTACCAAGTCTTTGAGTTTCTTTCTGATTCTAGTTTTTCGAGTATCAGGCAATTGTCATTGGTTACCGGTTACCGAAAAGGTTTTGTGCAACTACAGTTTTTGTTAATGTTGTTGTTGTTGTTGGTAAATAATTAAAAGACTTGTGATTCACATTTACTTTATTGCAGTAGTATTCTGCATATGCTGAAACCGAATGAAGCCAAATTATTCATTTATTTTTTCAACCATCTAATAACAAAGAAGAACAAAGATTCTAAGAACAAAAACGTTCATGTTAGATTGCTTTGGTATAGAGTTTTGGTTGCTATTCATTATTTGTTAATTAGTTATTTGTTAATAGATGCATTAGCTGTTCCAAATGATTTAGCACGGCATTGATTAAGAGTAATGATACTATAATACTATTGTAATAATATCAAAGGTCTCAATGGTACCATCACCAATACAAACAGTAGCAACAGTGCGCAAAAGTCTTTTCGAAACTCTCTCCGAGAAAGACGCGATTATCGTGCTAACATGAAATCTCACGATAATACCTATTAGAACAATCTGATCAAAGAATGAAGCGAAGTGGTTCTGTTTTCAATGACAGGAAAAGACGACAACCGTGTTGTAAAATTGCAATCTTTATTTTAATTCCAACTCTGACATGATATACATACTATCAATACGGTATAGTAGAGTTTGTCACACTCAGGAGAGACAAATTCAACCTATTAACGTCCATTGAAGTCGACTCCTTGTTAAGGTTCAAATGTAGGTGATTTCATTTGATGGTCATTCAATCATCTATGACGTCACACTTTGTAATCTTCAATACAGAACCGAACGTGAATTTTTTTCATCACTTTTTTTTCATTATTATTGCAGTCCTAAGATCAGGTATAAGTTCATTCGGAGTTTTCACCTCAGGAAGGACGAATTTTCATTTCCACAAATGTGGGGTTGCAGTAATAATAATAATAACAATAATAATAACAATAATAATAACAATAATAATAACAATAATAATAACAATAATAATAACAATAATAATAAGAATAGATCCTCTCTCCAGTCGCCTCCATTGTAGTCTCCGTTGAGGTTTTCATTAGTGCAAAGACCAGTACAGCTGCTGCTGTATCGGAAAAGATAACAAGATGTACCATAGCAATTAGAGCACCAACCACTAGAGTGCCACCAGCCGCTTCTGTGTTTCTCTGCACAGTTGTGTGTTCCGCATGCGTCATTGTCGCTGTCGTATGTGCTGAATTGTTTTCCTCTGTTATAAGAGAGATAATAGCCTGCAGATAGAACATGGAAACAGTCAGTCAACATCAGTACACATATAACGTAGTCGTTGTAACAATGGTGCATTTACATCAAACAAAAGGCTTTGAAAAAATTCGCAAAATTTAATATTTGCTAAGAAGACCTGAAACCTTAAGAAGTTACACATTTAAATTTATCACAAGGTGTCGTGAAATGTGACTTCTGTTGCAAACATTCATCAATCTAACCAAACGTTCTGATCAATTTATTAATGAAACAATCAATTTTAGTTCATGTAGCTTAGTAAGTACTTTTTTCCTTTTTTATAAAGATAAATTTTATTATTTCTAATGCCGTTTATTATCATTTGCCATTATATTGGTCTCAACATGTGTTCTGTATTGTTGATATTGCTGCACCGTGCATTGTCATGAGAAAAATGTTACATCTTTTCATGGACTCTTCAGGGTACATAATCATCAGCTTGTTTTGTATTGATGGACCGAAGCAAATGTGTGAGTCAAAAGAATGATATTGAGAGAACACTTTCATATTATAACATTTTTTGCAAATCCTCTAGACTATCTTCAAGGTTTTACAATTGTTTCTAAGGTCCAAAAGTTACTTTCGTCATCGTTAAGGGACAATATTATCAACGTTAATTAAATAAAACCATGGCGAATATACAAGATGTATTGATAGTTCTTGCCTATTTTTGAAAGCAAATTTAAAAAAGTAAAGCGAAATAATATAACTCCTTAATCTGAGAAAATTTAGAACAAAACAAACTTTCGATATCAAATGTAGTATCAAATGTACCATCACTTATAAGACGTTATGCCATTTCCATTGCTGTGCAAGCTTTAAAAACAACATATGTCATTTTTCTAAATGTTTCTGTATATGACGACGTAAAAATATGAAATATAAGTTACAGACAATTCATGTGTTCGTCTGGCGATCAATATCAGAAAAAAAAAGTAGGTTTGAACAAGGATGTAAACAAGGATGGAATATGCAGTAAGCTTTAACTAACCTGCATACCCTCCACCAATAGCGGTTCTAGATCCAAGTTTATTCATCCTGTATTTGTCACTTTCATCCTGTATTTGAAACTCGGTGTACTCGGCACCTCGTTCCGTCCCATCTGAAGTAACGATATCTAGACGTAGTTGGTAGTTCTTCTGATGTGTCAGGTAATACAACTTTTCATTTCCCAGCCAAAAATTTTCATTTAAATCACCAAAGCCCTCCTTATACATAGTCCAGTTTTGGTAGAAACTCTGTGAAGTCATCTTTGCGGCGTTGGAATACCTGTGCAAGATTGCGATGTGTAGAAACATATCCGAATAACATTTGTCATATCTACAAATTAGTATATTGCAATAAGTAGCTAAGTTTACACATCTACAAGCATTACACGATTGGATTTTCATATTGACTTGATATACATAGACATAAAGTTTAGTAATGAGACAAAGTTTAGAAATGTCCATCCGGTAAGATGCATGTTGGTCTCTTTGAGCACAATTAATTTTTTTTTTCTTCAAAGGCCCTGCAAATAACTGCAGTTTAATTTAAAATATAGGATTAAGGTATTACAAAAACTCACTTGTAACAGTAAAATATTTATTCCAGCTGGACAGCATAATCAGGGAAAACATTAACTTTACTATTGACGAGATCTGCATAATTGAATTTGGCCATGACAATAAACTTACAGTCCAACCACCGCCATCATCCATTTCGCAGAACACGTCAAATGCTTCACCTGTCCACCCATTTGGTCGAATTTTGAAGACGCCATCTTGTGTACGGCCTGTCGTCAAAAGCGTCCTTGCAGTCGGTGTACACCGGTGGTGTTGTTGTCTCAATTGTTGTTGTTATAAGGTGTGCAAGTTAGTCCGTCTCCCTCGTAGCCTTCGTTACAAGAACACCTACCCGTTCCATCACACACAGCGTTGACATCACAGCTGACAGGGATACATTTATCCAGACGGTTGTTGGTGCAGGTACACATCTCTGTACACCGGTTGACGAAAAACACATTTCCTGGACAATCTGACAGACATTGACCTATGGAGGAGACAATATGTATTGTTTCAAGAGTCCAGAAAGAAGAAAATTAGCATTTAATTAGAACAGGAGGCAACATGGATCAAAACTATTATCAAAGTCGCAAAGAAAATAATCTACCCATGGACGTAACAGTGAATCTCCCGTAAAGTTATTAATGTGACTTGTGTTAAAATAACTTACTTGCATTACTGTCATGTGTGCCAACGCTCTTGAGTGTGTAGACTCCAAATTCGTCAGTGATACGGAAGTCTTTATAACTTGTGTAAAATGAGCATCCATTCTCTAATTCCGCTTCTATGATGAGTTCGTAGTTTGCTTGGTTCGTTAAGTATGCTAATCTTTCGTTGCCAATGAAAAAATCAGTTGACAAAAATCCAAATCCGTCCCGGTAGTGTGTCCAATTTCGATCAAAGTTTACAATGCCTTCTCCACGTCGTTCTATGACCTGAAAGAAGGAAAACAGTGTATGTAGTTCTTTCATGTCTTTTTAAAGGGACCCTTTTACTGCAAATTCAAAATTACCAGACATTTCATGGAAAAATAATGTTAAAAAAGTAATGCTGAACGTGTGAGAATGGTTAGTGAGTTTTTGCTTCCATATAGTCATTGATATATAATTATTTTTATAGAGTACTATCTTAATATCTTTTCCTTATTTAGTTTCAACTTACAGTCCAACCTCCAGAGTCAATTTTGTTGTCGCAAAATACTTCAAATGGTTCTTGAAAGCCATCTGGTTTGATAATATACACTCCGCTGGAGTCTTGTGTAGAACACTGACGTTGAATATCCTTACAGTCTTTTGGATATTCAGAATTTTGATAAAAGAAATAATGGGCATCTGTGAAATAAAAGATTAATGAAAGAGGAATTCAAGCGGACAAAAATAAAGTAAAACGACTGTAAAGCGTATGTAAAAACTCATATTGTTGACTTTATGTGTTAACATACATTGATGATCTTTCCCCACAGGAAAATTGAAGGAATGTGATGCATGAGCTGGTTATAAGATAAACCTCCCTCAGCTTGTTGCAAAATGAAATTCTAAATTGCTTTGACATTAATTCTACTTTCAAATATGAAACATCTTACTTGTTAACGCATCTTCATTTGATAAAGAACTTGCTTGGTTAAGACCCTGTGAAACAATGTATCAAAACAGAATAATATATACACCGCACAATGAAAGCCGACATTTTAATACATTACAATGGACTAATGTTCTTTCATCGATTATTGAGTTTCTGCGTGTGCAGGATCAATAAAGTAGCAGAAAACTGATGTGCCACTCCTTTTAATTGTTACATGAAGCTGTTCATACCTAAACTTGTGCTAACAGTGCAGTGACAAGTGCAATAACAACCAACTTCTGAACATGGGCCTCGGTTTGCAGACAAGTTCTCTGTCATATTATTTATATATAGTCTAGGCAAAATCAAACAAACAGACATAAATCTCCAAACACTTTACAAATAAAAGCCACCATCAACATATTGCAATTGGGTATATTGTTTATCTATACGTCACTATGAGACGAAGCGTCGATAGACATTGTTATCTAACCCCAATATCTGCATCAGTAACTAAAATGTCATTGCTGTTAAAAACGATACATTCGTTGCTAAAAGTTGGAGTATGTGGCATTGCTAAGTTGATAAACTGGAAACTCGAGGTTTCCCATGATTTTTTGGGCTTAATATTTAGAAATAATTTTCTTTTAATAATCAGGTTACTATCAGTGCTCAAAAGCCGATGCATTATAAAGTAATGAGGTTCTACCGAATTACATAACTTGTCGTAAAAAGAGAGTTTAATAGTCAGTTAAATGGTTATTCAAAGCTGGTTGCTCAATATAGTTACCCAAAGAATTAAAAAAAAAAATATAACGATTGCCTCTGCAAGTACAAGTTAAGAAGTTAAGGAGATGAGGTCCGTTACAAGATACGTTACATTATATTAGCTCACAATAATGCTACTTTTCGTAAGTATTATCTGTTTAACCGAACAAACGAAAAATGTTTAAGTCAATAATTGATACATTTTTGCCATGAGCTTAATTTTCTAAGTCATTTTCTACGTTTCTAAGTAGAAAAAAGGTGTTGCCTTTATTTTTCGCCACCCAAATTTATCTGCTACATATGAAGTTACAAGGATTAGCAAAATATAACAAATGGCTATGTAAGAGCACTTTAAAACATCAAAACAATACAGTGTACGTAAAGTTACCGTATTATTACTTCTTTATGAGCAATTTGTCAATTTTAATCACATCATAAAAAATCACCCTATTTTTTCTCTTTTTTCAATAATTGATTCATTGACTTCATGAACTTAATTTTCTGAGTCGATAAGACATGATGATTCCTTTTTGAACTAAACAACTAGTAATGATATCACATATTAATACCGAAGGTGACTTTTGTCATTTGGAATAATTTCAAAGTAAAGATAACTGCACTGGTTGAAAGTTCAAATTATCTAAAGCCACATTTATTTGGCACAAAAAGAATAATGACTACTTTCGATGTGCACGGATGTTATTTGCTAAAGTGGAAAAGTATGAATTTCAAAAGACTAGAATGTCCCAACTTCTAATTAAAAAGAGTTTAAATGCTATGTTTCAGAAAGTTATACATTAAAAAAAAAAAAAAAAAATCATTACTCGAGACTTTGCAAAAGTAATAATACCTTTGTGCATAACACTTTAGGGGATATAGATGAAAAACTAAAATGTGGATGATCCCTTTTACGTCGATCCTAAACCGCTAACGTCAAAGCTAAATCTTACATGAATTATCTAACTTTCACTATTTATTAGGGTCTTAGTAAAAAAAAAAAAAAAAAAAAAAAAAAAAACGGGAAGGTTCTGCTGGAGGGGCAGAGGCGTTTCCCTCAGTAACTATATGGATTAGATAGTTAGATTATGTTTACTGTCTACATTCCCCTGTTCCCCCTGTTCCTTCATAAGCTAAATACATGATTTTCTTTTGTAATGAAAGTACCGTGAGTGAATGATGAACTCTTAGATAGAGATTGTTGTCTTTTTTTACTATGATGAGGTTTACTCAAACCGAGGATTAGCTATACTGATCCCCGCTTATATTTCTACAAATCATTTTTACCGATACAGATATTACTGAAATAGATTAAGTCAATTCAAGCAGGAATGTGCGCCTTTTGTGCTATTGGCATTAAGACTAGTTTGGTAGTTGACGTTTTTCTCAGCAAAATAAATTTTCGAAGCAAAATTGTTTCTTAGAGTAGGTAAATAAGCTGTACTTTCATATCACATTTTAAAATTTATGCACACAGTCACAAAACGTAACGGTGATATAAGAACTCCATAACGTTTAAGTAAAATTTTACACACAGTTAATGTAAATTACGTAAAATAAGAACTCCATAAATTTTACATATAATTAATGTAAACAGTATAATTATGTAAATTGTACATAATTTTGGTAAATTTTACTGCATTTTAGTAAAATTGTTATATACACAACGTAAGACTTACATAAACTGTGTGTAAAATTTTACCTAAAAGTTATGGAGTTCTTATTTCACTTTTACTCTTTGTGAGTGCACAATTTTGTATGTACAGAAAAACGTAGAAGCGCTTACTATAGATCAAATCCTTTTTATACAAGTTTCAATTTGCGCTTAATAAGCGAACCTACTAACAACATGACATTTCCATGGATTAAAAAAAACGACATTTGTTCTGACATAAGAGATAATTTCATTAATTGACAATCATTTAGCCTCGCTGTGCCTATTAAAACGGTATTACAATTTATCTCCACATGGCTGATTTAATAACTTCCTTATATTGTTTCGTTGTTGAGTCAATCATTGAAAATGTTATGAACAACGTCAGTACAAATATTCGTAATTTGGAATAACAGAGAGAGAGAGACAAAAACAAGTTAGAAGTGAATCCCAACGGAATTGTTTGTCAATCTATCTGGTTGTTATTATCAAAGTTCGTTAAATACAGAAAGGCACGATATATCAAATGACGTCGACATGTATTAAACATCTATTTTAGATTGCAAATTTCAAAGTGGTACACTTTGGTAAAATGTGCGACATTAAATGTCCTTAAATTTTCCACAAATAATAATACAATTACACTGTATGATTAATTGCCCACGTGTACGGTATTAAAATACTTTTCGAGGGGTAGTGCTTAAAATATCTATCAAAATTATCTATTTCTTGTTGATTGCAACAAGTGTTATAATTAAAATGTTGCTTTGATCAAGATACTTTCAATTTGGACGACACTACATAACTTCAGTTTATATGCCAATCAACAATCTTCGGCTTGTTCCAAAAGTATTAAGGTATCAACGTTCCAAAGATAAACAATTTTGGAAAAAAACGTGAAACGAAAAGGCCTATTTCATTACACAGAAACAACTATGCAGTAAAAAAAAAAAAGAATGTATTAACTCACCATCAGTTGCAGCGATGTAAACGCTATCAGTGTCGTTGTGTAAAACATCGTGAACATAGTTCTAGCAAACTGAAGAGACCACATACTTGAAGGCCAACGAAGACTTGAACTGATATAGATCAGAAAGTGCTTCAACAGAGATGAGAGAAATCGATGAGTCAGTTGAGCCAATACGGATGTCTACATGTGCCATATGAAATGTGCCAAGCACACTATATATATTTAGCTACATGATAGTGGATTTAGTATTATTGTCTACATAACGCATTCCGCTGAACTCTTATCATGTAAAGAAAATAGGTTAAGGGGATAGCCTTTACTACAAACTTAAAGTCACAAACAAAAAACAAAACAAAACAATGCTGTCAATGTTTCTAGTTCTCAATAGTATATTGAAACGGTCAGATACTTTCTGTCACAGGATAATCCACATGGATTACTTTCTTAACTTATCACTTCCACTGCTTTTTATTAGTTTCCATGTACTCTTACAAAACATGTGGAATTGACCAGTTTGGACAGTTCGTAGCTTGGCAATGCATTACTCTTTATCCTACGAGTTGCAGCTAAAGCAGCACACTGATTACGTACCTGTTCGGATTGCTGACATTTTGTTCATGTCAAATATGTAACAATGTGTCTCGTACGTCACATTTATTACCTGGATATTTCATGAGAACGAGCAGTGACGTTTTATAACTAGCCTTGGTTTGAGTTTTACCTTAGTAAGATATTGAGGATTAAGTATAACCTCCCTACTCTGGTCCATAGTTTACTTTGAATAGTGACGTACCCAGGATTTTTAGATTGTGTGACTGAGAACAGTGGAAATACCATCATGACCGTCATCATCCGTTTTTCTAAGATACATTCAAATGCTCCTTCTCGAGGCATGATCCTATAAATAGAATTGTCAATGGTTCCTTGCATGGAAATAAAAACCCTCCCCCTATTATAAGCGGTACTGGGTCAAAAAATGATAATTAAGATTGACAATCATTTTCTGATTGTTACTTTATTTCATTCTAGAAAGGAGTTTACCCTCACCCTCTGTTGAAACTCATTATATCTAAAAGGCAATTAATTGGGACGACTTCTTAGGTGCCCTTCCATATGGATGAGGTTTTGACTTTATTTCATTCTAGAATAAGAGGTCATAAGATAAGACCATATGAAACCAAAAAAAGACAGAGAAAACAACAAAATATTGTCACTCTTACAACAACAAAAAAAGAAAAGAAAAGCGTAATGTAGGTGCTGTAGGACATGGATCTGATTACCACCATCGAGAAAGTACATTAAACATTGTGTTTTCGATAACTATCATACATGAAAAGTTAGACAACATAAACAAAACAGCAACAATATCAAATGAAGTCTTGACGACTTTCATTTTATTACACCTCAGTCATATTTATGTCCCGACTAGTGTAAGAGTGGTTCCCGACGTATTTTTAGGCATTATTGGCCGTGCCCCTGCAGATCTTCTGTCTGGTTCTGGATTATTTTCGTCAACATAAAGGGGGATGAGCTCATTTTAATTCCGAGTTCCGAGAATCAGTCGAGACGTCGGACAACAGAAAGTCATCGCGTACCAATCGACTGTTGTTCCGATGATGTCCGGCAGGAGTGTCTGGCATATCGTCAGGGCTTCAATTTATTGGTTTAAATATCTGCGGGTGCAGGTCTGGATGCCTGCAGGTGATGGTCGCTCGTCTCACAGCGATTAGCCGACTAACTGGTCACAGGTGAGATATCGGATCATAATCGGCTTATGATTGGACGACAACAGGTGAGTAAACGTTGGTATTATAGTGGTCGACACACTTGGATTGGCCAGATACAAGGACTTCGCACGTAATGTTGCATTGTGACTCCAAACACTAACGCTAAAAATGTGTCATATTGTGAGTCGGAAAAAGGGGTGATGGAAAAGAGGAGTGCACAAAAGCTATCAAATGAAATGAAAATAAACAAAAGAAATGAAAAAGGGAAACATTACACATTTTCTCCATGTTCAATTTCATTTCTGTTAGAGTTCTGCTCTCTTTTTTATAATCTTTTCGTAAGAACCTCATTTCTAAATGAACGCCTGGAACACTTCAAAAGTTAGGACACGCAATTTTGTGTGTTACGCCCTTCCTTTTCTCTTAAACCAGTCTTTTGTACCTTCATTTGGACATTACTATGGAAATTGTTGTTTTAAATGGATTAGCAAGCTATTTTAATTTTTTTTACAGAAACATCCAATAGGTTTGAATGAGTTTTTCAAATTGGTATGACCCATTTATACCCCTAAACAAGCCTCACAAAAACACTGTCATTGCCAACAACTTTGGTCTCGTCCTAAAATTTTATATTTGAACTCTGTCATCACCACTGCTTTGTTGTTAGTGGTACCCAACACTTTTAAAGGGTTCCCTGATAAACCAAGGTATGCACACATTACCTACCTTCTTCTGGGCTTGAGAATCACTTTGGGCCTGCTTCTCTTCTTTTGTCAACAAAGCATTATCTATAGGTACTCGACGAGAAAGCGCCCATAGCTCTCAGAGCATTTCTCTGGACTTTTTGAAGAATGGGCACCATTTACTTCTCGCTTCTTCTCATATACTCTAATGCAGTTGCTATATAACTTACAAGTACAGTGTACATTACTTAGCTTGAGCTTTCCCAATTTCTCATAATTTTTCCTGAAATCAATAAGGTTTTGGTACCAGGAGCATTTCAGGAATGATCGCTGAATTTTTGTGTAAAAAATAAGTTCATTTTAACCATCCTCGTTATAAGTAAATGGAGAAAAATCTGCCCTGGTGAAGAAAAAGGAATTACAGTTTTATGATAGAAATAAAAGAGTTAAAACAGAAATAATGTTAAGAGACATGTATGAACCATTTTGTTCAGATAAACATATTGCCACTATTTTGTAGGCCTAAATTTAATCTACTTTAACCCAAAGCAACATATGTTAAGGTTAAGGTTTAGGTTAATCCACTGGTCTGCAGTATTAACCAATTTAACATGAGTGGAAATTAGGCCTAAACAGAAATATTTAAGTAGCGACCTCTAGCACTGAACCCTGAAACCCATTAAGTAGTAACGTTCATCTGCATTTAAAAATTAACATCAACAACGATACTCTACGATTAGGTCAGAAGTAAGAAGAAACTACCTCTAGGGTAGTAGCTTGTGTAACTATGATGCAGACAAATCTAAACAACTTGTTGTTACTAAAATAGATCATGATTGACTAATTAATTATTCTGTGAAGTCATAGATATATTAGGCAACAATGAATCGTCAAATTATCAACAAACTTGCAATCGAATTGACACAATGATAACAATGATAACAATACATCATAAATGATAACATATATATATATATATATATATATATATATATATATATATATATATATATATATATATATATATATATATATATATATATATATATATATATATATATATATATATATATATATAATCAAGTTATTTCATAAGTATCATTATGAAATATAAGACAATTGGTTTAGGAGACAACATTACCTCTATCCCTGGCTTTTTAAAAACTGAATTTTCCTTTAACTTACTTTACGGCAGTTCGAGAAACACAAAATTCATTTGTTTCGAACACTCTGTAGTCACTCAGTGTCAGGATTACACAGAGAATACATAAAAGAAAGATTAAAATAGTTTTGGTCCAAAATGAGACATTGAAATAGTTTCGCTCAAAGATCGAGTCAATATCGGTGGTTTTCACTCATGCAGCTGTGGCGTACTGTTATATAATGATCCTAAGGTTACCTTTGGCTGGTAAAGAGATGGACATGTTCTTTCGGTCAAATATGGAGAGGATTATTTATGCAAAGTTGATGGAATGTCTGAGAAATATCTTACGTAGAACTTAGTGTATATAATTTTAACTGATAAAGTGAAGGATACCGTATTGATACAAGTAGGGTACGAAGCAAAAATAACGTCGAAATAGATATAATGGTTAACGTGTATATACAATGCCTAGGGGTATTGTTATCTCATCGCCTTATAGGGGCTTATATGAGATATTGTAGTCACTTGGCTAGTGGAGCTACATATTGTACTGTGCATCCATGTAAGAACGGTTGCCATGGAAACGCTTGGAGTGGATGAGTAGTGACACCCCCGGGGTACCCCGTGGTAGAGTAACCACAGGTACAGGTGGGTCCTGTTGGCTAGTATAAATGATAACGTGTCCGTGCCAATGTGTGTGCGTGCGTGTGCTTGCGTGTGTTTGTGCCCTTGTTTTCGGGTGGGATCGAGAACCGAAACAATAGATTTTAGGTCCTCTGTGGAAATTCAATAGATTTCTCCGGTCCTCTCAAGATTAACAATAGACGGTCTATTGTTAAAGTTAGGGAAGAAAAAAACAAAACAAAACAAAGCACAATGAGGTCCTCGGAATGAATGGGAAACAAAGCTCTGTGTGTATGGGTGCCTGTGTGCGTATGCGTCCGGACATATCCAAATTGTGGTTTTTCCAGAATACTTTGAAAAGTACATTAGCGATTAAGTTTAAACTTGGTAGGATTGTGCATGATGCCAATATGTCCACGATGTATTGTTGTGTGGTAAATTGAATCAAAGGTTTTTTTTTTTTTAATCTTTTCCAGTATATCTTGAGAAGTATTTGGGCACTTAATGCAAGGACTTGTCTGATAATGTAATATTCAGGATATATCACTTTTATGATTTGTTAGGAAAAAATATCCAATTTGCCCCAAAATGTGTGTTTCCAGTCTTTATTGAGATCTGTTAGACCAAGTAACTGAAGGCTTTGTAAGGACATACATGAGAACACATTGTTCAACATAATTTTACTGTAATGGTAAATTCAGTGAAATTTGATGATTTTTGAGGAAAGAAGCCAATTTCCCCCAAAATTTGTATTTCCAACATATCTTGAGAATTATCACACCAATTAACCTAGAGCTTTGTAAGGACTTCCCTGAGAACACATACTCTTCAACTGTAATGTACTGTAATTACTGTAATGGTAAATCTAGTGAAACTTGCTGATTTTTGAGGAAAAAATCCAATTTTGCCCCAAAATGTGGATTTCTTCCATATCTTGAGAACTATTAGCCCAATTAACTTAAGGCTTTGTAAAGGACTTACTTGAAAACACATTGTTCAACATAATATTACTGTATTGGTAAAGGAAGTGAAATTTGCTGATTTTTTAGGAAAAAAGCCAATTTTGCCCCCAAATTTCTATTTCCAACATATCTAGAAACCCTGAGACCAATTAACTTAGAGCTTTCTAAGGATTTCTGAGAACACATACTCTTCAACATAATATTACTGTCGCGTCAATGATTTCTGTCAAGGTCGTAGCCCTTGATGTGGCGTTTGCAGAAATGTGATTGACGTGCTGTTCGGCGTCACGAGTCTATGTTCTTTTTGATGTTGCATTGCCGCTTGAGTACGGGTGACATGAGAGGTAGTCAGCAGGGTTGTTCGTTGCTGGTTGTGCTTAGTCATAGGATTGGAGGCAAAAGGCCTATTGCTCGATTCTAGAAGGGGTTTTGACATTGAGTTATTAAAAATTAACATTTATGGCTTGTTATCTATGATTAGAGTGAACTTGGAACCTTCGAGATATAATCGAAAATGTTCACATCCCCACAATATCCAGTGGCTCACGCTCTGTTTGTGAGTAGCATTGCTCCACAGGGGTGAGGATACGGCTGACGTATGCAATGACGTATTGAGATCCTGCGTAATCTGCCTTTTGGGACAGGATCCTACTGATTCCCACTGGACTGGCACCCACAACTAACTCCGTCTGTTTCTTGGGATCAGAATAGGTCATGAATTTTTTCGCTAGTTAGTTGAGCTTTCAGCTGCTGCTTGGTGACGCTCCTTCTATGACCATTTCGAATCTTTGCTTGTGAGCTCGTAAATCGGCTGTGAGTGTCGTGAAGTCAGACATATACCGAGAACAGTAGTTCATCACACCAAGAAAGCTCCTGCATCCTTTTAGGGTTGCAATGGAGGTGTAATTTATCTCACATTATACCTTATAGAAAGACAAAGCATGACTCGTGTACAACTGCATAAGCTAGTGGTCCAACTGTTGCCTTTCTGTACAACTCATTCAACACAGAGAGACAAATATTGCAGTCAGAACGATTTCAATATCTACCATGACTCCATAAGATGTATCAGGTGATGCTCACTTATGAAACTGAGCCCGTGGATGTTTGTTTTTGTTGTAAGTTTTACAATTTCTGCAGTTTGCAAAAGGGCTATAATTTTGACTGTAGCTTCTACTCATAACCCTCAATCACCCACAGTTATTCCTTCAGCTCGCTTCGATCTCAGTGCCGCTTTTGATACTGTGGATCATGATAAACTGCTTACTGTTCTGTATCATGATATCGGCATACGTGGTGTTGCTTTCAAATGGTTCAATTCTTTTTTTGATCGGCAGGTCTCAGAGAGTTAAAGTTGGCTCTAGATTCTCTAGCTATAACGATATTGAGTATGGTGTTCCTCAGGGGTCTGTCCTTGGCCCAGTTCTGTTTAATATATATATTCGTTCTTTATACATGAAAATTGAAAACCTTGGTTTTAAGATTGAAGGGTATGCTGATGACCATCAGGTGTATAAGTCCTTCTCTCCTGCCTTCCAATCACGTGTCTTGAATCATGACATTCAACAGTGTTTTTTTTTTTCCGTTTTAACTTCTTGGATGAATTCCCACTTTCTGTGTTTAAACCCTAGTAAAACTGAAATTATTCTTGTTGACCGTGACAGTGTTTTGGGTGACATCAGTATTGGTGGCACCTTTATAAACAACAGTGATTGTGTAAGGTTGGCCAACTCCGTAAAAAGTCTTGGTGTTTGCCTAGATAATAAGCTTACGTTTCTCAAACAAATCTCTGCTACTGCTTCCCTCTCTGACAGATCATTTGTAATTTGTGGTCTTAAACATGCACAGAAACATGCACGGAACATGCAATGTATGTATAGTTTCAAGAAACACCTAAAACATTTCCTCTTTTCTAATGCGAATCATTTTGTAATGAAGGCCAATGTTAAGTAAGAGCCTTTTGTATATATTTGATGTTCTTTCCATTTTGTTTTCTATTATTTAAAATTGTTTTCTACTACTTAAAATTGTTTATTTTGCTTCCAACACCATGCATGCCTTGTAGTCAAGGTAGACGCTGTGCATAAACCTTTCATTCATTTATTCACTTGACCCCCAACCACATGAGCGTTAGGAAATCCGCTCTTCTACTCAAAAACCTCATGAGTAGTTGTTATTTGAACTATAGGTACTGTGGGCCAAAAACTTCCCTAGTGTGTATTAGTCCTACGGTGATTTCATTAAAGAAACCAATGTTATTACACCAGAAAATTGCCCGAATGCCTCACTTGCTTTGTTTGAGAATTCCAGTTGCTAGAGACAGAGAGAAAATGTTAAAAACGTTAAAAACATCCCCCTCTTCCAAGCCACCCATCCCTTACTGAATTTGTGCACCGTGATTCCGTAAACCGCTGTGGGCCCCTCATGGGGATAAGCCGACTACTTGGAGACTTGTAACAAATCGGATCGATGACTGGCTGGCCATTGATATTGCAGCATACGTTACACTTGGGTGGTCCAGTACAAATGTAGAACATCCCCTTGTGATTTTCAACACTAATAGTAAAGCTGCAAGCTCTACAATGTGAACTGCAAGAAAACACAAAGGGTTAGGGATGGCGGAAAGAGAAGTGGACGAGGAATAACAAATAGAAAGAAAATGAACGTCAAAGTAAATTAATTTACAAACACATACTGAAAACAAAAACATATTCTTTCCATGTTCAGTTTCTTTTCTGTTACAGGTACAGTATGGTATGGTCTGGTCCTCAAGAATAGGTCAGCTCCCTGACAAATGCCGCAATGTGATCTGTTGAGATTCGGTGAAGTGTCGGCAGGAGTCCGGCAAAGAATCGTTCATGAAGCTTGATATATCAAATCGGTCGATCACCTGCCACTACCCGGACCCAGTAAAGAACCCTTGGCGGCCCATTTTCAACGTGATTGTATAAGCAGTTTCCTCTGTTATCTCTTAACGCCGGTGGGGACCTAACAATCGCATAAATCGACCTGGTGCCGACTTTAATGTGACCTAGGCATAACGATTGCAGTTAGAGCCATTGCATGAATATACAATCGTCCGTTGTGTATCAACCTATAATACATCACATTACTCAGGCAAATTTTAAGCACTACAATTGGTTGATAAGAAGCCGGTAAATGGCTGACGGTAATAGATCGTTTGTAAAAAAGGCAACAGATTAAGCAGAACCTTGTGGAGACTTTTGCACAATTTTCTGATTATTACGCCGTGTCCGCAAACTACTTCTGGTGAATACGGAGGAGCGACTACGGCTCTCTGAGAAAGAAGAAAAAACATGCTCTTGGAAAAAGGGAAACGTCCAACACACTTTGCACGAAAAAAAAAAGGAGTTGGGGGACTCATTGGCACCTTCCCTTGCCGCTCCTGTATGCGCTGTTGACATTCCTCAAAGGGGCCTAGACCAGGTTTTTTTTTTTTGGGGGGGGGGGGAGGGCGAAACTCATCCACTCAGTCGTCCGTATTCTCGTCCTCCATCATGGTGAGCGGTATAAGGGCAGGGGTGTTCCCACCCAGGACTTAAGCCAGGATCTCAAATCAGGGAGTTTTCAAGTAGGTGGACAGAGGAGAGGCATAAGGAGGGGTATTCGCCTACCTTTTGCCTTAAAATTATCATTCTTACCGTTCTTAGTTGCCAAAACATGGTTTTAAATTGACTTTCTTTCTGCAATTGCAACACCAATGAAAGTAAAATAAAGATTACGGGACCAAAAAAAATAAACAACAATTGGAAGGGCCGATTGCTACCAGGACTATCTAAGCGGAGGGCCGCCACAAGTTTGCCCGTTTGATCGTAACAGAAAATTGTTGGCTTTCAAACCATTCATACTGGTAGGAAACTTCCAAGCTGCATGTTCTCAGATTTGAAATAAAGATCTCATGGCAGTAGATTAATAATATAAAAAATCATTATAAGAAAAAAGCGTAATACATCAAATTGGTTGAGATGTAAATAAAAATAAATGTGCTATCACGAGAGAATACCATCATCTGGTTACATCTCTATCTTTAGACATCTCTATGTTCCGACAAACATTCACTTTGGCGCGAACAGAAAGAGTACTTTTCTACAACTAAAAGGTCCTTCGGCGCCGTTGAAAAATGAAACTGGAAAATGGTCTATGTCACAGGATGAAGTTTGCTCATATCTATACGGTTGAGAGACTCGAGACCGAATTCTGCTACAATGCCGATTTCTCAGTCATCGACTCTCGACCTGGTACCCTGGGCTATGGACGAGACCCGAAACGGTCCATTTAATGCAGAGTTATTTTTTGTGTTTTTGTTTTTAATTTCGATTTTCTAAGTATGTTCAGAAATCTCTTATAGAGTTTCCTTCCACTGCGTTATCTTGCAGACTCCTGTTGTACTTACTGGATGTGATCGGCGCACGATGATACATGATGCTTATTTGTCTAGATGTGCGATGTGCAATATGACGTGGCATGTGGAAAGGTCATGCTTGAGCTTTGGTAAGAGTGTTAGCACACTTTCTCGCATTATAACGAATATTAAAGCCAGTTGTACGTTAGAAGTATAATAGCATTACAATTTTTTTTTATTATTATTAGTAATTATTTTATTTATTACTACAGAATTAAATATTGATCACCTTATGCAATCAATAGTATGAAGAATAGTAAAAATTCATCTTTAATGAAATTTTATAAGAGTGGCTATTAGTTTTACTTTTTCTTGGCTGATTGTACAAGGCAGTATAAAGTCTGAAACGGGATGACGAGATTCCACTGTGAACTTTGTACACAAAACAATGATCTAGTATTCTGCACAGCTTAGTTTCGCCATGCTTTTTTCTTTCATGCTAAAAGCAACAAAATATAACAAAAACCAAACAAAATAAAACAAATATAAAGGCACAATGAGAGGGACTCATTGCCTTTTATTCAAGTGATTAATGTTATTCTTTTTCATCAAACAGTTGAAAATTTATTTCTCTCTTTTTTTTGCATGAATTAGAAAAACACACAGAACTGTTAGCTTTTATGAGCGTCTTCCAGCTTTTAGATTTTTAGAGAGAAAAGTGTAGATGAACATCATCTTAACATTTATAAGCGCCTTCTGACGTTCAATTTAATGTCTAAAATTGAATTTTCCATAGTACCCGGTGTTTCTTTTCAGGCAGACTTTTGTGTGATTAATGTTATTCTTTTTTATCAAACAGTTAAAAATTTATTTCTCTCTTTTTTTTGCATGAATTAGAAAAACACACAGAACTGTTAGCTTTTATGAGCGTCTTCCAGCTTTTAGATATTTAGAGAGAAAATTGTAGATGAACATCATCTTAACATTTATAAGCGCCTTCTGACGTTCAATTTAATGTCTAAATATTGAATTTTCCATAGTACCCGTGTTTCTTTTCAGGCAGATTTTGTGTCAGGGAGACACTGAAGTGAACGTTGAATCTTTCTTTTGTTTTATGCAATAAATTATTTATAAGTCTATACATTCATTGTTTTTTCCTATTTGTCTGTTGGCCAGCTAAGCATCTCCATTAGAAAACTTAGATTTTTTTAACACAACGTGCCCACAATTTCCAAGATTTGATCACATTTTTTCGGGTTTCATGGCAATAACCGCATACTCGCAAAAATAATGTCGATATATTTGATAATGTCAAACGAAGTGATCAAAGACGACTATTACAGTCAAACTATTGTTCATTTCTGGAATCACTGAGGTGCAATTAAGGAGAGAGAATTGATGTAATCCTTCCTTTGAAGCAGCATACCTTTCCTCCAAAGTCTCGTCGTTTGTTCACATTTTACACATTCTATGGGATTAAATGGTATTAGGAACAATAAAGTTCCATGTTGTAAATGAACTTTCAGACAATTTTATCTGTAGCTATAACATTGCCAGTCGTTATACTAAGTAATCAGTTGTCAACTTCCGACTCTTTCAGAACCCATTTCAGTAGAAACGTTTGGTGTTATGTAATGATTGAACATTGGTACATCCTCTACAAACTTAACTTAGTGAAAATTCATTAAATGCTGCAGTAAAATATAGTCTTGTGAACGTTTGTTCCTTTGCATATGGTAAAGGCCTATGTCTTATTCTGAAATACCAGTCTTCATCCCAAAGAGATAAAGTCTTTTCTATCACTGAGATTGGCTTTTATTTGACTGTCGCCAATGAACCTCCCATATAACCATTTTCCCTACGCAACCCTTTTTAAAAATATAAGCAGAAGTGAATGAGTATTACTAGGATGTTCCTTGAAGTAAGATACCTCACACAAACGGTAAACGACACTCTAATCTGTTTTCATCCCTTCATGAATTAAACGTCATCACACCTGAGAAAGTCTAATAGGATTAGCATAAATTAATAGCCTTCCTGTTGTATCTCCTCCTCACTTGCATCTTGTACTGGAAGCAAACTGTATCTAGTACAAGGTCCCTGTAAATGTTTGCAATGGCCGAGCAAACTAGTGAAAGGAACAATTGAGAGGAGAAAAGGAAAGACGGTTAGGTGTTTTTACCTTCCCTGGAAAATATGCCTTGCTCTGACTGTTGGCAAAGCATCATCTCCTAAATAATTGTCATCAAAAGCAAAAGTATCTTTCCATTCTTATTTTGTTTGTTCGCTTAATAATTCATTTTTGTGAGTGATTTTTCAGCTTGCCTCATGTCAAACGGAATTGTTGACAGTCTATACAGTAATAAGTTGCTTTATTCAGATTCAGTTCTTCGGGTTATTATTTTTTGCGTGATATTTATCACATCGCCCTGTAGGGGGAAGATGAGATATTGTAGTCACTTAGCTAGTGGAGCTATATATGGTACTGTGCACCCATGGGAGAATGGTTGCCATGGAAACGCTGGGAGTGGATGAGTAGCGACACCTCAGGGGTACCCCATGGTAGAGTGACCATGGGTACAGGAGGGTCCTGTTGGGTGGTATCAATGAAAACGTGTCCGTGCCAATGTGTGTGCGTGTGTGCGAGCCAGGGTGAGTGTGTGTGTGTGCGTGCGTTCGGACCTGTCCAATGGTGGTTTTTCCAGCATAGTTTGAAAAACATATGTGCGATATAATTGAACCTTGGTAATGTTGTGCATGATGCCAATATGTGCGAGATGTGTTAGTTGTATGATAAATCGAGTCAAATTTGCTCAAGGTTGAGAAAAAAAGCCACTTTTGCCCCAAAATTTGTATTTCCAGCATATCTTGAGAAGTATTTTAGCATTTAATGCAAAATTTTGAAAAAAACTTACCTGAGCATTAAAATAAAATATTCAAGGTATATCACTTTTGTAGTACAGAAAGTGAAATTTGCTGATTTTTTTAAAAAAAAAAAAACCAGTGTTGCCCAAAATTTGTATTTCCAGCATATCTTGAGAACTGTTAGATCAATTAACTTACTGTTTTGTAAGTACTTACCTGAGAACACATTGTTCAACATAATATTGCTGTAGTGGTAAATCGAGTCAAATCTTCTGGTTTTTGAGGAAAAAAAGCCAATTTTGCCCCCAAATTGGTATTTCCAGCATATCTTGAGAAATATTTGAGCATTTAATGCAAAATTTTGCAAGGACTTACATGAGAATGAAATATTCAACTAGGTAGATCACTTGTGTAGTAAAGAGAGTGAAATTTGCTAATTTTTTAGAAAAAAGGCCAATTTTGCCCCAAAATTGGTATTTCTAGCATATCTGGAGAACTATTACACCAATTAACTTGAATGTTTGTAAGTACTTACCTGAGAACGCATTGTTGAACACAATATGACTGTAATGATAAATCCAGTGAATTTTGCTGATTTTTGAGAAAAAAAAAGCCAATTTGGCCCCAAAATTTGTATTTCCAGCATATCTTGAGAACTATGAGACCTTTTATCTTAAAGCTTTGTAAAGATTTACTTGAAAACACATTGTTCAATATAATATTACTGTAATGATAAATCCAGTGAATTTTGCTGAGTTTTGAGAAAAAAATCCAAATTTGCCCCAAAATTTGTATTTCCAACATATCTTGAGAACTATTACACCAGTTAACTTAAATTTTTGTAAGTACTTACCTGAGAACAAATTGTTCAACATAATATTACTATAATGATAAATCACAGTTACTTTTGCTGATTTGGAGAAAAAAAGCCAATTTTTTCCCCAAAATTTCTATTTCCAGCACATCTTGAGAACTAATAGACCAATTAAATTAAAGTTTTCTTAGTACTTACCTGAAAACACATTATTCAACATAATATTACTGTAATGGTAAATCCAACAAAAAAAGCCAGTTTCGTCTCAAAATTGGTATTTCCAGCATATCTTCAGATGTATTTCAGCATTTAATACAAAATTTTGCATGGACTTACTTGAGAATGTAATATTCAAGGTATATCACTTTGTATTAAAGAGTTAAAGTTGCTGATTTTTTTTTTAAGCCAATTTTGCCCCAAAATTTGTATTTCCACCATTTCTTGAGAGCTAATTAAGCATTATACGCAAAGTTTTGCAAGGCCATTCCTGGTGAAATTGTATGATTGTTTGGTTACAAACTTAGAGCCAGCATCTGGGTCAATAGACACCACTGGCCCCTGTGGATAATGTCTTTTATGAGAACATTATTTTTGAGTCAAACAATAAGACAAAGATCCTGCACAGGTAAATAGGAGACTTACGTGCAAATACCCATAGAGGGATGCTCTTATATCGTGCTTCTAACTCTAACCACTAAGCCTAACCTACATGGAATAACCCAATGTTATAATTGTGTTATGTAGCGAAATATGCACAGATAATTTTGAGCCATTAGTTATCGTTACTTGAGCCTAGTAGCACCAGGCTATAACCTTAAGTTTTCTACCTTACAGTAGATATCAGTATTGGGATGCTTACCAGCATTTTATGCTTGGAGAACGTTTGCCACTCATTTACAACCAGTTCCCCGAGTTAGGTCTCTGTGAGATGTGGTTGCAGTAAACTATTACAAATCCCTGTGTGCATGCCCTGTATTTGAATCAATGCATGTTGGAGATGAGATACAGCAACTCCGTGGATTGCCCCTTATTAAAGTAGTAGGAATCACTGAAATGACTGAAATCACTGAAAGTAAATGTAAGATAAGTTAGAAGTGTGACAGTAGTAAGAACATAATGTAAGGAATTTGGACTGAAATGTGACATAAATATTTTGTTTTTATCATGTAGATCGGTTCATGGTACAACAATGCATTATGTAGGGATAGTATGTTGCTTTGATTTTTGTTCTCAGCGAACACGAAGGGGAAACGAGTGAAACATGATTACTCATAATAATTTTTCTTTATCATAGAAGTATGTAAACGTCGTAGATTCTGCAGTATTGGGATCTGAACGACTCCTTGATCTACATTTTTATTGTTATGTTTTCTTTTTATTTTTTATGCTACATTACGTTCAAGACTTTCAAGAGTACTGAGCTTTGATTTAAAAGTCTTTTAAAATAATGGCTGATTAAAGAGCTTTCGGGAGCAATATTTGACTGTTTTCTAAATGTCACATTTCACATTGCTGACCGATCATTGTATCTTACTAGAATCTCTCCGCAGAGCTAAGACGCAAAAAATTTTTCATTAGCATACATTTTCAATGGAAACGGGGAACAATTATTGGCAAACCATATCTTTCAGCAAGGATATTGTTGGAAAACTCATTTACAGTATTTCCGTAAATCATGAATGCGTGATAACATTCGACGTGTCATTTCATTTACACTATCGTTGAAATTCGGTGCAATGAAATGATTAATAGCATAAAAATATATTAAACGTACCTGGCTGATTTTGTTCAAAAACAAACACTTAGTCACTCTCCTTTGCTTTATATAATAATATCAAAATTATGTTTATCTACTGACTGTCAGTACACTAATCTTCTTTCGTTTACTGATACTTCCGATTCAGCTTCCCTTGTCTCAGTGCATGGTAACGGTTTTGGCTGACAACTTTAAACAATCATGTTAATATGTTGCGATTTTTTGCCCTTTGATATGAAAGCACAAAGAACGAACTTACATATTCCAGATAATCTCTATATGCATGGCAAAACACAGAGACTATATAGTCAACGGGAGACAACTTTAAAGATAAAAAAATAAAAAGAGGAGTGAAAGTGTCTCTTTAGTTATTAACTTATATGATTTGAGTTGCCGCCACAATCATGATTGAGTTTTAATCCTTTTTTTTTCATTTAGTGAAATGAGTAACAGACGTTGCATCCTGAGAAAAAGGTTCCTTATGTAATCTACATTGAGTAGCTGCGACTTATGAATCACAGGGGTAATATAAACAACAGCGATTCATACAAGACAAGCTGAAGGGTCAACAGTGTGGTTCGTTCATACATTTTCTTCAACTACACTAAATTGTCGTATGTGATCTTTAGTGTATCATCTGAGAGACCCTAGTGTTGCATCTAATGAAAGCTTTCAGTGTATGGTCAAAGTTCCTTTTATCTCTCAAGGGAATAATTCGACCTGAATTACGTGTGAGAAATAAAAAAAATGAATCAAGATTTTTAATTTTCATGGTGCCGATGGTGCTAGAACACTGTTATTTGTGAAGTACAAGAAAAAACAACACAGAAATGATTAGAAAAGAAAAGAAAAACATAAGAACAATGATGCGCTGTCATTTGTACAAAGTCGTACATATTTCTTGAAGTTCAACAAGAAGCTATGTCAGTTTCCCAAAAAAATATAGTTGGAGAGGGTGTTTTTTTTTCAACGGATGTACAAATGTGAAAGTCTTACAAACATACAAGATATATTTTGACAAATCGATTTAAGCTACTCTTTAAGGTGGTTACATTTTTTCAATGATGTACATTTAGCATATAAGACTGCAAATAGCTTTACATTTACTGTATTCGCACAGTTGGTGTGTGTGTGTGGGGGGAGGTAGCTCCGGGGGCAGAATAATTTCTGCCCCAGTTTAGAAAGTTGACCGATTTGTCCGAGTTTTGATGTCCAACTTTTTAATCTGGGTCTAGTGGCATCAAAATTGGAGGTAATTGTTTTGGGTTCTCAAGTGAGATCAGTGGAAATCTCCCTCTAAGGCCCTGCAAGTATTCACAGCACAGAAAGAGGACATATACTTTATTTTGTGTTGTCTTATTTGTCCCGTTGGATACAATATTTTCGCCCTGAATTAGAGCAAAAATCACCATCTGAGCTCAGAGACACCATCGGTTGATAAAAGGTGTGAAAGATAAATTTTGCTCACCAAAACCCCATTCCTCTTCAGTTTGTGGCACTCTTAGGGTGTTCTAAATTATACGTATTCAGCTTTGACATAAGAAACTCGTGTCTGCAAATCATAAGCAACCCCCCCAAAAAATCAATTGATGAACACTTAGTCTAGTCAACAGCTGCTCGGGACAAGACATTTAAGAAAATGCAGTCAGTTCTCCTAGCAGGTACAGTACTAACCGCGAATAAATTAACACCATTACATGGGTAAAAACTGATCTGAGTTACTACCATGTCTCACAGCCAGGTTCTCTGTCAGACAACAAAAAAGAGAGGGCCATCTTTTTGATTGGGTGAGCCTAGAAAAATGGAGCATGCTCTTTTGGCGTCATAAAAAGTGATAACGCCATCATCTGGGTTACCATAGCTGTTTTCACTCTTTTTTTTCCCTCAAGTGTTCTAGTCCAGTCAAAATAAGGCTTGACCTTAAACAAATTGCAACAGAAAATATTTGAATGGAAATCAATAGAATAAATTATTCTTAATAGCATACTAAAAATCGACATGAATCTACATTAGGGAAGCACCAAAATATTCAGCTTCAAATATCACTTTCGGAACTGATTTGAACGTGTTCATAATCAGCTACCGTACGTCAACTGGAGGTGTATTACGACTTCGTTCAAGTTCGTTGCTATGACTACTCTCACCGCTAGCGGGTCACTGACGAACTTTCGGATTAGATGAGCATGACATTGTTGATATCGCTACTAATACTGTCGCTTCGCAGATGATAGTCTATTTTTCTGGCTCTATCACTGAGGTGAGTAATCATGATTTCTTTTTCAACTTTTTTTTTTTAAATAACGAGTGAGACTCGGAGAAAACAAGTTTGCTAAACTAGCCTAGCTAAGTACACTTAGTTAGGCCTTAAAATAGGCTCACGCTAATTATTAGGCTCGCTCGGGCCTAGTCTACTAGTACTAGCCTAGTCGGAACCAGACTGGAAAGTTTTCATTTTGGGCGGGCAAGTGACTGGAGATTTTTTAGCTCATGCGCGGCCGGAAGCTCAGTAAAATTAGCGTAATCCTTTTAAGTTACGACCAGAGAAAGTATTGCAACTGATGGAAAATCGGGAAATTTTCTCGATATAGACTCCAATTTGCTTATGCAATAGTGTGTTACGATAGGTCGCACATGCACAGTAGGCTATTATTATGCGACCGAGAACCACCGTTCTTCTACGTGCGAGGCCAGATCAAGCGGCAAGCTAGGCTCTTGCGCGGACAGGTGTCCTGATTCGAGGACTGAGAAGCTGCGCGGGCCAGAATTTGCCCGCTCAAGGCGAACTTTCCAGTCTGGACTAGGCTAGTCCATTGACTCAGACTTGCAGACTAAAGTTTTAATCGTGATGTAGCCAAAAAGTACAAGACACCATACTTGAATCCATTGCTTACACATGTATTGATATCCCTTTTTTTATTGGGGGAATAAACTGAATCTAGCCTAGCGTTAAGTTAGCCTACATATAATAGGCCTACTAATCACTTGTATCTGAACCACGCGGGCTGGTTTTAGTATTTACGGATGCCTATACGTGCCCTGTATATTCCTACCGGATTAAATGTTGCTTAATGTATTAAATATATGGCATACCGGAGGCGGGGAAACGATTATTCAGCATGTTGAAGAGAGGTCAAAAGCTGGATTTTTCCTTCGTTAGTGTCCAGCTTGTAATAAATTACCACTGTCCGAAAAACTGTCTCCATTAGCGGTGGAAATCTCGGGTTCTGGTTTTGTGTAATGTATGGGATTTAGGGTAGGCTTATACTGAAAACAAAAGAGTAGGGTTGGTCTTCTATTGGATAATACGTTTCTTAGCAGGTAATGCCATAATTGAATGTTTGAAATAAATGAAATTGTGAAGCACCTCTACATTTTTGAAAAAAGAAACCAGTTATTACATCCTGTTTTTTTTTTTTTCTGTATGTTGTGTTGAGTACACATGAACAGTTGTTGTACCCACGGGAAGCGTCGGCCATCACTTGACAGAAATTAGAAGATCACCACCCCGGAGAATTCCTATATGGTAAAAACTGACTTGCCTATAAGTTAACTCCTTACCACGAATTACCCCCCCCCCCCCCCTTGAATCCTCCCGCTTCTGTAGAGAAGAAATCTCATGTGATGCTAAGTTCGTTTAAGTTGGCTATCAACGTTTATGCGCAACACGCACGTGCCCCCTGTTGGCCATCATGCCCGAGAGCGCGAAACTGCTGCTGAGGGTCATTATGAATGAGGAAAAGGACACTCTGAAAGTGGCTTCGATTGGACAGGCTCTTGTTCAGGCAGCTCTTCCAAGACCTTTGATGGCGCCATTACAGGTTGCACTGGGCGTACAAATGCATCACCACTTTGGATCTCGGTTCCTTATCGATACAATGAATAAACTGGGGTTCTGTTCCTCTTATTCTGAAATACAGAGGTTTGAAGCCTAGAGCAGCAGTAAACCAAGGGAGTCATATGCCAAAGGTTGGCGCAGACCGTTTCCTGCAATTCGTAGCCGATAACGTAGATCATAATGTTAGAACACTAGACGGTCATGGTTCCTTTCATAGAATGGGTATTGTTGCAGGAATAACTCCATGGATCGCGAATGAGACAAGAGTAGAGAGGGTGTCTGTCACTGCTAAGGATCTTATCTCCTTGGGTACTATTAAAATCTCGTACTATACAAGAAAACAGTGTTCGTTGTCCGATCTGACTTTGAAAGAGCTTATAGATGTGAGGGGAAACGATCCAACATCGAAGTTGGAGTTCTTATGGAAAATCACGCTTCCCGTAAAAAATCACCAATTCCACGGTTGGTCAGGCATGATGCAGATGTTACAGCAGGGGATCATCCACGGAAATCGTCTGTGTTTTTCTTTCCTATGATAGACATGAATCCAAGTGACACATCGTGCATCTACTCGACTTTGAAGTTTGTATGCCCAGAGGCAAGGCATAACGACATAAAGGCTATCCTCACTTTTGACCAAGCTTTGTACTGGAAGGCCCTGATGATCGGTGCTCAACGAGCCTGACTACGGTGATCTGAAGAATATTATTTTGAGTCTCCGCGGTTTCCATCTGCAAATGAGTTTCTTGGGCTGCATAGGTTACATTATGGCTAACTCTGGTCTACGTGAGCTGTTGGAGACAATCTATGATGTGAACACTGTTAATCACATGCTGTCTAGTAAAGCTGTAGCCAGGGCCCTGAGAGGGCACTTCTTGGTCCACAACGCTTTGAATTACATGATTGTTTCCAAAGTACTCAAGCCAAAGTTAAGCAATCATATCAGAGACACAGACCCGGAGACACAAAGGGATAATGCTGCAGAGGAGATGCAAAGTGTTACAACCGTAACAGATGACCAGCACACTGTAATGAATGATGACAAAGCGAGCGGCTCACAAGAATGTAGTGACAATCTCCTCTCCTCCGCAGGTGAACTCTATGACAGATTGATTGATAAAACGATCTCACCTGAGGTTGTTTCCGAGAACACTCTCTTAGATAATATCGACCACATGCTTGAGGTGGAAAAGAAATCCCTGAGTCACATGCGAACTGGGTCGCTATGGCTGCAATACATGGACATGGTCGATTTCCTTTGACTATTCATAAAGACAGAACGGACCGGTAACTGGGATCTCCATCTAGCAACAGTCAATGCCATGCTGCCCTTCTTCACCGCTGCAGGACACAACCTGTACCTAAAATCGGCTTATATATATTTGCAGCAGATGCTACAGTTAAAGGATGATCATCCGGACGTACATACAGCATTCACGAATGGTCACCTTGTCATCAGAAGGAGCAATCGATTCTGGGAGGGGATTGTCCTCTGATCTTGTTATTGAACAAGCACTGATGAGATCCGTCAAATTAACAGGGGGTTGACGAGAGGACGCGGAATGACTGCTGCTGAAAGAGCAAGGTGAATACCCTCGATGCCAGCCTGTGGAGGAATTAATAGTGCCGTGCAAGAGCTATGTGGGATTGACTATCACACCAGCAGCAAACGCAAGGAATCATCAGAGGCGCGGAAGGAAAGGGACCACAAAGATGTCTTCACTCTCATTTCATTCTGGGAAAACAGATATCCCTTTGCTGAAGATCCATCCCTACGGAATGTAGAAACTGGGATTATTGCTGCAGAGAATGTCAATGTCGATAATGCCAGAACAGTCGGCTCCAACATTGTACAAAAAATGGTTGGCAAGACAGTTGCAGAGATATCATTCAGAAGATCCGAACAGGCTGTCACAATTAACGCCAAAATGGCTGTCAAGATAGATGGAGAATCGTTTGAAGTTGATCCCTAACTCCTTTTTCAGCGACGACTGATTGCTTCAGATGCAATGTATGGATGATAAATCTCAAATCTTCCGTTTTGAGTTGTGTAGTCAACCGTCATCACTGTCCGACTCTTCTGGTTTGATGAGACAAGCGAACAAGGCATCACTGGCTGGTGCAATGTGGAGTCTTGGTGACTGCAGCACAGGAGAGCTCCCTTTAGGTTTGGTACAGTATGGGTTAGACGGTGGCTCCCTCATACAACGCCTGCCGTGGCGACAAGGTGAGAGCTTTTAATTATATTTGTAACTTGTACTTGGAATACGTCAGCAAGAGATACTGTGATGCTGTCATTGATTTTGATGGCTATTCCAAAGTCTCATCTACCAAAGACACAGGCCATATCAAGAGGTCAAAAGGTGTGGTTGGATCTGCTGTGATATTCTCTGCAGATATGCCGTGCCGTTCCCGAAAGGACGTATTCCTTGCGAACAAAGACAACAAGCAACGTTTCATAAACATGATCGGTCAAAAGATGGAGGGACGCGGCTTCGATGTGTCCCATGCTGACGATGACGCTGATCTCATGATCGTCAATAAAGCTGTGGAGTGTGCAAATGATTGGCCAACAATTGTGGTTGGTGAAGACACTGATCTACTAGTACTTCTCTGTTACCATGCTAGTGCTACCTCACACGATATATATTTTATGAGTGAAAAGTCAAAGCAAAAGATCTGGGACATCAAGAAAACAAAGTCACTGCTGGAAACGGAGACCTGCAATCATTTACTCTTCGTACATGCAATTAGCATGATGCGACCCTACATCGCATCCATTCGGTATCAGCAAAGTTGTAACACTGAAGAAAATGCTGAACGATGATCATTTCAAGAAGCAAGGGGAAGTGTTCACGAGATGTGCAACAGAAACAGAGATCGTTCAAGCAGGAGAAGCAGCTCTCGTTTCCTTGTATGGAGGTATTCAAGGGGAAAATCTTTTTGTGCAGACGTTTTGCGAGCAAGAATTTTTTTCAGTAAGGTTGCATCGAGTAAAACGTCTGTTAAATTGCAGGCATTACTGCCGACATCAGCAGCGTTACCATAGTTTACGTGCATTCCTACAAGTACAGCAGTGGGTTAGAGCAAGGGATGACCTTGTATCTCACAACTGGGGCTGGTACACTGCTGACGAAAAACTGATGCCCGTCAAGACAAACATACCACCCGAAATGCTACTGAAAGTTATCCGATGCAAATGCAAAACCAACTGTGACACAAAGAGATGCACATGAAGAGTACATGGTTTGGAGTGTTCCACGGGATGTGGCGTATGCCGGGTATTGGTTGCTCTAATGCCGCTGATTACAACATCGACACTGATGGTGATATGTAGCCGTTTCCAGATGTCTATAGCAGGTATGTTCTTTTTTATTATCGGGAATTTAAGGATTGCTATGTTGTGGTAACTGTGTTTATGGACTCCAAAATGCGTGACCGTCCTCTGTATGAATGCCATATGCCACTTACTAACTACAATTAAGCTCTGTACCAATACCGCACAGTCAAGCCAACAACCATTTCAAAAGGTCATTATTTGATAATGACAAACGTTTAAAAGGGCCGATGTTACGATGGCTCACTTTTTGTAAACACTTCACACCTAAAGTACGGCCATTTATTGTAAAACAGGGATTAAATGAAAAGAAAATACAAAAGTGTTATTCACATATGTGAATTGATTCTGCATTCTAAGAAAAGGTCCGAACACCTGCCATTTTGTTTTGACTGGATTACGAAACTTTAAAGTATGTAGATACTTCATCCAATTTTTGTGTAACATCATTGTAAATGCCCAGAAACGTTATGTTGCCAATTTGCTTCAGGTCGGGCCAACGAAACGTAGCGATTGCCAGGGAATCGGCTGGACTAAGGCTGCTGACTACATGCTGATGATGAGATGTAGCCGTTGCCAGATGTCTACGAAAGGTATGTTTTTTTTTTTTTTATATTATGGGGAATTCATAAATACCTCTTTTGATTTCCTGTATTCTGATTGGCCAGAAACCATTAAAGACCGGTTTCTTGACAGTTGGGAGAATTAGAACGCCATGCTTTACACGCGCATGTTTTGAGCGCGTAATACATTCCCTGTGTGTTTTTTGAAGTACTCGAACTACTGACAACAAACGCGCCACACCGTGAAAGTGAGTGCGTCTCTCACAAGTTACGGTAGTATGCAGTAATTCCCCAGTACTATATTGTATGCCACTGCGTGTGTAGCTAACTACTGTGTATGCTGGGTATTGTGTATATTTGTGCAGTTGTGTCCTGTATATGTTTACGTAGCTTGCTTGCACTAACCCGTATCAATTTGACCCTTACGGTAAGTGATGTAAGACAAAAAGAAAGCGTATTCAACAATGACATTGTAATTGTTATATCAATTGACTTAAATTTGGTTCAAACGATTGAGTTTTGAATGAATTTGTTTTAAAGAAGTGAACATATTGGCGTGGTTCTACCCCCTTTCTTTTGGCTTGAGTTGTTCGTTTCCATCTGAAGAAACTAAAGATGACGTCATAATAGAGCCCTAAGTCAGCTGGGAGAATAAAAAAAGGGGTTTGTAAAATTTTGTCGAAAATCCAATGTTTCTGTCGATTCCCAGCATTTTAATTTTGAGTGTTTATGAATGGGGATAAAAGCAGCTATCGCATCGGTCCGCTCAGCCTCTGTAATTTAAGACCGGGGCACCGTGGCATTATCCCCTAATTCAAGGTGAGTTATTTCGTGTTAAAGTTCGTCCTCAGAATGAATACTACTACCACTTATTAACTATAAACAGACACCGTATCAATACGACACAGTTATTCACGTAACATTTCAAAAGGTTGCTATTAGATAACTTCAAACATTAGAAATGCCAATGTTACAGCGCCCTCATTTCAATGTCTCAAACTAAAGAGCGCCGTTTCACTTTTTGTTAACAATTTCAACTTGGAATACACCGATTCATTGTAAAATAGAGATTAGAGGGAAAAAAAATGCAGTAGTGTTATTCAGATCACTGAATTAATACTAAAATTAAGGAATATGGTCGAACTTCCTCCATTTTGTTTTGAGACGCCATTTTGACTGCGTTACGAAACTTCAGTGCATGTCGATTTTTTTTACAGTTATGATGTAACACTAATAATTGTAAAAATGCTTTAAAACTTTGTGTTGCAATTTGTTTAAGGCCGGGCCATATTTTGAGCCAGATTGACTGGACTATTCATTTTCTTTTCTTGATCTTCCTATACCATATTTTCTTATCCTTGAAGCTGTAGAGGAGAGAGAATATTGGTGAAAGATACATCAGTACACATCGGATTATAACACTTGCGTAAGTTATCATTAAGTGTATGTGCCACCTAACCCACTGCGCCACGAGTGCACATGAAAGATTGGGTTCCAACCATCCTTACCGCAATTATATCTGCCGAATCGACAAACCTGTTTGAATATTTACCATTAACTGTAAGAACTGTCAAGGGTCATTTACCATTAAACGATAAAAAAACTGACCAGGAAAGGGGAATTGCGTAAAAGGGAGCGCGTAGGGGTAAAAACGGGAGTGCGCTGGATAATATTGGCAAGACTATCAAAGTGTCAAAAGGAGTTGTCAGTAAGAACCTGGTCCCGATAATTGTTACTCTATCTAACAGTTATATCATTCCGTATTTCTCTTATGGTAATTTTGTTTGGGATTGTAGCTAACCCTACCAGGATTCAGCCCCTTTTTGTATTAAAAAAAGAGAGTTATTCGATATAGTTTGTAAAGAGGACTACCTCCAACATGTAGCCCCTTCAATCGTAAATCTTAATATGCTTAATATTAATGACGTTATTCGATATGACGTTGGCACTTTTATATTTAATTGCTCGCTTCATAATACTCTCGCAGTTATTAGTAACTTAAAGTTATCTAATTATAGTAGAGATAATAGTGTACATCCTGTTCGCTTTTCTTATCGTTTTCGACTTCATACTTAGATTTAAATGCTCACACTGCAGCATTCATTTCATTGTTGTAAAATTCTTGAATCATCGTCGTGGTAATATAAACTGAAGGGCACTCTTTTCTCGCTTTTGAGAACCATCTCACATCAAACTGATTGCATAGTTTGTTTTAGTCTTTTCCTTCACGCTGATCCCTATACATGTAATTTGCGGAATGAGATATTGTAGTTGATTTGGATATAAAGGATAGTATGGCTCAATTTGCCAATAAAACTGTATTGGATTTCTTCTTGATTGACTGTTACTGGTTTTTTTGGTATGTTTTTTTGTCCTTGTATGTATTGTGTGTTTTGTTGTCCTTATCCATCTCAATTGTACTTCAAATTTATGTTAAGCTATTATACATCTTTTCCGATGTTCGATTGATCTTTCCTTATTACGGTTATGTAGCAGACACCCCTGGTTTTTGTTCTGTGATGTATTGATGGCCGACCCTAAAATTTGTTCTAGTAAAGTTAGAGGCATTAGACACGCAACTAAACGAAGGCAACAATTCAGTTATTTCCACCGCCATAGCTTTGATATAATTTTAGTCCAATAAACTCATTGTACGCCAGATGTTGAGCACATCTGGAAGACTGAATGGGGTGGTCCAATTTTATTTTCTCATAGTACATTTTCAAGCAAACGTGTTGCCATTCTTTTCAATCCTAAAGTTCACTTTACTACACATAAGGTTTACTGTGATCAAAATGGGAAGTATATCATTACTGACACTTCTTTAGGGTACTATTGCTTTAACTTTAATCTGCTCGTACGGGCCGATCATTGACGACCCGTTGTTTTGCAATGGTATTTCACTTTGTTTACATAGCTTCCATTGGCAATTCTATTATCTGGGGCGGTGACTTCAATTTCGTTTTCAATCTGTCTATTGATAGGCAAGGAGGTGAAGCCAGGACAAACTTTAAAGCCAGAGATAAATATCTCCTCACAATGGCTGAGTTCAATCTAATGGATGTTTGGAGGGAACTAAATTCCTTAAATAAATAAACAAATCAATCAATCAATCAATCAATAATCAATCAATAATGAATGAATGAAGGAATGAATGGATGAATGAATAAATAAATAGATAAATAATTTTTTTTTTTCACCTCCGTTTATTGATCATCGTTTCTAAAGTGTTTTTCAATAGCAAATATTTACAGGAGCATCCAAATGTTCATACACGTATCAAGCAACGTCCAAAGAAATACAAATTAAAATGATTGTACATTAAGTAATTTGTACATTAAACGACCTACATAAAATATCATCATGAAAGAAATGTTTACTTTTGCTTCTTTTAGATATCTGATTTTCAAACTCTAATAGAAATTTTAGTTTTTAAGAAAACTCGTTAATATTAGGAATTTCGCCTTTTTGGTTGCATTGGACTATGTAATACTTCAAATGCAAAATAACAAAATTGAAAGGATGTTTAATATACCTCCAATAACCAAAGAAAATATCTTCTTTTGACAAAGTAAATTGACGATCCAAAAACTAATGTTCTACGTCTAAAATAAAAGAAGATACTATGTGGTAGCTCCAAAACAAATGATCTAATGTTTCTTCTTCTCTTTTCCAAAAAGTGCAAATTGGACTTTCAATTAAGTTCATAAGAAATAGTAATCTGTTCGTACCAAGAATACGGTGAATAAAACGAAACTGGAAAAACTGAATTTTAACTTCACAAACAGAATACCAGGGGGAGCGAAAAATCGATTCCCACGTTTTTTCGTCATATTGAAAAAAGTTATTCCATTTTGAGACTGCCTTAATATTGCACCCTAAGTTTAAAATGTAATTATCATAGATGAATTTTGAAGCACGTAAAGTGGCCCTAAACGTATGTAAAAGATGTTCGTTGTAGTTCTCAATGATATCAGCATCTAAATTATACGCAACTTTCCAATGAACAGGTATCGCCTTTATAATACCCCAATATAGCGTGAAAGGACATCGCAGTAAATTATATTTATTTGTAAAACCATTATAAGAAATTGCCGTACCATCACGATTTAAAAGATCACGTATGTAAATAATTCCCTTTTCAAACAAAAAACGATAGAAGATAATGTTATTATTGACTTTAATACAAGAATTATTCCAAATAATTTGATTATCAAATTGAGTGTCTGGAACTTTAAACGACACACCTTGCCATGATTTAACAACATCAGCAATGAATTGATTTCTAATCATAACTTTCCCATTCTTACAATTACAATTGAAAAGAAAACTTTTACCATATCGAGAGAGAAAATAACAAAAAACAGCTTCCAGTAACCTGGTCTTTCATTAATATAACGATGAACCCAAGTGCATTTTAAACCTGCAAGAAAGAAGTCTAGATGGATTACATTCAGGCCCCCGAGCCTAATGGGATTAGTGATAGTCAGCCGACTAATTTTTTCTTGTTTGTTACCCCAAATAAAATACAAAAATTATTTGATTAAGCTTACGTATAAAAGTCTTTGGATGATTTGGAAGAACAAGGAAAAGGAAAACAAGTTGAGATATACCGAACGTTTTAATAAGGATACTCCTACCAACAGGAGTAAGGTCCCTCATAGACCATAAGTTAAGTGACTGTTTTAGCCGAGAGAACTTGGGTGGAAAATTAAGAGTAAAAAGGTCCTCGCGATTAGTAGAAAAAGAAACCCCTACCAAAGTAACCGGACCTTTTGACCAGGTCACTGGAAGATCATTAATAAATGCTGGTTTACAGTTAACATAGGGACCTAACGGGAACAAAATCGACTTATCATAGTTAATCTCTAAACCGGAAACGACGTTAAAATTTTCAAGTGTACTAATAACGTCTTTAAGAGAATCGGCGGTATCATCCAAAAACAATGTCGTATCATCGGCATACTGTAAAAGTTTTACTTCATTATTAAAAATGCTAAGACCTCTGATAACATTGTTATGAAAAATTACCTGAGCCAAAACCTCAGCACAAAGTAAGAAAAGATAGGGGCTAAGTGGGCAACCCTGACGTACCCCCCTTCGTAAGATAAAGTCACCCGAAGAATACCCATTATTGAAAACTCGGCTGGAGCTTTTGTGATGAAAAGTCTTCATCCAACGAATAAAATTATTACCAAACTTAAAAGCATGTAAAGTATTGTACGAAAAGTTCCAGTCAATTTTATCAAAAGCTTTCTCAAAATCTAAGAGAAAAATGAAACCAGCTTTATCAAAAGTAGAACAATGCTCAATAAGATCAAGGGTAAATCTAATATTTTCACCTATGAACCTTCCTTTAAGGGAACCAGTTTGTTGATGACCAATAAGGGAAGGCAAGACAAGCTTAATGCGATTAGTAAGAGCCGTAGCACCAATTTTGTAATCAGAATTAAGTAATGAAATAGGTCTAAGATTTTTCAGCATGGATGAATCCTTACCAGGTTTGGGAATAAGAGTAATTACCCCACGTCTCTGCTCGGGGGAAAGTTCTCCAATAAAGAACGAAAAATTAAGGGAATCAACCAAAGATTGACCAACCAGATGCCAAAAATGTGTATAGAAATTAACGCTAAGGCCATCACTACCCGGAGATTTGTCTAGCGGTATGCTATCAAGGGCAGCTTTACATTCTTCAATAGTAAGAGGGCCGTCACAAAGGCGAGAATGCTCATCATCTAATGTTCTGTCAAGTTCTAAAGTATTAAAAAATACATCTGAATTGTGATCACCCGCAGAATAGAGAGACCTGTAAAAAGATTCCAAAGCAGTTCAAATGTCTTTTTCTTTTGTCAAAGTTGTACCATCTTCCTGACGAATTTTTTGGATTAAAGTAGTGTTCCTATTACAACTTTTCTAAGTTCAAAAAATATTTAGTACTTTTTTCCCCCGACTCAACCCATCGAGCTCTTGAACGCACAAGAATACCCTTTAATTTATAGTCATACAATTGATGAAGTTTATTTTGTGCCTCCAATAAGGAGGAATTTACCTCATCTGACCAATCAGAATACAAATCGTTTTCCAACGCAAAGATATGGGAAAATACCAGTTTTTCATACCTTCTCCTATCTGCCGCTAAATTTTTACTATAAGGCACCGTTTCCGTACGTACAATCTATTTAATAAAATCCCATCTAGATAAGGGATTAAGATTCCGAGTGGTCGCTGATTCTCTGGTTAATACCGTATTTAATAAATGCAAATAAGTATCGTCACTTAATAAAGAATTAGTAATCTTCCAAAAACCTGGGCCTCTCTTAATGGTTCCAATACCCAAAACCAATAAAACAAAAGACTGATCAGATCGAAAACCTGGTTGCAAGAATTCTGTGTAAAAAACGAAACTGGAAGTAAATAATCTTACTGCCAGAAAAAAGTAGTGCTAAGAATAATAAAAAAATTTTGCCAGTCGTCCTCAGTGAAATTAAAAAAGCATTCCACTTAACAATAGAAATTGGGAGCAAGGCTATTTTATCAACGAGCTTACAATAGGAAAAATTCGAAATCCTCGCGGAGTTGAGGGTAACGCTATATAAAGGAAAGGAGTTGTTATTCGAGATAAGAGGGCGTAATTGCCAATCTACATAAATTGCGGCCAACAAACCGTAAAAAAGGGTGAAAGGATAACGAGTAATGGTGAAGTTAGTACAGAAATCAACGTATGACATCACACTACCATCGTCATTAAAAAGATCTCTAACGTATATAACACCGGCATCATATAACTTTTTAGTATACACGGTTTTTCATATCCATCGTAGTAAAATGGTTGTTCCAAAGAACTTGTTTACTATAATTATTAGTGGGAATGATGAAATGTAATGAACTCCAAGTCTGACAAACTTGTTTTATAAAAATATTATCCACAGATGAAATATCTGCCGAAGCAAAATTACATTGAAAAATAATTTTTGACCAAAAGGAGATAAATAGTGGTCGAAGAAAATTTTCCAAAGAGCATCATCCCCGGTAATATAACGTTTCACCCAAGAAATTTTAAGAGGAGCAAATGAAACTTTTAATGTGTGTAATTTTAAGTCCTCCTTCACCATAATCATTGTACATTGTTTTCCTAATTTAATCTGATCTGGATTTTTAGACCAAATGAAATCGAAAATAGTACTTTGAACTTCATTAAAAAAGAATCCGGAGGATCAGGGAGTACTTGAAAGAGAAAGACAAGTTGGGAAAGGGCAAAAGATTTAACAATGATATTTCTGTCGATTAGGGGTAAGTTCTCTACTCGACCAAACATTTAAATTCTTTTTCGAGACGAGATAACTTAGTAACATAATTTAGACGATACAAGTCATCACCATTATGTGTAAAACGAATTCCGAGAAACTGTATAGGACCAAATTGGAGTGAAAGGTTAAAATCAGGAGATGAAGTTAGGGTGATTCGTAACAAAGGGACCAAGTGGAAAAAGGTGGGATTTTTGAAGATTAATCTTTAGTCCTGAAGCACGTCGAAAGCAATGCAAAAGACGAATGGATGTTTCAAGGGAATTACGGTCACCGTTAAGGAACAAAACTGTATCATCAGTGTATTGCAGTAGTTTAGTCTCCAGGCCGAATGTGGTGATGCCTTGAATCTGAGCATTATTTAAGAATATTCTAGCTACAATTTCAGTGCATAAAATGAAAAGATATGGACTTAAAGGACATCCTTGACGCACTCCTCTGTTGACCGGAAAATATCGAGTAGAAAAACCATTATTAAATATGCATGAATAGGAATTATTACTAAAATGTACGGACCCAAGTTCTAAAGTTTTTACCAAACTTAATGTAATGAAGTGTGGCATGAATGAAATTCCACTCAAGGGTATCAAACGCTTTTTCAAAATCAAGAAAAAAAGGAAACCTTGTATATTGTTACGATGAGAAAAATCGATAAGGTCTAAAACAAAACGAATATTCTCGCCAATGAATCTTTTACTCATAAAGCCGGTCTGAGTATTGCCAATGAAAGAAGGAAGAACTTTGTTGAGTCTGGAAGCGATGGCCTTGGCCGCAATCTTATAATCTGTGTTTAACAGTGCAATCGGACGATAATTGCGATATTATGCAGATTTTTATCTGATTTGGGGACTAAGGTAATAATGCCTTTACTTTGTTCACAAGAAAAGTGTTGTTGATCAAGGGCATAATTTAATGAATTCAAGACTAAATTACCAATATGGGGCCAAAATTTTATGTGAAAGTCAGTGGAAAAGCCATCGCTTCCAGGAGATTATGCATTGAAAAAAGAGCAGAAGTACATTCCTGAAGATCTAGATTTCCATCACACATCCAAATCAGTGGGCCTCATAAATTTAGGAAGTCGAGAAAAGCAGATATCGGGATAACTATAATGAGAGGAGTACAGATTAGCATAAAAATCACGAATATGAGATAAAATATCCGAGTTCTTAGTGAGCGAAACACCCTGAATATGTTCTAAGTTAAAGATTGTACTATTTAGTTTATTTCTTTTCTGGACAGAAAGAAAATATTTTGAATTTTGCTCCCCTTCTTCCACCCATCTTGCCTTAGAGCAATATACCCTGAACCTTGTTCTGATAGAGGAGATGTAGCCTGCTTCTCGCTTCATTTAAATCATTGAGCAAATTACCATCACTGATAGAATCCGATTCCAACTGAGAGATATTTTTAATTAGGTTATTTTCATATGTACGTGACTCGTTCCCCCTATTTTTACTGAAACAAATAGTACTATTTCGAATAACGTATTTTAAGCCCTCCCAGAAGCTAGCTGGGTCCCTAGACAAATTATGTTGGTCCGTTTCGTAGTTATCAATCAGAGAGTTGACAAAGTCAATGAATAAAGGTTCTAAAAGTAAAGAATTATTAAACTTCCAATAAGAAGGACCTCTGGGATCAGTCGAAGTATTGCACTGCAGAATGACAAGCGGATGATCAGATTGAAGGGGCGGCTGATGGTAACAGTCAATGACCTTGTTGAGTAAACTCTTAGAAATGAGGAAAAAGTCAAGCCTACATCGAATATTGTCAATATTAGAAGACCAAGTGAAACCTGAGGAGAGGGGGTTCCTAATTCTCCATACGTCTTCAATGCAAAATTTATCTAAATATGAGAGACAGGCATCTCGTGCCTTAAAATTCTTACGTTGTATACCTCCGTATTTGTCTAACGACAAATCAAAAACAAAATTGAAGTTACCCCAAAAATAATGTTGTCACATTGAAAACTCTCAAAATGATCAAAAACGTTATGAAAGAAGGACGCATCGTCAGCATTTGGTCCATAAACACAAACAAGTGAAAATACAACAGTTAATAGTAATATCAAGAATAATGAATCGAGCATAAACATCTGTAACCTTCTTAGCTACAGTATGAGGAAAACCTTTCCTACAAAGAATCGTCACCCCTTTACTTGTGCTGGTGCCATGAGAGAAAATAATATTGTAGCCCCATTCAGTGCGCCAACGTTGTTCATTCATAGGAACACTGTGGGTTTCTACCATAAGAATGATATCGAAATTATGACGGTGAAAATAAGAGAAAACCATGCGCCTTTTATCAACATGGCGTAACCCTCTACAATTATAACTTACAAATTTAAGCTCTCTGAGAGACATAAAAAGGAAAAGAAGAGAAAAAACAACGAAGAAAAAAGAAGAAGAAGAAGAAGAAAAACCCCTAAGATCAGTAAAAGAAAGAAAAAAGCTGAAAAAGATCAAACTGCAACCTTTTGATGAGCCTGATAAAACGACATACCGCATAAAAAAGCAATCAGGTAAGGCTAGTCCAAAAAACATGAAACGAAAAACAGTGTTCAGGTTTGAAACGCATAGGGCTTTCAATCACCGTCTCTCCATTTCCCTCCTGCGAACCGAAGTTTAGTGCCAGTATCGTAGAGCTGTTTCAGTTGCGGTACCCACTTCTTCAGCTCAACAAGATCGGTTTTCGTCAGATCGTCGACGATGAAAAAAGATTTCCCGTTCAAAGCTGTCCTGCGCTTTTTCATAATGTCGATCTTTGATTCGTATGAAAGACATCTAACCAAAATATGTGCAGGTCGTCCATTGACTCCTTTACCGTCTCTATGACAACGCTCAATTACAATACTTGGGTCGTCAAACAATGGAGGAATTTGTTCCTTAACAACAGATTCAATGTTTTCTCCATTGACATGAGGCACGCCGACAATGCGAAAGTTATTTCGTCTGGACATCCTTTCCAGCTTGTTGATTTCTTCGTCTTTAATATGGCGTCCTCCAGTTGAGTGATTTTGGTGCCAAAATTGAAGTGGTTGTTTTCTATGGCCGCCATTTTGGATTGTAGACCATCAATTCTTTTTCCTTGAAATTCGATAGCCTGACCTAAGTCTACTCGTAGCTGTTTAATGGCATCATGTAGTGTGTCAAGGGACTTTTCAACGACTGTTTTAAAAGAGTCGAAAGCGGATTGCCAGGAAGGAATATCGCTGTGACCCTGTTCCTCGACCATAGGCGATATCGTGCGAATGGATTGTGTAGGCCTATGTACTTCTTGCGGCCCATCTCTAGAGGAATCAATCTTCTTGGAACCCGGTGGTCTGCCTCTCTGTTTCCTTTGCATTTTACCGGTGTCAGACTAGGTATGTTCAAATGAGAGTGCAAAAATGCAAACGAAAAGTTGTTGCTGGACTCGTAAAAACGAAATTTCTGCTTCGGCGGTATCTTGCAGTGACGCTATGTTGTCATGTCAGGCTCTCCAAGAAGAATATTGAGATATAATGAAGTTGTTTGCTGTTTGCCATGAAGAAAGTTGAGTCACCCAATTGTGACTTTTGTAAAGTTGAAATTGAAACTATTCAACATCTTTTCTGGGGCTGTCCTTATACGTCCACTTTCCTTTTAGACACAGAACAACACCTTTTTGACAGACAATTTATTTTATCTAAATCTAACTTTTTCTTTGGTTATAATATCCTGCTGCATTCCCCTTACAATTTTGTTTTTCTTTATTGTAAATACTTTATTTATTGTTGTAAACTTAGTTCAACTATCCCTGATGTTTTGACTTTTTTTCATAAACTTAAATTTGTATTAACTGTAGAAAACCATATTTGCTCTAAGTCCAGCCGCTGTCCAAGAAGAATATTGAGATATAATGAAGTTGTAAATGTTCTTTCCTTTTGCTTAATTCCTCTCAGTTTTTCATCGTTTTTCTTTTCCTTTTGTCTTCCTCTTTTCGTCCCCATCCATTGCAAACATGATTTTTTTTATATATCCTTTGATTAAGATTGACTGTCGATTTCTTAATGTTTTTCTGATTATTTTCTTGGAATATTTTGCATAAAAAAGATATGTATATTCGTAAATGTTAATGTTTTTTCCTGCAGAAACCAATTGATATTCCTGAGTAACATTTTGTAATTATATATGCCACATGTCATGTATGATCTTCACGAAGAGAAAAATAAACTATGGATGGAAAAAAAAGATCGAAAACCTGAAATAAGCCCATCTGAGCGTACATTCAATTTTAAGTGTCTTGAAAGAAGAAAAAAGTCGAGGCGGCAGAAAAGACCTGTTAAAATATCCGATTTCCACGTAAATTTCTTTAAAAAGGGGTTACACTTACGCCAAATGTCGATCAAATCGTAGTAACCTATAAGTCTAAAACATTCCTCACGGGCTTTGTAATTAGTACGAAGATTCCTTAGTTTCTTATCTAAGTCTAAATTAAAAACAAAATTAAAATCCCCCCCCCCAAAAAAAACAATATTCTCACCAGTAAAGGTACCCAGTAGGCGAATGAAATTTTGGAAAAAGATAGGCTGATCCACGTTGGGTCCGTAAAGGCACACCAAAGTTAGAATGGATTCTGCAATATCTACATCAAGAATTATGTAACGGCCATCCACATGACAGTCAACGTTAATAACATGAACATTTAAAGAAGGTTTAAAAAGAATGCAAACACCTTTGCTACGCACAGAACCATGGGAAAGAAAATTTTCCCACCCCACTCGTTTCGCCAGTAATTTTCATCTGCCATGGCACTACGGGTTTCTTGTAACAGGATGACGTCAAAATTTAGCATTATATGTAACGAGTTTAAGGGACTCCATAAAGGATCACCAGAAGTGTGATCCATAAAAATATAAGCACACTGAAATGAGCTGTCAATAAGATAATAGCTAGAGGGTATAGGCAGTAAACAATAATGTTAATTTTAATGTTGTTAAAACTTGAAATGAAGAAAGAAATACATACATACACACACACAGACGAACGCACACATACATACATACATAAATAAATAAAATAAATATATAAATAAATAAATATTTTTTCATCCCCTTTTATTCAGTATCAGTGTTGTGTATGGTACGGTGAACAAAATCGAAAAGAATTTACAAAATACCTGTATATCGATTACATCGAAATGAAAAATACTCATAAATATGAAAGGCGTAATACCCAAATCTTCCTTCTAAAATAAAGTATGAGCTTACAGTCTTTTAACATACTTTCTCAATGGATAGGTGTTAAATTTCATACTATGCCAAAAATGATCACTGGAAGAGAATCACACAATTTCTAAATGCAGAGTGCAGGCTGTCATAGGATATTGTGTTACATACTTTTGAATTCCAATTTCTTTTTCAACTTGTACAGCAAATTTAAATTTGTATAAAAAATCATTTACGTTGGGTAGCTGAAAATTCAATTTCTTGTTAAACAAGTAATATTTTAAATGAAAGATGAAGAAAATTATAAGGGTGCCTTAAATTGAATTTGTATCCCCAAGATAAGTCAACTTTAGAGAATGCAAACTGTCTGCCTAAAATACTTTGTTCTGCTTTCAAAGTAAAATTTGAGGTAGTGCTGCAATCCCAAAACAGATGTTCGATAGATTCAGTCTGATCATTGCAAACGCTACAGAGTGGATTGGCTACTAATGTTCATACGACAAAGACGGGAATTTGTGCCGAGGATACGTGAATAAAGCGGAATTGAAAGTAACGAATCTTACTTTCTTTACAAGAGGTGAAAGGAATTCTGCAAATGGTTTACCATTGAGATTGGCTAGCTGAAAAATGTTGTCCCACTTCGAAAATGCAACAGGGGGAGTAGCAATAGTCTTAATTAAATGCCTGTAGATGTTACGAGATAAATATGAAGTATCTTGAAGATTGTGTTTTGAATCGTCATTTACATTCTCAATGTCACGTACATTCAAATTTTCTACCCATTCTCTAGGAATAGCAGATAAAATACCATAGAAGATAGTAAAAGGGAAAGCATGTAGTGAATGCTACTGCTTAAGTCAAAGGTCTTCGGTTTTTATCATGAAAGTCTTTTACCTTAGAAACACCTTTTGTATACATATAATCATAAAATACAATTTCATCATTAATTCTTATCAGTGAATGATTCCAAACAATTTCATTTTCAAAATTTTCTACTGGATAACGAAAACGATACTTTGACCAAGCCTCACACACATCGTTTATAATATTATTACCAGTAGTTAAATCTTTCGCCTGGTAGATTACAGGAAAATAAAAGTTGCTTCCCGTATTTCTGCAAGTGAAAGTCAAAGAACAGTTTCCAGGTAGAAGTGGTATTATCCGTATATCTTTTTACCCAGGTGCATTTGAGACCACTAATAAAAGAATTAACGTGGGTGGTTCCCAGACCCCCTTGGTCCAAGGGGCTAATCAAAGTAGATCTGTTTATTTTGTCTGGTTTTCCTGACCAGATGAAACGGAATAGACAAGCTTCCAATTCTTTTATGAAGGTAGCAGGAGGGTTCGGGTAATACTTGAAATAGGAAAAGTAACTGAGAAAGGACGAAAGTTTTAACGATAGTAATTCTGCCTATAGGGGTTATGTCTCTAGCAGACCTATAAATTCAATTTACTCTTAAGGCGAGAAAGCTTTGGGGTATAGTTTAGATGGAATAAATTATTTCTATGATTTTCAAAAGTAATACCCAAAACAGTAACAGGGCCAAGAGTCCAAGCCAAATTAAACTCGTTTAAAAAAGGGGTTTTTCAACACTCAATGGACCGAGTGGAAAGATATTGGTTTTTTTCATAGTTAACTTTTAAACCAGAAGAATTTTCCAACATATGAAAAATACTAACAACAGCACTTAAACTATCGCGGGTGCCATCAATAAAAATAGTTGTATCATCAGCATACTGACTTATTCGTGTTTCCTTTCCCATAATGAACAAGCCTTTGACAAGAGGTGAGTCGTTAATACATATGGCCAAAATCTCAGCAGACAAAACAAAAATATATGAGCTTAATGGACACCCTTGTCTAACAACTCTACATATTTTGAAATTAGGGGGATGAATAGCCGTTATTGCAACGCAAGCTGAGGCGTTAGAGTAAAGAGTTCTAATCCAACGTGTGAAACCATCCCTGAAACAAAAAAAAAAAAAACTTGAGCATTTGAGGATGAAAGCCCATTCCAGACGGTCAAAGGCTTTCTCGAATTATTTCTCGAATTTAATTTCTAAAATTATTTGCTATTTCGTATGAAAATCCCCGTCGCACCTTTTGTGGAAGACACGACGAAAAAAATGAGCATCTCTGTTGGGAGTGCGAAATAACCGCAAATTTTATTTTAGACGTTGAACAATGCGTTTTTGGAAGGCAGTTTGTTTTCAAGAAGCAGGATTTTTTCTTTGGATATAATTTGGTTTTAAACCACCCTTACAACTTTTTCATTTTGCATTTAAAATATTACATTCTTAACAAAAAATTAAATAATGATTTAACTCATGTTAATGAATTCCTACATAAATAATCCTCCATAAAAGTTTATACTTCAAGTCGAAAAAAAGTATTACCCGTAGTAAAATTCCATATGATCTGTTAGTAAAAGCATTTGACTATTGCTATTTCCTTACTCAGTAATGAAGTATTTGTGTCTCCAATTTGTTTTAACTGTACATTGATGTCGCCATTGTTTTTGTTTGTACCAAGAATTGTGAAATAAACTGAGATGGAAAAAAAAAAAGAATTAGCCGAGGGCCGTAGGGGTGGTTGAAATAAATATCACAGACATGCGTGGGGACGCATTCTCACCAGTATTGCACTTAATGTTTTTTTGTATGTGATTTCGCCTCCTCTCGACGGAGGGACGGAGTCTTGACACCGGCGGGAACGGCCGAGCTTGGCCCGCGGGCCTTAGGTTGCCGACCCTTGATTTAGACGAATGTTCGTAATAGCGCTTTTGCTCTCTGTGGATCGAATCTTTTGGATATCAATGAGTCTCGCTTCGTGCGGCTGTGAGCCCAAAGAGCTTCAAACATTAATGTCTTTCATTAATGTCAACTTTTTAAGTAGTTTAAGTCGTTCATTTCATCTTGTTTTTCCAGTCAATCTGTACGTGTCTTTTGTCTTCTTCAGACAACAATATAATATGAGCTCTCTCTCTCTCTCTCTCTAAAAAAAAAAGAATCCATACAATCAAGTATTAACCGAATATTCTCACCGATAAACCTATTTTTAATAAAACCTATTTGATTACAAGTAATAACAGATGGAATAACTTTCTTAAGCCTAGTGGCTAAAATCTTGGCAGCGATTTTATAATCTAGGTTCAGTAATGAAATAATAAATAAATAAATATTTTTTCCCATCCATAGTTTATTTTTCTCTTCGTGAAGATCATACATTACATGTAGCATATATAATTACAAAATGTTACTCAGGAATAACAATTGGTTTCTGTAGAAAAAAAAACATTAACATTTACCAATATACATATCTTATTTATGCAAAATATTCCAAGAAAATAATCAGAAAAACATTAAGAAATCGACAGTCAAACTTAATCAAAGGATATATAAAAAAAAATCATGTTTGCAATGGATGGGGACGAAAAGAGGAAAACAAAAGGAAAAGAAAAACGAAGAAAAATTAAGAGGAAATTAAGCAAAAGGAAAGAACATTTACAACTTCATTATATCTCAATATTCTTCTTGGACAGCGGCTGGACTTAGAGCAAATATGGTTTTCGACTGCTAATACAAATTTAAGTTTATGAAAACAAGTCAAAACATCAGGGATAGTTGAACTAAGTTTACAACAATAAATAAACTATTTACAATAAAGAAAAACAAAATTGTACGGGTGATGCAGCAGGATATTATAACCAAAGAAAAAGTTAGATTTAGATAAAATAAATTGTCTGTCAAAAAGGTGTTGTTCTGTGTCTAAAAGGAAAGTGGACGTATAAGGACAGCCCCAGAAAAGATGTTCAATAGTTTCAATTTCAACTTTACAAAAGTCACAATTGGGTGACTCAACTTTCTTCATGGCAAACAGCAATTTATTAGTTGCAAGAATTCTGTGTAAAAAACGAAACTGAGAGTAAATAATCTTACTGTCAGAATAAGTGGTGCGAAAAATAATAAAAAAATTTGCAAATCGTCATCTGTGAAATTAGAAAAAGCATTCCACTTAACAATAGAAATTGGGAGCAAGGCTATTTTATCAACGAGCTTACAATAGGCAAAGTTCGTAATCCTCGGGGAGTTGAGGGTAGCGTTATATAAAGGAAAGGAGTTGTTATTCGAGATAAGAGGGCGTAATTTCCAATCTACAGAAATTGCGGCCAACAAACCGTGAAAAAGGGTGACAGGATAACGAGTAATGGTGAACTTAGTACAGAAATCAACGTATGACATCACACTACCATCGTCATTAAAAAGATCTCTAACGCATATGACACCGGCATCATGTAACTTTTTAGTATACACGGTTTTTGTTTTATCAATCTTAATAAAATGGTTGTTCCAAGGAACTTGTTTACTATAATTATTAGTGGGAATGATGAAATGTAATGAACTCCAAGTCTGACAAACTTGTTTTATAAAAATATTATCCACAGATGAAACATCGGCCAAAGCAAAATTACATTGAAAAATAAATTTTTGACCAAAAGGAGATAAATAGTGGTCGAAGAAAATTTTCCAAAGAGCATCATCCCCGGTAATATAACGTTTCACTTAAGATATTTTAAGAGAGCAAATGAAACTTTTAACGTGTGTAATTTTAAGTCCTCCTTTACCATAATCATTGTACATTGTTTTCCTTTTAATCTTATCTGGATTTTTAGACCAAATGAAATCGAAAATAGTACTTTGAACTTCATTAACAAAAGAATCTGGAGGATCAGGGAGTACTTGAAAGAGAAAGACAAGTTGGGAAAGGGCAAAAGATTTAACAATGATATTTCTGTCGATTAGGGTAAGGTCTCTACTCGACCAAACATTTAAATTCTTTTTAAGACGAGATAACTTAGTAACATAATTTAGACGATACAAGTCATCACCATTATGTGTAAAACGAATTCCGAGAAACTGTATAGGACCAAGTTGGAGTGAAAGATTAAAATCGGAGATGAAGTTAGGGTGATTCGTAACAAAGGGACCAAGTGGAAAAGGTGAGATTTTTGAAGATTAAGTTTTAGTCCTGAAGCACGTCGAAAGCAATGCAAAAGACGAATGGATGTTTCAAGGGAATTACGGTCACCGTTAAGGAACAAAACTGTATCATCAGCGTATTAAAGTAGTTTAGTCTCCAGGCCGAATGTGGTGATGCCTTGAATCTGAGCATTAATTAAGAACATTCTAGCTAAAATTTCAGTGCATAAAATGAAAAGATATGGACTTAAAAGACATCCTTGACGCACTCCTCTGTTGACCGGAAAATATCCAGTAGAAAACCATTATTAAATATGCATGAATAGGAATTATTATAAAATGTACGGACCCAAGTTCTAAAGTTGTTACCAAACTTAAAATAATGAAGCGTTGCATGAATGAAATTCCATTCAAGGGTATCAAACGCTTTTTCAAAATCAAGAAAAAAAGGAAATCTTGTATATTGTTTCCATGAGAAAAATCAATAAAGTCTAAAACAAAACGAATATTCTCGCCAATGAATCTTTTACTCATAAAGCCGGTCTGAGTATTGCCAATGAAAGAAGGAAGAACTTTGTTGAGTCTGGAAGCGATGGCCTTGGCCGCAATCTTATCATCTGTGTTTAACAGTGCAATCGGACGATAATTTGCGATATTATGCAGATTTTTATCTGGTTTGGGGACTAAGGGAATAATGCCTTTACTTTGTTCACAAGAAACGTGTTGTTGATCAAGGGAATAATTTAATGAATTCAAGACTACACTACCAATACGGGGCCAAAATTTTATGTGAAAGTCAGTGGAAAAGCCATCGCTTCCAGGAGATTTGAAATTATGACTCGTTCGCCTTAAGTTTACTGAAACAAATAGTACTATTTCGAATAACGTATTTTAAGCCCTCCCAGAAGCTAGCTGGGTCCCGAGACAAATTATGTTGGTCCGTTTCGTAGTTATCAATAAGAGAGTTGACAAGGTCAATGAATAAAGGTTCTAAAAGTAAAGAATTATTAAACTTCCAATAAGAAGGACCTCTGGGATCAGTCGAAGTATTGCACTGCAGAATGACAAGCGGATGATCAGATTGAAGGGGCGGCTGATGGTAACAGTCAATGACCTTGTTGAGTAAACTCTTAGAAATGAGGAAAAAGTCAAGCCTACATCGAATATTGTCAATATTAGAAGACCAAGTGAAACCTGATGAGAGGGGGATCCTAATTCTCCATACGTCTTCAATGCAAAATTTATCTAAATAAGAGAGACAGGCATCTCGTGCCTTAAAATTCGTACGTTGTATACCTCCGTATTTGTCGAAGAACAAATCAAAAACAAAATTGAAGTAATCCCTAAAAATAATGTTGTCACATTGAAAACTCTCAAGATGATGAAAAACGTTATGAAAGAAGGACGCATCGTCAGCATTTGGTCCATAAACACAAACAAGTGAAAAAATACAATAGTTAATAGTAATATCAAGAATAATGAATCGAGCATAAACATCTGTAACCTTCTTAGATACAGTATGAGGAAAACCTTCACTTTGACACTGTTTTGCACCAATGGTCCAAATTTCGATGACCCTGCCTTTTACAATGGTATAGCACACGACCTGCATACCTTTAATTGTAATGCCATTATTTGGGCAGGCGACTTTAAACTTTGTGTTTAATCTGTCTTTAGACAAGCAAGGTGGGGATGCACGAACAAATTTTAAAGCAAGGGAGGAATGTTTGCATGCAATGTTTGAGTATGACCTTATTGATGTCTGGAGAGATCGTAATCACTTCATTAAAGCTTTTTCTTGGCATTCCAACATAGCAGATATACACTGTAGACTTGATTTCTTTCTTGTTACTCGGTCTCTGGTGTCCAAGGTCAAAATGTGTGATTTTCAACCCCCAATTCATTCAGACCATTCATTAGTTATTCTCTGCCTTCAACTTTTCAGAAGAACCGAGAGGAAAGGGGTTCATCTCAATCCTTCATCCCGCTGGGAATTTATTAAGTACAAAATTCTGAATTTTACTATTGGTTATTGTACAAGAAAAGCCCAGTCTCTTAGGAAACGGGAGAATGATATTCTTTTGCTGATTTCTTCTCTGGAAAAACAGCTCACTGATGTTCGGCTTAGCTCCCTTGAAACGAATCGTAAACTTAGCAATGCTAAAATGACCCCAATTTACTTTACAAGCATAAGTTTAAAGGTATCATTGTTAGATCTACAGCCCGATGGGTAGAGTGTGGTGAAAAAAATACAAGATATTTTTTAAATTTAGAGAGAAGAAACAAGGTTAACAATACTATTTATAAGCTTAATACTGGTTCAAGTTATATTACTAAAAGTGCTGATATTTTAGCTGAACTTTATAATTTCTACAACAATCTGTATTCAATCGTTCGGTTTCTTGTTATGATATATTCACATCTATCCCACCTTTTATGTCAGACGAATTTAATTTTGAAATATGTGAAGGCCAGCTTACTATTGATGAATGTTATAATTTTTTTATGTTCAATGCCGAACAGCAAAACTCCCGGATCTGATTGTTTTTCATCAGACTTTTATAAATTCTTTTGGAAGAGAATTGGTCAACTGGTTGTTAACTTTCTTAATTATGCTTACGAAAATCATTCATTATCTAACGAACAAAGAAGGGGTGTTATCACTGTGTTATGCAAACCTAATAAAGATCCTTGTTATTTAACCAATTATAGACCAATCTCACTGTTGAATACAGATAATAAGATAGGGGCTAAGGCCTTGGCCAGTCGACTTAAAAGGGTAATAAAACACTGTGTTGGGGATTATCAAACCTGGTTCATCGCCAACAGATTTATCGGGGAAACATAAGATTCATTTTAGACCTCATTAACTTTGCTAATGATACAAATTTGCCTGGTCTACTATTCTTTTAGATTTTGAAAAGGCATTTGATTGCACTGAACGGGGTTTTTTGACAGGTCATTAGCCTACTTCACGTTTGGCCAGAGTTTTCGTCGTTGAGTCCCAACTTTTTATATAAATAGTACAGCTTGTGTTTGTAATAACAGGCATTCGACTGGGTTTTTCAATGTTACAAGAGGTGTAAGGCAAGGATGCCCTCTGAGCCCATGTTTGTTTATATTGTGCTCTGATATATTGTCAAGAACGATAATATATAACAATCATATTAAAGGTATCAAGATTCATGGTTGTGAAGTAAAGGTGATACAGTATGCTAATGATACCCTTGTTGTTTTAGACGGAACTGTCCTGGGAATTCGTTTTTCCCATGATGGTAATGATCTGTTCCGTTTGAATTATTTGCAGAAACTGTCGAGGCTCAAGAATCAATTGAATCTGTGGAAATCACGAGATCTCACCCCTATTGGCCGTAATATTATTGTTAAGTCCTTTGCTATTAGCCAATTGGTTTATCTTTTTCAGATTCTCCCAAACCCTGCTAAACATTTTCTGGATGATGCTCAGCGTCTAATATTTAACTTCATTTGGCATGGAGCTCCTGACAAAATTAAGAGGAAAACTATGATTAACCCCATCGATCAAGGTGGGCTAAAAGTTATTCATGTGGAGTGTTTTGCTAATGCCTTAAAAACTGCGTGGGTAAAGCGTTTTTTGGACAAGTCCAGTACGGGTTATTGGAAGATTTTCTTTAATGCCTTTCTTTCCCCTTATGGGAAGGAACTTTTATTTAACTGTACTTACAGCGAAGCTGATGTTCACAATATTAACAATATTTTTATTAAAGAAGTTTTTACGTCGTTTCCGGTTTGAAGATTAACTATGATAAGTCGATTTTGTTCCCGTTAGGTTCCTCTGTTAACTGTAAACCAGCATTTATTAATGATCTTCCAGTGACCTGGTCAAAAGGTCCGGTTACTTTGGTAGGGGTTTCTTTTTCTACTAATCGCGAGGACCTTTTTACTCTTAATTTTCCACCCAAGCTCTCTCGGCTAAAACAGTCACTTCACTTATGGTCTATGAGGGACCTTACTCCTGTTGGTAGGAGTATCCTTATTAAAACGTTCGGTATATCTCAACTTGTTTTCCTTTTCCTTGTTCTTCCAAATCCTCCAAAGACTTTTATTAATTAACTTAATCAAATAATTTTTGAACTTTATTTGGGGTAACAAACAAGAAAAAATTAGTCGCCTGACTATCACTAATCCCATTAGGCGCTGGGGCCTGAATGTAATCCATCTAGACTTCTTTCTTGCAGGTTTAAAATGCACTTAGGTTCATCGTTATATTAATCAAAGACCAGGTTACTGGAAGACGTTTTTTTATTATGTGTTTTCAAGTTCTTAAAATCAAGGATTCTGCTTTTGTGAAATTACCGTGAATCACTGCTTTCTTCTGCTGATCAATAACAACACCCGTTGCACATTGTCCGAAGGTCATACACTGTGTGATTTCGAAAGTTTGCTGACACATGCATCTATTTGCACTCATCCTTAATTTGAAGATATCTTGAAGCATTTGAGTTTGATTTGTACGTCGTTTGTGATGACAAATACAACTCGTATAACAACACAAGAATAACCTAGACTACGTACATTCATTTTTTTCCCTCCGTACCATCGTTTGCTGCTTAGCAAACTGTTTGAATAATAAATTAAATGGTTTTTATATTGCAATAAATGGCATTTGCCAGTGTTTTTGTTCTCAGGAATTTAAGCAACGTTTTCTCTCCCTTTTAGTCATGGGGAAAGAAAATAAAGGAGGCAGGGAAAAGCAGTAATGAAATTTTGGTGATGCACAAGGGAAAGTTTTGGAAAAATTATCTTTCAGATTGCAGGAAGTGGCACTTTTTGGCCTCTTTCACGGTGAACTTTTGCTTAGTATTCTTTGTTCCGTGAACATACGTTTAGAAATTGCACTAACTTCCACAACGGTTGGTGTTGGATTTTTCCCCTCTTATATTCATGATTTTCCAGGCGGAGGGGTCATGTGCCCCTGCCCTCACCCTTTTGCCATATTGATATCTTTATTTTTTAGTTCTAAAGATGTTAACGTAATATGTTGAAATAGAAACTAAACATTACATCTTTATGAAGAAAATATCAAAATCATCCGAAATATTTGTTTGTGTCTTTCGAATGTCATCCTGTCTTGATTTTATCATTAGTTGTTGCTTATAGTTACCTCGAAGAACAATCGTGATCCAGTCTGATTACAAAACTGAGAAGCAGAATTGATCAAATTTTAATATTTTGCCAGGCAGATAAATTAAATATGATCTCCAGATGTATGCATGTTACACCTACTTATCCTGGTAAATGGGCTGCTTTACACGGGTATTTACTTTACGCCCCCTTTTCTAACGGTAGATATTTATTTCCATGAATAAATTACACCCTTCATTTATTTGAATTTAATATTTAATTTCATAGCGATAATAAATATTTGTAGCTATACAGTTTTTCCTCATTCCGTATATTACATATTTTGCATGTAATATGTCTCAGCTAATGAGCTATGAAGTTGATGCTATTTTCCTCCTTTCATTTTTACAAAGCAAAAGTTGAAGGTAAGTCTATCAATTTTTCAAAAATGTCCTTTCATTAATCAGTACTGAGGACTCTGTCCTAGGCTATCTGTGGATGGAATTGACATTCGTTTATGTTTCATACAAGAATTTTGGATAAACAAGTATTTTGGATAAAATACATTGGCTCACTAGTTAAGATTAATGTTGCAACTGACAGTTTTTTTATATTATAATAAATTGGTAAGAAGTGTTAAGTGTTATTAAAAAATAAGGCACCTCTTTTGAATGGAAAGTATGAGCTCTCTAAAGAAGTTTGTAATGCATAGAACACTGTTCATTAGTTCAGCAAGAAGGTTTGATGGTTTGCTGACTAACGATCATAACATGAAAAGCAAACAAGGGACTCACTAGAGGTGAGTGAATATGGATTATTGGACAAGTAAGAGCTAATGAGAAGCAAAACTAGAACGATAGTAAAAATATTGTCATTATTACGTAATTGTGGGAATGGATAATGCCAGGAAGGAATAGCGTTTAGTGAGCTGTATTTAGTACCTTTGGGTGGTTCTTTATACTGAGGGTTCTTGTTATTTTTGACCTTAAGTTGGAGAAAATAGAATCTTTAACTCAAAACATGTCAAATAACACAGAAAACTGAACTTCTTTTTTATCCCATTTTTTATTCTTAGGAACCAATGTATTTGCACAGATCACGTGATTCCGTTAAAATATTTATTGCTATCAGTGTACGTCATATTTCAGATAATGGAAAAGAAAACTTACATCATGTTATATTTTTTACACTATTATTTTACCAAAAGTGTTTTTTTTTACCTCTGTGTCTTACCTCATTATCAAGCATACGATAATTTCAAGAATAGCATAACAAGTTTTTGAAGATTGACATTTCATGACGATGGACGAATTTTCATTTCAACAAATTGGGGGTCGCAGTAATTATAAGAATAGGAGCAATAATAATAATAACAATAATAATAATAATAAGAGTAGATCTTCTCGCCGTTGCCTCCGTTGTAGACTCCATTGAGATTGTCATAAGTACAAGACGACTTACAGCTGCTGCTGTATTGAATGTAATAGAAGTAAGCATAACTCCAACAATTAGAGCAATAGTTACTATAGTGCCACCAGCCACTGCGGTGTAGAGCTGCGCAGTTGAAGTTGTCACATGCGTCATTGTCTTGGTCGTTGGTGCTGAATTGTTTACCTCTGCTATAAGAGAGATAATAACCTACAGAAAAGGAGAAGGCAACAGTCAGTGAAGTATCATTTCATATAAACCTAAGGTTGTTTGGAAGTACTATCATTTATTTTATTTAATTGCACAATATGTTACTTAGATATTTTGTTAAAAGGCAATGGAGTAGTAGTGATTTAACTGTCAAATTTGCAAATTACAGTTAACTGACAAGAATTATTGTCATGCGTGTAGGAATTATGTGTTATTAATCTCATACATTTTAGTCGGAACGTTTATAAGTGTGGGGTTTCAAACGAAAGGTAATGCATACTCTTTACTTATTTCTTCCAATAAATCCAATCAATAAAATATTTTTTCACGGAATAAATACTTTATATGAAGCTCTCTAAAGGACGAAAGAAGTCCATCCATTTTTTTTTCATTTCTTGTGATAGAATTGTCAACACTAAATACAACAATTGGGAATGTGTGCTACTCATTGATGTATTTTGCTTTAGAAATAATGAGCCATCAGTCATCAGTTATCAGTTAAACTATTCCGACTATTCTAAAAAATAAAATGACTTGTTTTTGTGTGTGTTTTATGTCTCTTACGATGTTTCCAAACGTAACACTGATTAATGTTTGATGCCAAAAGGGGATTGATATTTGAAATGCGCGTTTATGACTGTTTACAAGGAAATACCAAAGGGTGTAGGGGCATGTTATATCCAGGCTTGTTGCCACAATGATATACCGTGTATGATATCACAGAATCCATTAAATAAAAAGAAACTAAATATTCAATTTGAATAAAAGCAAATGCTATTCATACTTTTTACAGTGGTCCAGAAGCATATTTTAACGGAATTCTCACCAATATACGTATACGCTATTCAATATGATCTTCGTATTTTACTGGTATCTTCAAGCTCAACCTTTGTTTTGTTTTTAACAAAAATCAAAGGAAGTCATACATCTAATTCTACAAATGGAATGAATTGGCCACGTTTCATAAAAGATACAAATGGAAATAAAAGACATAACTCTTCTGACAAACCTGCATAACCGCCACTGTTAGTACTTCTAGATCCAAGCTTATTCATCCTGTATTTATTACTTTCAGACTCTATTTCAAATTCAGCCCACTCGGCATCTAATGGCGTTCCATCAGAAGTGATAATGTCAAGACGTAGTTGGTAGTCCTTCTGATTTGTCAGGTGATGCAACTTTTCATTTCCGAGCCAGAAATTTTCACTAATGTCACCGAAACCATGTTTATAGGAATTCCAATCCCGATTAAAACTTGTCGTGTCATCTTTTCGACGCTGAAATACCTATTGGAATAAAGGCGTTACATAATTGATAAAAGTATATTGTTTTCTAAACATACACAACAAACCCTCATGCATATACCTCCACCAATAAGAACGGTATCTTTGACTGCTTCAGAATGATTTATAAATAAAGGATTTTCCTTAGTGTAACAGTTGTGGAAGGAACTATGCCATGCGGAGGGCACAATTGTACTTTTGAAATAAAATTGCCATTAAAACAGGTATTACCCGAACAGATCACTTACTGCACACATTCAAGTAATGAGCTCAGCTTCTATATTGAATGACAAATGCATTTACTGGATTATTTATTGCCATTTGTATGTCGTATTTGTAAATGATGTTGCAATTTATATTATTAGATATGTCAATTTACTCACTGTCCATCCTCCTCCATCACCCATTTCACAGAAAACATCAAATGGCCCATCTGTCCATCCATCCGGTAGGATCCTATATTCACCACTTTCTGTATGTCCGGCATCGAAGATTTCCTTACAGTCTCTGAGTACTGGTGTTCGGGCTGTGCAGGTTATTCCGTCTCCCTGGTAACCTTCGTTACATGAACAGTTTCGAACACCATTATTAACCTCAATACATGAAGCATTGGGATCACAACTGACAGCAGCACACTCCAGACCACTGCTGTCACAGGAACATCTTTGAGTACATTCTTCGTTGAAATACTCATTTGCTGGGCAGGGCGTGAACACTGGATCTGATAAAAGAAATACATGTGCTGACACTTTAGAAATAAACAACATAACCCAATTTTAGCAGCAGATGAAAAATAAACAATTATTTCCTTTACATAATCAAAACTTTTTCTCAATACATACTTACTTTTACTGCTTTCAAAAGGGCCGAGAGGTTGAAGTGAGTACTTCCCAAATTCATCAGAAATACGAAATTCTTCGTAACTTGTAGTAAAAATCGATCCGTCCAGTAACTCTACTTCAATAAGTAGATTGTAGACTGCTTGGTTCGTCAAGTATGCCAGTTTCTCGTTGCCTAGCCAAAAGTCGGTTGACAAAAATCCAAAACCTTGTTTATACTGTGACCACGTTCGATTAAAATTCACATTGCCATTCTCTCGTCGTTGTATAACCTATGAAAAAGTAAAGCATAACATGAACGTAATATTCAACTCCATCTCAATTTATGTGTCACTTAAATTAATACAATGCTTTAATATTGCCTCTAACTGCGCCATCTGCAATATATGATACAACAGAAATTCCTGAAAGCACTGAAATTTAATGAAACTACTGATATACCAGCCATACTTTACTCAATATCTAATAAGAGAAAAAAAAACAGAGCAATTGAAAGTAGCGATTGGATAATATCATATTGGTCTTTTGCTATTTTGTTCAGTCTCAAAGGAAGTTGCATTTAACCACAACGAAATAGTCCCAGTTTTATTCTTACCGTCCATCCGCCAGTGTTGACGTCATTGTCGCAAAACACTTCAAATGGTTCCTCAAAACCGTCCGGTTTAATAATATATACTCCACTGGTGTTTAAAGTAGAACATCGTCGGTGAACATCTGCACAGTCTCTTGGATATTCAGAAGTTTGATACAGGAAGTAATGTGCCTATTGACGAAGATATATTCAGTGCCGGAATTATACACTATTATAACTATGCAATTGTCAACACGGTCGTGATGTGAATGCCCATGTCTTGGCAACGAATCATAAGATAGAAATTGATACAATTAATGAAATCTAGCCTTTCACACGAATGATATACAAAGTAACTAAGTTTCCAAGCAATGTTTCTTTTTACGATTACATTCTTAAGGACATGCATCAGATGTCATCATTCCACACTGAATATATACCATGAAATGTATGTGCAAACAAATGTACATTATTAACGTCATACACAACATTTTATTTTTGTTAAAAAATTCTCTTGGAGAATCTCCTGATACAACCCAATAAGACGTGATTATTGTTGTGAATAAAATAATGACAGGTTTTACTGATCTTATTTTGTGTGTAACTTGATTCGTCACTAGCTTGCAACCCTTTTCCACTTCACGATTCTATATAGATAGTATTACATTTGAAATCTCTGAAATCAAGTGGTCGTTGAGGAAAATGGGAAAAATGCAAACAGTTGAAAAAGTCATTTCATTTAAAAAATCTGGCATGTAAAGCTAGAGTTGAATGGCCAGGTCATGTCAAAAGAAAGACAAAGGAGATATGAGCAGGTTCAAAAGCAAAATAAATATTACATAATGTTTTCCCTGTTTTGTGGGTGAACTTATTTCAAAATGAAAATGAAATATTAATACGATCTATGACAAAATTAATTTAATGATAATCGTTGTCCTTAAAACGAGAAGGAAGGAACATTTTTCAAGTACAGTATGTTCAATGATTTTTTTCTGTAAAAAAAATTATGTTAAATTAAACCTACATTTCACTTTCTGCACTTGAAAGTTAAAGAAAATGCTCAATTCTAGTTTTGTTATTCGTAATGACATTTACAATTTGTTAAGTTTACCCTACTGATCTGTGTAACTGTAACAAATTGCATGGTGGTGACTTGGATTATACTAATGAAATATATCTCAAAAGAGACACATCTGACAAAACGAAGCACAGTTTTGTTTCTTTTGCGATACAGAAATCATAAAGAACTCATGCCTATAGTAGAATTGCCAAAGAAAAACATAAAATAAAACAAGACACGTTTAATGAAATTAGGATTACTCAGTGACAAACCATGCTTTAATCTCCATTTGGAAATGCTGAGGAACAGAATTACTATTTAGAAATATTCAGAGATATGTGGGCACAAACATGACATTATAATCATTGCATTTACAATAATATTTTTCCTACCAATGTCAGATGTACTTGTATGTCTTTTAATTAAACATTGACTGCTGTCTGAAAAATTACATCTTTTTATATATTATATGCCTGTAAATCTTATCAGGGAACAATCTGAACCAAATTATGATTGAATTGTAACCGGAAGTTAGAAAAATCTGACAAAAATAACATACTAACAATGAATTTCGCCTCTTTCAGATATCATTCAGTGTCACCTGAAGCTATTGAAAAGTATTTTTAATAAAGTACATTTAATTAATTTTAAAATGTTTTTTTATTAGTTTTTACAGTAGGAACTAACTCATGTAGTCCTTCATGTCTTCAATTTTTTACATTTGATATAAAAAAGTATAATCTTTACTTGTACTTAATATTACTTTAATGATGTTCCTTAAAAAGGCATGGAAAACGATCTTTAACTTTGGAATCAATGTTTTATATCTGTTCAAATTCCAAGAAAAGTTGTGCCAAATGATGATACTTTTTGTTAAATGTTTCATTGCTTCTTTCCAGTATATCCGTTTAAGTAATATTTGTGAACTCATCTTTTTATTAATTGACTGCAATATGTTTCAAGTCTCGAAGCTAGAAGGTAAGCAGTTGAGAGACAACAGCACAAATAAAGATCATTCTTAAGAAAAGGTTTGGTGCAATCGTTTCCTCACTTTATGTGGAGGAGTAAGATGACTGTTAAGTGGAAAATGAAATGGTTTAAATAAACTCGTTTTGTAATTCAGTCAATATTACAGAAGAAAAAGTTTTAAAATCTTTTCTAGCGGTGATGACATGGGCCTGCTTTTCTGTACCGAAATACTAAGATAATAAAAACTGCATCTACACCAGAACTAAAAACTAGGATGTTTATCTGGGCCAAATAAACTGGGCGGGAGAAAATTACACCCATATCAATAGCTATTCGTTTGCTAACACTCTACCAAATTTGTTTCTCTGTATAAAGCCATTCAACTGTGCTTTTGTTAGACCGGAATTGACAAGAGCACATTTACTTACATTTATTCAAGATTTGACATTGATGACTTGATTTTTAGTGTGCTGAAAATATCTTCACCAATTTTGTACAAAATAGGAAAAGATTTTCAAAGAGAAGTAATTAATTTACTCACCGTCTGTTGGGACGATGTAAGCGTCAACACCGTTGTTGTGTAAAAGAATGTGACTGCTGCTCGAAGAAACACGAGAGACTCCATTCTTACTGCCCAACAGAGAGTAGGAATGACACACTTGGTCAAATGCATCAAGCAGAGGTATATAACACCGTATGGTACCCTAATAAGGGAGACTACGGATGTACCGAAATGCCAGAACAGGACGATCTAGATTAAAGAGATTTTCTGTTTCTTGACGTCTTGATTTCAGTTTTTTTTTTTTCTTGACGAACACGTGATGGTTTTTGAATGGTTATGACTTTTGCTGCGCAACCCTTTAGTCCTGTCTCAGATCGGTTTTCAGGTACATTGTCCAATGAAGCGGTGGTCAACTATTTGATCAAGTGTAGATTAACTTTGCTGTTTCTTACCATCGTTTACACAATCATGTTGATCAGCAATACGCCTACGTCGTTTTTCATTTGTTCAAGAAAGTCTTAGCATCCCTGAAATGCAGAAATATATCTCTGTTAAGTGCATACTTTGATCCCACTTAGGATAAAAGTTCTTTTCATTTTACAGAAAATTCGCTATGCATGTGAGGAAGATTACCGTCACGATACTGCACCACTCTCGGTCAAGCCTAATGTGCTCTTTCCATATGACTTAAGTTGTTAATATCTTTAAACTACTCATATTCAACTGCTGGTTAAATAACATATCTTCCTTAATCTCAAGCAATTTTTTTTGGTGTCAAAACAGTACACAGTTCTACCCCCGATTCTCTGCAACCTACATACACCCAACCTTCTACTTCTACTATATTTGTATGTTCGTTGGAACCTTAACTTGGACCTCCTTGCCCACTCCATGCTAACGGTTGTAAAACATTGTTAAATTTAAAAGAAATATACCAAAAATAAACATCGTTATAAATTTTAACTAATACCTTTCTCTATCATGTGTTTCTTGTGAATCTTTTTTTCTTATTCTGAAAACATGTTTTTATTTTTAATTTTTTGTAGGGATGGCAGTTTTAAAAACTCTCCTGAAATTCTTGTTGCCACTTCTCTCTTTTACTTTCTTTACGTTTTTTTATTCCTCGCCAAATTAAGACGGAATTCATGCGATGGCGATGTCGAGTTGATTGTTATGTGACGCATTGATTGTAACACGATACCTCAAAGATAGCAGATTGTCTGATTTCATACTTGGTGTGCAAATTGTTTGTTTAAAGTAGATGATTCCTATTGTTTGAGGGAGGTCAAAGGTCATTTGAGGTCACTAGGTGTCAAACTGTGAAAACGTTACCACGATATCTCCAGAAGAGTTACCCCGACTGATGTCATACTTTGTGTGTGGGTTTGCCGTACTAATTAATGATCTTAGCGTGTGTACTGCCCATGTTAATAGATATATTCTATCAATTTCTGCACCTCATGTTTTGAGACGAGGTAAAACGTCGCTTTGTGTCAAAACCTTAGTCACCTGACATTTAAAGAAGAATAACTGCAATCGATCTCATACTCGTCATGTGGGTGATTCATGTTTATTTTAATACAAAAAAAATGTGACAAGGAATCACAAAACCTCTTGGGTTTCTAGTTACAAAAACAATACTGTATATTTGTTCGCTCTTTCATAGGAGGTTGAAATAAATTAAAGATTGAAAATAAATTGAAATTGAAGTGCAATGAAGTATATTTGAGAGTTAAAAACAGGCCAATAGGTTAACAGAGGTGCGACAAGTAGTTATAGCAGGAAGATATGTGTAATATTCACTCCAGGCCAACATCAAGGCAGAGAACAATAAGAACAATTAGATGGTGAACATGGCATACGCTATGAATGGAATGGTCCCAGTTTTATATTAGATCTATAAATATACAAACCGTCGAGAGCATTACAGTCATCCCTGGCGTGCCGACTGATTCAGAGGGGAAACGGGACCATTTGTGATGACGAAAGGTATTGAGCTTTTCCTGCTCGTTCAAAATTACTTGCCACAACATTTATCACAACTTCCATGGAATGCACCTCTAAGACCTTTCTAAGAGAATCTAAAAAAGTATTACCTTTATTTTACTGATCTCTTTTTAAAAGAAACACTTTTCTATTCTTTCAATGAGGATCTTGTGTTTGACACTTTTTTTTTTTTAAAATTCACTGGTTGCTGTAGTGGACAGTATTGTCTTTGTAGGTGTGTACTTGTGTGTGTGTGCCAGTGCCATTAATGTACATTGAAAAATTAATAATTAATGTGAGGAATGAGTGAATCTTGTCATTAAGAGTAACAATATACTTGAAGAACTTGATGTTATATTTCAGTGGACGGCATCTTAAAAGACATATCTGTTCTTTTAGACGTTTGTACATGACGTTATTTACACTTTATGTCAGTTATTGTTAATCACTTTATGTGTAATTCATACCACATTCCAAAACAAAACTGTACGACTATTTATTGATTTCGTGCCAGAATAGTATAATAATAAACGGTTTCCTTCCTAGTCATTTTTTTTTTCTGTAACTGGAGAGTAAACCACAATGTGTTTCACCATATCATATTCCAAAGAAAACAACTTTTGTTCATCACGGGCATGATCAACAGAAGTAGAAATTTATTTGACGTGTTCACTGTCTTTGATATTAAGCGGCTTTCAAGAGAAGTAAAGCATAAAATATTCGTTGCGCCTAGAACAAAGTGACACATTTTCGAAGATGAAGAGGTTGAGAGGGAGAGGGTTCTTTAAGATTTATGTTCGAAATAGCTATTAGAGTCGGGGTTCTGTTGATTACTAACCAAACAAAGAAGATATGTGCTCTATTATTTACAATGTAAAAACCAGGGTTGCGTGTTCCGTCTGTAATCACAACTGAGCAACTGCTCACCAGAATTCGGCTAACATGGCTGAGCGATAGTGCATTGAGTGGTCAAGAACACAGTATTTATTGAGACGATTTCATAGGAAAACTGAAGGCATAAATCATAAATAAAGGATAGAAGCCTAGACTTCCCTTCTGCCCGTCAGCCATCAGTTTCATCATATCACCATGTATAGGCATACATGCTCAGACCAGCTTACGCCCGTCCCTTTCCCGGCCCTCATGTCACCCTACTTTTAAATTCAAGCTGACACTCGATGTGACCTCGAGTGAAATTTGTAAGTCCCCACCTAAACATGGCACACAGGCAAACACACAGATATGGTTATCGTGTAAGCCTTGTATCTAGAATGCAGAATGCAAAACCCTCCCTATGTTTCCCACGTAGAATTCAAGAAGATTGACGAGTTACCCGTTATTTTCTTATTTTTCTTGCTCATAAGAGCCATTCTAAGTTTGGTCATGAGAACCATTCTTGTCGCTTCACTACGTAAAAAGTAAAAGTTTAGTCAGTTTCACCTGATAGGTGAAATGCTTCTCAGAGGAACATGCAATAAGACATGTATACCTAAGGGCATTCCCTTAAAAATCTCATCAGGTTCTTCGCCGTATCGTTGCGTTAGATAGTGAACCAGCGCCCACCCCCACCTTCACTTGAATGACTGACATGTCACATGCCTAAGCTCCTTAGGAGCATTTTGGGTAAAACTCTGACTTAAATATATATGATTTCAACTTTACCAATACCAGACATTTACCATGATGATTGTAAAACCAGCAAGGTACATTCAAATAAGGGCAAAACTGTTGCATATTGCCACGGTATTGCTGTCCTAAATAAGACGTACGACAATACATTACCATTTAGTCCTAGCTGCATATTAACTGTTACATTATTTTACCACAAATATGCCACTTTCTTACCAGGCATTCAGCTACTATAAGTCTATACAGCGTTACCAATACTATCATAATTACTCTGGTGCAATTTCCCAAAAGTAGAAAGTATAGTACTGATCCTGCTGTTGAATGTAAATGTACCATCGTGTGACAAGTCACTGGGCATTCGACAGTGCCTGGGGCGATAGTATCTATTCCTTCCCCAGACATACCTGCTGCATGTTCGCAGGCAGACACACACTGTGACAGACAGCCTTTTTTACGGCCGGTGACGTCATGGACAGTACATACCTAGTCAAGCTTCTCATTTTCAAGATTTGATTTTTTGTTCAATGTTTCATGACCCACATGCGATAGAGACTAATATTGCATGCAAGTACAAGTGAGCGCGACGAGCAAGCGAAGGCTTGACATCCTGGTATTTATGTTAATGAGGAAACGGAAAAACTACGGACCAGTGAGAAGTGTGAATACTAATACGTATATTTCGCGGTTTTAGACAAACAACTAACACGATTGATTACCAGAGAGAGTGATGCGTGTAGATGTAATTCTTTTTGGTGTTAGATGAACACCGATTATAACACCGGACTTTTAACACCGGAGTTTTTGCAGTGTATATGTTCAGACCAGCTTACGCCCGCTCCTCCCCCGGGACTCATGTCAACATACTTTTACATTCAAGCTGACACTCGTGTAACCTCGAGTGAAATTTGTAAGTCCCACCTAAACATGCACATAGGCAAACACACAGATATGGTTACGTGTAAGCCTTTTATCTATAATGCAGAATGCAGAACCCTCCCTATGTTTCCCACGTAGAATTCAAGAAGATTGACGAGTTACCCGTTATTTTCTTATTTGACTGACATGTCACATGCCTAAGCTCCTTAGGAGCATTTTGGGTAAAACTCTGACTTAAATATATATGATTTCAACTTTACCAATATCAGACATTTACCATGATGATTGTAAAACCAGCAAGGTACTTTGAAATAGGGGCAAAACTGTTGCATATTACCACGGTATTGCGGTCCTATTGGGACCGAAATGCGACGTCGACAATACAACGTTGTTACCATTTAGTCCTAGCTGCTTATTAAGTGTTACCTCATTTTACCACAAATATACCACATTGTTACCAGCATTCAGTCATTATAAGTCTACTATATAGCGTTAAAAATGTTATCATATTTACTCTAGTGCAATTTCCCACGGTTTTAAAGTGATACCACAACTTAACACGGGCTTACCATAGATTTACCCTAATTCTAGCATGGGGTTACTACAAACTTACCAGTTTTACTCTAATTTTACCTTTACAAAACTTCCCAAAGAAAGGGTACGTGGCCGTGTAGGAGGAAGTCACGAGGGGAAAGTAGAGGATTATGAACACTTAGGGACAAATAACTTTAGACGTTTTTACTTATGAAATCCTTAAGGCTGGTGCCACGAACAAATTTGGAAGTTCCATTGACCTTGTTTCAAATAAAAATAAATTCATTTTCAGTCTCCTTTTCCTTGACAAATCATCATTCCACATTAGACATATTCTAAGTTCCCAGGCTAGCGGTTCAGGCTCCCTATACACTGTAAATAAAAACTAGTCAAATTGCCTCCCCCCCAAAAAAAAAAGAGAGAGAGAGAGAGAAATAATCAAAATGGTGCCTCTATCGACACATTTTAATTAGTCAAAGCTCTTCCTGACTAATGCTTCTCTGTCAAATTGACTGATTAAACCTGCAGATGATGACTTATTTTAAGTTATTCCACGGTGTCTGAATCGAGTAAGCAGTTAGTCAGGTGACATCATACTTTAGGCAAAGACAATTTAAACGAATGTAGTTGATCAAGTGACTAGTAATTGTTGGTCTCTTTTCCGTAGAGAAATGAACTTATGAAAATGGTATCAGTTAAGAGGGCTTTTTTGACACCTTTTTTTTAATTTTATTTTACAGATACTTGACATTTTCTTTGACAGATGAATTCACTATTGCAAGCAATATATGGTATACAAGCAGCGTTGTCGAAATGTTGTCTCTAGCTGTGTGGCATACGAATTGACAGTGACGAAAAAAGTGTCTGGTCACGAAGTTTTACAAACCATATTAAACTGTTTGCCCACTAGTTAATATTTTGTATGTGACACAGGGGAGGGCGATTATTTTGGCCAACGTAGCGAGTTTCGAAATTTACCACACACAGTCACCTCACCATTTTAAAGTATGCTGGTGTTATACAAAAAATCCAATTTTATTTTAGAAGATAAATGTTGCGAAAGAAACCACAGAGTCATCTTCCAAGTATTAATCAAGAAAGTACCAAGTAGGCCTATGTGGTAACGTGAACCAAGCATGAATTAGGCTTGGAATATACTGAGTTAAATTTAGAAATATGACATGAGCTCAAGTAACCCCTGATAGTAAGAATTTAGAAAGAAATGACGATATTAAAAAGAAAACAAAGCTCAATTACAAGTTCCAATCTGAGAATTTGCAGAGTACTGATTGATTTGAGCCTTCAAACTGTAAGTTTAGAATTTTGTGATGAACACGAGATGAACACAGTGTTCATCTCGTTTTTTTTTTTTTTTTTTGTCATTTCTTAGTCACTTCTTTATTTTAGTCGTTTTAGTCATTTCCTCCTCCAAAGTTTTGATTTTTCCTTTGAGTTTTCCTTTAAAAGGGAAGCCACTATTTTGGGGGAAGTACGTTGTGAGCATTATGTGGTACATGGTCTATGGCTACTTTCATAACAAAAATAGATAAATAAAACATACTTGTGCAGTACATTGGCTACAATTTCCCTGTAGGAGCTGCAGGACTTGAATCTGAGACACATTCGTTAGCAAACAAAGTGCACTAACAAAATCACACACATAACAGTTGCTCCAAAACTTGAAGAATAATGTAATAGGAATGCTACGTTATACAAAACAGTGAGTTTTCATAAGAGATCTCTTCTTTTACAAATTCTAACTTTCAAAGAAAAACAGCGTTAGGAATTCCAATTTGCAAATTACCACTATGTAGAACATACACTTATTTGAATTTGGTGGTGTACTATAACCCTCTGCAGCATTGGGAGTTGATGGTCTGTACAGGTAATAAATCATAATTACCAACAATGTACGAAGGTGAATTGAGGTGAACAGGACAAAGCAGGGCTTTGCTGTGACGTGAATGTATTTGACGACGGCCTACGTTGATGCAACAACACAATTATCATGTAAGGCACGGCGGCACTCTTCAATGATAGACATTAGGATTCCTATATAGGGTTCCGTTCCCATAGACATAAAGAGAGAGGAACTCGCGCTAGTTTGGACATACTTTTACGGACAGTCAGAAAAAAAGGGAAGGATCGAGGATCACTATAGTATTGCCAAAAAAATGAAATGTACAAAACTACAAATGTATATACTCTGTGTTCTTACATAAGTAGTAGTTTCCGAGCAGAAAGTAGTAGTACTTACCCTACTGTTGAATACAAATGTACCATCGTGTAACAAGTCACTCGGTATTCGCCTGTGCCTGGGGGGATAGTATATCGTCCTTCCTCAGACCTACCTGCTGGTTGTTCGCAGGCAGACATACATTGTGACAGACAGCCTTTTTTAGACTGTAAAAAGTAATAGAACTGAATTGTCAACTTCAGTCCACTTTTTCTTTTCGCCGTTGAAATTGTAACACCAGGAAAATGTAGTATTATACCATTCCAAAGTTCCAGTAAATCGCATAAACATGACTTCTGTTTATCATCATATGAGTCTAAGTTAAATTGAGAAATTTTGGAGGAAAAGGTAAAATTGAAAAAAAAAAATGAGAAAGCTACAAACTCCTTGGAACACCCGGCTCCCCTTTCCAATGTTGACTACAGGATTTCAGTTCAGTGTACATTCTCATACAGCTCAAAATTGGGAGGCTGGGGCACGGGGTATAACGTATTCCTCAGAACTAAGATTCATGACTGAACTAGGAAAGTTTATTGTAAAGTGTTCCACCAGTTTTATCCGAGGTTTTAGTTCTAATTCCAAGTATGATACTACGAAAGCCAATTAGTGCCATAGTCAATGTATATTCTGCAGTTTCTTTTTTCTTCAGGAAATATATTTTAGAGATTTTTGTTGTCTTTTTTCGAAAAACATTTTTTAAGCAAACTGGGTTTTTTTTTGTGAAATATACTTTAAAGTTTGTTTTTTCTAGACACCTGTTTTGAGATAACTAGGGTTTTTTTTTTTTCGAGAAATATACTCTGGAGCTTCCGTTTTTTTTAAATATATTTTGATTCTTCAACATTAGATTTTGTACTTCTGGAAAAAAAAAAACAGAAACTCCAACATTTTCAAAACACAGGCTCCGACAGTTATTTTACGAAACATAAAACAGAAGCGCCAACATTTCTTGCTCAAAAACAGAAACTCACTAATACATTGACTATGGCACTAATGGGCTATCGTATGACACGAATGAAATGTATATTGCATCATATCGCATCTAAGCTCATTAAAAAGATATAAAAAATAAAGAAGAATAACCCCTTCCCCAGGACCAGGGCATGAGTAACATATGAACAGGTCCTTTGTGCGGCCAACTACACAAAACTTCCGCTACCTACAGTTGGCTATCATGTAGATATGTTCAACTGTCCATGCATTCTTCTATGTCGTCTGATAATATGTATGGTAATTACCGACATGTCTCCCTTTCGGCCACGGTTTATAAGAAGAAGAATTCCGTCCATTGTTTACAGGTGCAATTCTGTAAGTTGGAGCTGGGGTTTAAATCCTCTGTATGGTTGTATTGGTTTAAATCCTCTCTGTGGTTGTATTGGATTGAAACAGCTTAAAATGAAGAGCGTCGCCGCACCTTGCATGAAATTGTGTTGTTGCATCACACTCTGTCGTCTAAGGCTAAAAATTAATAGGAACTTCAATTTTCAGTTTTCTTTCTGACCTTTTCTTTTACTAATTTCCATTCATTCCCTGTTCCAGAAAACTTATCATTGAGTTCAATTTCTGGTCACAGGGTTTATTTATTTTGAGTGGAAATGAATGATTGTCTCGCAGTAGGCAACTGTATGTGTATAAATCGAGACCTTCAATAATTACTGCACACATGATGCCAAATTAAATTGAAGATATTTTACAGCTATGATGTCCCAAATGAAGTAGTTATTAAAAGTAGGATCAGTCCCGCGGTCATGCTTACCAATTGGAAGGGAGGGGGGAGGGTTACGAACAATAATGTTGAAATCTTCTCAGCCGGGGAGGGATCTAAGGGGACACCCTCTCAACCTGGGGAGGGATCTAAGGGGGGACAACATCCCCTTTCTTTGCGTTTTTCATTGTTTCTAGAGCCAAAAGGGTGCGACAATTCCATATTTTCTTCCTGTATGGTATTCCAAAAAAGCATGGTTGTTTTTTATTTTTTAAAAAAAAACTTCTCGTTACCCCATGCACACCCCCTCCACCCTCGTGGCTACGTGCCTTAGCATGATTCGATCTAGTTGTTAACAAAGCTCTCTCTACACAATTTAAGACGAAATAAAGTTACTGAGTTTTTGCAAAATGTTTGATCCTTTACTTGCCTCTCATGTGAAACAATCTGCCGTATTCTATAGTATACGGGACTACTACAAATAACATTTGAAAAATAAAACTTACTAGGACTACTTCAACCTACGGGGAGGACGGGGGGGGGGGGACGTCCATTGGTTATACACACTAACACAACAACACTCTAGGCAAGTCCAATTGACTCTACATCGTTACGAGTCATCAGGAAATCTGTCCATTACTGGACTGGCAAAGATTAGTGGCCTTCTTTTAATATATGTATGAAATTTTACTCACATGAACTTGGAAGTCATTTTCTTTCAGTGGAGTATTTTAAAGTGAGAAGTTTTTCTTCTTTCTTGATGAACTGGAATTTGAGAGTGTTGTAGTCCCTCTCGCTCGAGATGAATGATGCAATGTCAGTCATACATGGCGCCCTCATATCAGTCGTAACCACAGTGTTCATGCAGTGGGCAAATTCTGGTTTTTCTGGGCAAGCTCAGACAGATCATAATCGTTCAACTGAAAATTCGCCTAACTAAGGTAGTCAAACAAACAATAAACGACAATGCATTAACGCAGGAGAAATAAACGAGCATGACAAACTAATTAAATCTGGTCTAGCAAATTATCAAATACTTTGGAATCCATGGAAACTGCCCTACGAATGTCTTTAGTTGGCCTAACGAAAAGTTTGGAGGGTGCTTGACTAAGTTTTGCTTTCAGTGTAACACCCAACAAAGACACCGAATTTTGTGGGATTAAAAGGCATAGTGTCACATGCACCGCCCGGCCTCTTTCCCCTCTTCTACCGTCCCCCACCCCCTCCCTCAACCCCTCACACACACACATACACATACACACACAGACACTATCAGTAATCTGGTTTCTGAATGTAAGTTGCCCATCAAATAATGAATTTGCTTAACACGATGTAAGGATGACTTCAAATATATTGAGATCTTGCATGTCGGCAATGCTTAACGTGTGCTAGTTAATATCATTAATTGGTGGTTCAAATGGTGCCATATGTTATATAGGAGAACTTAATTGTTGCCTCGTCATGAAGAAATATTAAATTCAACGACGGCTTCTGTTTGTATCTGCCTATTATACCTCTGTTTTGGACAAAACATTTGCATTGTTTACACACTTCTCATCTAGTACTATAATCATCATATGGACTGATCATCAAAACTGGAAAAAAAATCCATGTTTGGCTGAGGTTTTTGGCTGATTTTTTTTTATATTCTGAATATGATCCTGACCTTCGTTTTTAATTATTAAACGCAGTACATGGAATCCGTTGAATGAACCATAATCACGTATGTTAATACATTGTACCCTAGTTTTGCCTCAGTCGAGGGAGACGGAGACATGTTCCCTCCTCGTTTTGACAGCACGGGACAGACATAATAATAAAAGTAATGATGATGATGATGATAATAATAATAATAATACTGATAACAAAAATAAGCACAATTATACAATAAAAAAATAATAAAAATCAAGCAACTTCTGTACATGGACAACCTCAAGTCTTTGCAACGTCCGCTGCGTCGCTGGTTTTGCACAGCAGATCGACGTTGGTTCAATGCCACTAAAGATGGCTATCGGATGTCGTTTGGACCAAACTACGACTGATTAATGTCTACTTTAATTCCATTTGACGTTGGCAAAAATGTTACAATTCTTTTATGTATTCGTCAGACGTCTTTTTTTTTCAGTCCGACGTCTCACTTACCTGATACTTACCTTACCTGAAAAAGATCAATATCGAAACGTGGGCGGAATGTTAAGGTAGTAAGTGAGTCATTTAAAGTATTTACCAGCAGATAGTTCAGTATTTCTTCCCCATTTTTTTTTTTAAATTTCATTACTTATTATTTGACAATATATATCAGAGGAGCATCAGAGGAGCTAATTGCCAGATTGCATGAAACAGCACTTCACAGGCCATTTTTTACATGACAGATTTAAGTAAAGACGAATGTAAAGGCAAATAAGGCGTTTGTTGTTACAGAAAACAAAGATACTTGTAAAACCAATGTTTATGGACACAGAATAAAAAAAATGAAATGAATGAAAAAAATTAGGCTTTTTTTGTTGCTAAACAATAATTTGTTCAATTAAACATTTCTAAATTCAAATGATGCATCTCCAATTACTCATCACATGCATAACGTTTTGGGGAGGTGAAGCATTTGCGGATGTTTATTGGTGAGACTGAATGGTTTAACCGTAATTTAAGCTATTATCTTTGTATGTCATGTTAGTGTAATCTAAACACCTATTTTCCTTTAAAGGAGGGAGGAGCAACACTTGTTGATGATGCCTTTGACACAAAAGTTAATTGACTTTAGACAATTGGAATTGGGCACTACCCATGTAGGTCACCAAGATCGGTTAGCTCCTTTACCGTAAGAAGAAGATTCTCCGTCGCTTCTATTACATTTTTAAGTATTCAAACGCCTCCACCACAGGGTAGAAAAAAAAAAAAAAAAACCTTTCTTTCTTCCTTCCTTTCCTTTGTTTCCAATAGCTAGGATAACTTTTTCCAAGGGGCGGGGGAGCAAAGATGTGAAATTTCCTCCAAATGTTCTCAAGGTTACGTAAATCTTGATGGATGGTGCGTGATGTAAATGAGGATATGCTCGGCTGAGTGCAATGGTGTACGCACAATTTTCTGTTGATAAATGTAAGTGAGTATACGTGGAGTGAGATTTTCCTGTGAAACCATCTAAGCCGAGCGCCACCATCACTTTAAGCCGAGCGCAAAGGAAATTGTGAAAAATCGGACCACTCAAACATGCGGAATGGCATTTCCCAGACTTGTAATTATTCTAAAACCAGTAATTAAAACCAGTTAATATGACCTTATGTTTGCAATAAAATGTCCCACCTTGATAAAAAAGAATGAACAAATGCAAAATGATAAGAAATAACAAGATAAAAGGGGGGGGAGGGGGAATCTCAGGGCTGCTAAGTTTGGGTCTGTACCTGGAGGGAGATTTTCCAGCTGGTGGCCAGAGTAGAAATTTTGGTGTAACAGACCATAGTCAGATCTCCGGAAATAGCACCTCACAGCCCCTTTAAGTACGTCACAATTTTTATTCAAATTTAAATTGAAGGTTGCAGTTAATAGCATGATGGCAGGTGACATTTGCTGACGGACTGATCCACTGCCTCACGAAAAACACGTTTTTGTTAATATTTTATTCAATTCTTCTTAGACTGGGCAATGTGAAACTGGGAATGCCCTCAATATGTCCGTCTCGCGTATGCCACTGTCTGAGCGTGTATATATGCGTGTTATTGTGATATGATCGATGTGATAACTGAGTCCCATCCTGAATAGTTAGAAAAAATCCAAGGACAGTCCAAGAGTATTTCTGAGGGTACTCGGTATTCTGTCCTACACCTCTCCATGAATGAGGGCCATTTCCCCATGTCGCCCACTAATTAACGCCATGAGTTCTCTGATGAAAACGTAGCACATTCCCTGACCATAACAGAGTTAATGGAATATGGGTTATGGGCGTTACTGACATGTAGGATACTCACTGCAGGCAATTATACATAGGGCCCCCATTTATGTTATTCGCTCTTGATCATTATGGCGGCCCCCTGACCTGGATCGAGTTAGCCAACATCACCATTTTTCGCATTTCATTACAAAGAAGCCCTTTCCCACTGTTCCTTGCTGTGAAGGCAAGGGTTTACCTACCTTGCAGAGGATGTCGGAGGCATCAGTCGGACAAGACATGTTTTTACGCCGGGCCCTCGAAAAACGATAAAGGAACGAAGAATTCTTATAACTCACAGTTACGAAAAGCATGCCAAGTGGCATTAGGTACAGTTTAAATGCTCGTATTCCTGTTTGTAAATACAACAGCTTACTGTGAGTCATCTTAGTCTAGCAGTACCTGAACGTGTAACAAAAGGCTGGGGCCTAGGCCTATTAAATGTTGCGAAGAAGAAGCTCAAAAGTATTTAATTGGAATGAACAATCCTGGTAGTGACGTAATCCTCTCATGTCATAAGTGGCAAAAGCAAAACTAAATGACAGAGGCCTTTTGTTTATTTTCACGTCAGCTAGCCTAAGGTTATTCTATGCTACTTCCTAGTCTTGCACTACACAGTACAACAGCCTGAATAGGCATGAACTACAGTAAATCATCCGTAACAGCAATACAGTCAATATGCTACCACAACATAAAGTTGGCCAAAGTGAGGTTAAATATGCTGATGCCAATGATCACTGTTTGCTATACAATTAACAACTGTCCAAAATATTCCTCGTTATTAGATGGAAATAATGCGTTTGGTATAGTGTTGAGCCGATATGCTTACATTGGAAATTGCCGATAAGCAATCAGCCAAAGGCCTAGTAGGGATTTTAATAAAAACAAAAACAAAACAAAACAAAACAAAATATTCAGACACACATGTCAAGACGTGGCATAATGCTATGAGATATCAAAATCCTCAAAATGATCTTTCTTGTACAAATTTAAACCTTGAAACCTTCCTAATTATTTAAGCCACAAAGATTTCTAAGCAAGGATTCCATGAATATCTTGAAGCCTAAATATCCTGACTCACGGATAAGTCTGGATTCTTCTTTTTCCTTGTCTAAGTAAATGTACAAGTCCAGATGTGTGGCATTTGTTCTGGGTTTCTACCTTACACGTTTATTCCAGAGAGTGTGGAAATATAGCAATATCTATAAAAATATCAAATTAAGTTTGTACCAACACCACAGCTTACTACCATTGCTTTAGAGTAGAAATCTAGAGATATCCAGAGATATGTTCCTGGACTTATGAGAGTAATCTACTGTGGATATACAGAGATATTAACACTAACAGGACTTCCACCAATCCTTTGTTTCAGAGACTGTGGAAATCTATGTATATTTCTAACGTACCTTGCTTGCCTAAAATTTCTCTGGATATCTGTGGATGTCCTTTGTGCCAATACCAGAAATTACCACCATTCATCTAGATGTGTGGAAATCTGTGGATATCTCGAGATATCCGTAGGAATATCTTTCTGAAATTATGAGAATATATCTTGGATATCTAGAAATATCCATATTTGTTTTCACACATGCAAAATGCCAATTTTGCCGCAAAGTTTGAATTTACAGCATAGCTTGAGAATTTTTACGCCAATTAACTCAAAACTTTATGAGAACTTACATAGGAACACATTGTTCAACATAATATTTCTGTAATGATAAATTCAGTGAAATGTGATGAATTTTTACGGGGAAAAAGCCAAGTTTGTCACAAAGTTTAGATTCTCAGCATATATTGAGAATTGTTACACCAATTCACTTAAGAGTTGCTAAAGATTTTGGTAAGGACAGATCGTTCAACATAGCATTACTGTTATGATAAATGAAGATTTCTATGTAAAAAAAATCCCCTAAAATTGAATTTCCACCATATTTTGAGAGCTATTTCAGCATTACATGCAAACTTTTACAAGGACCTATTTGCGAACGTAGTAATCAAGATACATCACTTTCATAGTAATAGAGTAAAATTTTCTTATTTTCTAGGAGGACAGCCAATTGTGCCTCCAAATTAGAATTTCCATCATGTCTTTAGAACTATTAGATCTATTAATTCAAACCTTTCAAAGGACGTACATGAGGACACATTGTTCAACATAGTATTACTGTAATGATAAATCCAGTGAAATTTGCTGATTGTTATTGCCCCCATTTGGGTTTCTATCTTATCTTGAGAGCACTCTTTTGCAAGGACTTGCCTATGAACATAACAGTCAAGATATATCAATTTTCTAACAAATTGAGTAACATTTGAAGATTTTTTTAAGAAAAAAAAATCAGTTTTGTATCAAAATTTGAATTTCCAGCATATTATTTCGAACCATTTGAGAGCTACAGTATTAGCACATTATACGCATACTTTTTCAAGGACTTACCTATGACCGTAATGGTCAAGATATATCACTTTTATAGTAAATCGAGTGATTTTTTTTAAAGAAAAAAAAACAGTTTACACTAAAATTTGGATTTCTAGCATATCTGAAACACTTAGATCTCTAGAACTAATAGATCAATAAACATAAAACGTGGTAAAAACTTAACTCTGAACCCAGTATTCAAGATTAATCACTTTTACGGAAAGCAGAGTGAAATTTGCTATTTTGTTTTAGAAAGTAAGCCTAACTGTGGCCAAACTGTCATTTTCACCATATTCTGAAAACAGTTTGAACAATAACAAATTGTCTGAAATTCGCAAAACTTTAAGCAAAAGAAAAAATTGCACCAATTTTGGAAATCCAGCACTTCTTCAGAACTGTGTAGGGTTTTAGAAGAACTTCTCAAGGACTTAACATATAACACATTTTTCAAGATGTATCACTCTTATATGATAAAACGCGTGGCATTGCTGACTTGTTTTGGAAAATGAACAACTTTGTTATGAAAATAGATGCATTGAATATCTATTTACATGACCACTTAACCCTACTCTCTAACAGTAGCACTTACAGCCTTGTGAGTGGGACTGAAATTGAATTTTTAAGAAAATAATTTCACCTCAATGATCAGACCATGTGAAAAATAAACAGACCATGCATTACAATGCTTACAATTTGGTGTTAGATACTGGCACAGGAGCCTTCCACAGTGAGTCTGTACCCCTATATCCCACGTTATGCCAAATGAATGACTGCTTAAAATTTCACATAACCCCAAATTAACCCCCTAATGTAACCGATATCGATAACTCAACCAGCTTGCTTGTGAATTGAGTAGACCACATGTGACTCTTGTTTGATTTTTTAATTGACAGCGATGGGATACACAACTCTGTCGATTGACCCCTTGTTTGGGTTAGCAGAGGTCAACCTATGAAAATTGTCCAAATGATGTCTCAAGAAGGTAAGGTTTGTCAAATCTCACATTTGGCATGTAACTTCACCTCATTTGGTAAATAAATCCTATAATGTTAACGGGGACAATAACCATGCATTTTACTCAAAACGGATTATTTTTGGAAACAGCATGTAGGTATGTTATCTCAAGACATAGAACTCGGAGATATATCTTACTCAGAATGCATCTCTACTTTTTAAATCATGACCAGTCATCATCTTAGGTCAGTATATATCATTGACTGTGTATATATGGTGGTTGTTTCATCTGAATTGGTGACATTATAAATTACTGTAATACTGAGCATGGTATGGGGGCAAAGTAGATTAATTACATCATTGTGTATCGGCCTCACTGAAATAACAAACTGTTTCAATTTCAGTAATAACATTGAAGGTCATGCAATCAAAGCTTCATTAGTGCGAATCCCGGACGGGACAGAATATGGACATGGGTTTTACTAGTGTCGGGGAGAGGACGCCATTAATGTACAGGCTTCTGGATGTCTCTTTGACATAATTAACATGAACAATGACCACAGGCTCATGTGCTGTATGACTCCTGCACTGTAAACTAATATAAGTCCATCCCCCTCCCTACCTTGCCCCTGATGCAATCATAGGGATTATTACACTGGTAGCACTTCTCAACGACTAAGTTACTGTTAATCTGGTTAGGATTGCGTTTTCATAGTGTCCATGCACTCACTCCCACAGAATGTTTTCAAGACAACCCATATGAATCCTAGGAGAATTGATCAATAGTTTTTTCAAGAATCTGATATTTTGAGGAATAATTCATGTGGATGGAACACTGTACATGAAAATTGTCCCGTCCGCAACAAAATGTCTCGGACAGGACATTTTTTGTTAATTAATCACTAAATTGAAGTGAATGCAGTGGAAAAAGAGATAGACTCATGGGGTGGTATATTGTAGTTAGTAAGAGAATCCCCAAATAATAAAAAATCCAACAAATAATGATTTTTTTTTTTCAAAAGTATTTCCAAATTGTTGCGAAGGAAACATTTCTATTATAACTAACTAATTAATACTTATCAGTAAATACAAAAACTACAAAGAAGTAAGTTTACAGAAAATACAAGAAAGAAATATGAAAGAAATATAAAAGAAATACAAAAATGTGCGAGAGAAACTGTCTGTAAATTTCTATGTTTTATTTTCTGTAATTTTACTGATATTGTTAGGAGTGCAAGTATGCGAAGTACCTCATACACCATGAATCAACCACTGAAGTGCGCTTAGTGTGTGACGTGTGGCATGCGTCAGATGTCTGGACTACAATTGTATCATTTTTCTTCTTCACCACTCAGTATTACCATGAAATGTAATGTTCCGTTTTCGACCATATATAAAGTTCCAGGTTTGCCATTATCAGTAAATTCTTTACTACATTATCGGGTACAACATTTTCGGTAAATTATTCACTGTGTTATCGGTCATTACATTATCGGTTCATTTTCACGATATGCTTGGTGTTTGTTACATTATTGAATTTTTTGTGCCGCAGTCGTTTTGCGTTCTTAATTAATAATTACATCATCGGCTCTGACAGAAGTTATTGCATTGGTCATCATTGCCTCTGTCGTACTTGCTGAAATGTTTACGTTAAATGTGTAATAGATGGGTGATAAACGACAAAGGAAGAGGATATATGTCATTCGAAATCAGGTGATGTTGAAACGCATGGAAAATATTCAACACAATTTTGGAATGTCTCTAGAATGTCTCTAGAATATACGGTTGGAAAACATCGAACATATTGTGTCAGGATGTATTTGTTATTAGGATTATTTTACTAAATCACGTATAAAGATTGCTATTACTGAACAAGCTGGCAATCCACAGAGTTGTAAGTTTCATCCCTGTAGTTTTACATATCCATTCTCCTGAAGTACTATAAGCTGTATATTTCATCAGTGATTCAGATTGCTCTTTGTGGATAGAAGTGCAGAATATTCAAGTCACTTTACGATATAGTACCGCAATACATCGTGTAAGAGTCGAACGGCACCAATACCCCCATGCGCGGCCACATGTACCTAGATATTGAGAGTGCGTCAGAGAACGTGTTCCTCATATCCGCACACCCACCAAGTTTGAAGTTCTGACGGCTTCTGAATATTTTCGCCGTTTTGACTATTTCAACCACGTGTCCTTTGACCTCGTGACGTCAGCAATATTTTCAAAAATATCTTGTATCCTCTTCTGTCTGTACATGGTACTTTTACAACTTAGGATATTCACACATAGAGAAAAAGCTAAAAAATTGCCTTTGCTTTCATGAACTTGAACTTTGACCACCATTTTGACGTCATTGGTCTGGCGGACACTAAACAATATACCCGAGCAGCTACCTACCAAGTTTAAAATTTATCCGAGTAACAGTCTAGAAGAAGATATTGACATACTTTTTAGAGCATCTTTGACTATTTGATGTTTAATCACGTGACCTTGGACCTGGTGACATCATCAATACTTTTAAGGGATTTTCGCATTTTCTACATCCCCTATTGGTAGTTTTATAACTCTAGGGTATTCACACATTAAGATAATGCTAAAAATATGGTTCTCGTTTTCATGACCTGTGACTTTTGACCTATTGACATCATGTGTCTGGCGGACACTGTAAGACATACTAAGGCACCTTCCCACCAAGTTTGAAGTTATATCCAACTTACTGTATAGGAGGAGATCGTGTCACACTTTTAAGAGCCTTTTCTTCCCGATTTGATCTTTAGTCACGTGAACTTTGATCTGGTGACGTCATCAATATTCCTTACGAAAGTTGTCGTATTTTCTGTTTTCCATACAAGGTAAATGTCCTTGACCTCCACCAAAAACAAAAGGGTTCTTCTTCTCAATATGGTACACCTACATACCAAATATGAGATCTGTCCAAGCTTCCCTTCTTGAGATTGTTTTTGGTGGAGGTCAAAGGTCATTTGGCGTAAACAATGGTCAAATTGTGAAAATCTTGTAAATACAATATTTCAAGGAGGGAAGCTTGGACAAATGTCATATTTAGTGCGTTGGTGGTCATTTGAGGTCAACAGTTGTCAGGTTGTGAAAACCTTGTAAACCCAATATCTCAAGAAGGGAAGCTTGGACAGATGATATATGAAGTATGTACTTGTATCTTATAGAGTATAAGAACGTTATTTTTTGAAATGGCGGTCATTTGAGGTCAACAAGGGTCAAAGTGTGAAAACCTTGTAAAAAAAACTGTGTGGTGTACGTGGGCATGGCATTGACACCTACACCTACAGTATCAAAATTAACAGCTAACAAGTATACCAAACATACCAGGTGTACCCGGAAAAATGGATTATACGTCGTAAAAAGTAAAGCCGTGTGAAGAAACCAATTGATACCCCCTCGCTTCTCAAGTTAGTCGATCAGAGAATATGTAACTGAACTGTACGTAATTGGAGTAGTCCGTGATTGGGGGTTACGGAAAATTCCAAAACAACCTCTTCACGTTGTGTACGCAAAAGCTGTGCACCTTGCAGAGCACATGAACAGAAATTAGCATTTTAGTTAATAGAAAAAATGGTGACAATGGAACATCCAAATAAGGAGCAATGTATGTCAGACAAAAAACAAAAGCAAAGTGCGAGACCGAGGAGTATCCGAAGTACCGTACACCTACCTAGAAAAACACTTGAAAGGCCGATATGGCTGTACTTCCCACCATATTAGATACGTCACAATAGCAAAAAGAGGAGTGAATTGCATGCATGTTTCCATTTCGTTACTACAAATTGGAAAACATTCGTGTTGATGAAAGATGGAGTAATATTTTCCCCGTTATTCCCGCCAAAAAGAAACCTCAGTTGTATCCTCAGTTGTATAAGAGGGGGAAACAAAAGAGCTAAATAAGGTTTTCACCTACAGTTTTGAGTCCATCTCTGTATACCATCTCCCTACACTGAGTCAGTTGCACAACATGTCTCTCTGTTTCGTTAACGTTGCATATAATGATAGATTCGTCCCAAGTACATACTGCCCATGTAAGTAGCCGACATACGAACACATACGGTACATCGCGTATGCAAGGCAGTACGGCCGGAACAGGGAGTTAATATTGTCAAATAGCAACTCAATGGTCGGAACGAATGCTTACCCAACTTTTATTCCAAAGACAACTTTCTGTTGATGCAAACAGTGAATGTTGCTAAGGTTTTAGACTCCCTAAAGTAAGAGATTTCAGTCACAAAAGCCATAGTTGGATCTCCGCCGCTGTTTTGTTGTCTGTATACACTTGGTACTGTAGATACTATCACATGTTCAGAAAAGCAAGATACAATGTCGAAAGTATAAAAAAAAAATATCTCAATCGGTCAAAACTGCCAAAAACATTTCCATGGCATGTGCATAACACCCCAAACTAGCAATCCGCATCAAATTTTAATTCGAAGGTTTCCTCCTACGAGATATTTTCGTTCAGAGTGACTTGGGACTTTTGCTGTAGCCTAACATATATACGTAATACTGAGATAGATCCTAGCCAACACATGTATTAGTGGTGCAATACACTTATTGTACAGGAACAGACTAGACTAAGATTTTCAAATAAATTTTGACCAAAACTTTTTGAAAATGCTTTATGTTGCCTGATATATTGCTAAGCTTACATTGGGTCATCAGGAACAGGATAGCATATTTTACACTAAAACTTTGCACATTGAACTTAAAAAAGAGTGGAGAAAATTTCGCCATATATAACAGTGTTACGACAAACCAACAAATTTTTATAACTTCAATGCAACGCATTTGAGACCAAGCTCTGCTCAATCATATTGGCTTATAGCCACAGGGGATGGGTAAATAATTTACTGGCACTTCTATGTAAATGTTAACTTCCTAATATCTTCCATCCTCATCCCTCAACCACCCCCCTCCCCCCCCCCCCCCCACAATGTGTTTGGCACTAAATTTCTTCAAGTTAATGGTTGCGTATTGACACTCAGTGCAGGGAGGTGTTATTAGATGGAGATCCATCGGAAACTTTAATATATGCTAATCCCATGAGATTGACCTCAGAGTAGAGACTGAATCCTTTAATTGGGGATTATTGAACTAAAAGGCATTGAAAAACCTTTGTCTAATATCTTGGCAACCTCATCTGCTCATTCATACCAACAGCGACCCCAACAAAAAGGATTATTTAAAGGAAGGCTTTAATGTCTAACTAGTTGCCGACAGTCAAGTGCGAAACACTGTTCGAACATACCAAACGACTGTTATTGCCGAGAAACCTAATGATGCTGGCTATAAACCAATGCTCATGATCTATGTAAATGAGCAAAAGAAGTATGAGACTAAACTTTGCTGTCAGTTTTTGACTTATTTTCGCATTCGCTCGCATGATCTAAAAGACACCCTCATTTTGAGCAAGTTGTAGGGTACTAGACAAGTATGTTGTAAATAGCGTCGAAACGCGTCGAAACCCTCAAATTAATTTACAAATTAAGCGACTGGCAATGTTAAGGCAAGGGGAAAATTTAGTGAGCTGCTCATCGAGATGTAGCAGACGACATCTCCCACTTGTACGTAGTTCTTAACACCTCTTAAGACTATTGAATCATCAAGAACAACACACAAAAGAGATTACTGTCGGCAACTAGTAGGCTTCAAAGAAAGAGTTTTCGATGGATCTCCATCTAATAACACCTCCCTGCTCAGTGTATCTCGATTCCTCACTACTTTGTTAAAAAGAAAACAAATGCATACTTTTTCAGGGTTGTTACAGAATGTATCAGGTCTTAATTGATTGCAGAGTTAAAGTGATGAAGCGGATATTTCCCTGCCATTTAGGTATGGAGCAACCATGTATACCGAAATATGCGTAGTGCTCCTACCAACACAGCTTACTTGTGAACAGTATACTGCAAGAAGCTTGGAAAAATTTCACATTTGGTATGCGAGCGTGTCACATTGATTACCAGATTCCTGTTGATTTTGGTGGAGGTCACAGGTCATTTGAGGTCAACAGGGGTCAAATTGTGAAAATATGTAAAATATATACTTCAGCACAATATTTCAAGAAGGAAATCATGGGTAGATCTCCCAATTAGATTGAAGGTTTATCTCATTGAATTTACAGAAATTTTCATTTTCTTCAGTGAAGGTCAAAGGTCATTTGCGGTCAACAGGGTCACAGTGTGGAATTCTTGTAAACATATTATCTCATGAAGGGAAGCTTGGACAGATGTCGTATTGCAATGTGCAGTTGTTTCTCATTTAGCACAAGAACGTTAGTCTTTAATGGAGGTAGAAGGTCATTCCATGTCAACAAGCATCAAATTGTGAACATGGAGGTATGATCTCAAGAAAGGAAGCTTGTGCAGATCTTTTCATATAAAGCATACGTAGCTCGCAACGTGACACAGTATATACTAATGCTATTATATCAGATTTCGCAAAAATATTCTTAATCGGATCATCGAAACCGTAATGCATTACTGCATTCCGGTTAATCCTTTACTTACATGTACATTTCCATCTACAAAAATGTCATAATCAGTGCATTAAATGTAGTTTTCATAAATTACGTGTATGCTGAATAATTACAATAGTAATAATCAAACAATTTTGATGCTGGTTTGGCACCAAAGCTGTGTAACAATGAAAATAAAAAAGTGAGTGAATGTGACAAACCACCAAAAGTACTTCTAAGCCCATGTTTGTCCATCCTAAAATTATTACTCTCAGACACCATTTGAAATTCAGAAAACGATGCAGAGTGATAGGACACTCCGGTAGAAGTTATTATGTCAAGACGATATGAAACATAATTCAACTATCATTCTCAAGCCAGAAATTTCTGCCGATGTCACCGACGCCATTCATATATGTAACATACTTATAGAGTGAATGTGATATGGTAGCAAACTGTGTGTAGTTTCAAGTTGTGAAAATCAAGTGTCCTGCTTTTGTGAAATTACCGTGAATGTTTTTTATGCTTATCAATAATAACATAATTTACACACTGTCCGAAGGGAGTACACTGTGTAATTTAAAGTTTAAAAAAAAATTCGATCTGTTTACAATCATCCTTAATTTGAAGACATTTCAAAGCATTTTGTATGATTTGTAAGTTCCTCTTGATGACAAATACAACTTACATGTGCGTCTCCTCTGTAATGACTTAGACTTCATACATTCAGTTTTTTTTTTTCCTTCTCACCATCGTTTGCTGCTTAGCAAACTGTTTAAATAATAAAGTAAATGATTCTCAAATTACAAGAAATGGCATTTGCCAGTGTTTCTGATCACCTGAATTTCAGTAACGTTTGTCTCCTTTTTAGTCATGGGGAAAGAAAAGGAAGCAAGAGAAAGTAGTAATAAAATTTTCGAAATGCCCACGGAAATTTCTTTGAAAAAAATATCTTTCAGATTCCAAGAAGAGGCATTTCTTGGTCTCTGGCCCTGTGAACTTCTGCTGAGCATTACTTTGTTTTAGAACATATATTTTGCACTAAATTCCACTAACGGCTGGTGTTAGTTTTCCTTTCTGTTTCTTCTCCTTTGTTCATGATTTTCCGTATTCATATCTTTATTTTTTAGTTCTAAAGGTGTTAACGTAGTATAGAAGCTAAATGTTACATCTGTATGAAAAAATATCAAAAGCATCCGAAATATTTGTTGCGTCTTTCGAATATCACCCTGTCTTGATGGTAACGTTTGTCGTTGCCTATAGTTACCTCGGAGAACAACCGTGACCCAGCCTGATTACAAAAATGAGAGACAGAATTGACCAAACTTTAATATTTCGCCAGGCAGATAATTGAATATGATCTCTAAATGTATGCACGTAACAACTACGTATCCTGGTAAGTAGGGTGCTTCATACGATCGTCTACTTTATGTCCCTTCTTCATAACTATAGATCTTTATTTCCATGAATAAATAACACCATTCATTTATTTGAATTTAATATTTGAGTTCATAGTGATATTTTACATTTTACTCATGTATCTATATATTTTTTCTTGTTTCCGTATATTGCATATTTTGCATGTTATATGTCTCAGCTCATGAGTTACTAAGTTGATGCTATTTTCGTCTACCCTATCAGTGAGAACTCTGTCCTGGGTTATCTGTAGATGGACTTTGCGTTCGTTATTTTATTTTTATTTCAAACAAGAATAATCTTGCATTTTGGATAAAATACATTGGCTAACTAGTTAAGATTAATGTTGCAACTGACAGTTATTTATATTAAAATGAATTGGCGAGAAGTGTTTAGTGTCATTAAAAAATAAGTTGCCTCTTATGAATAGACAGTATCAGTTCTCAACAAAAGTTTGTAATGCATTGTGGTGCAATGAACACTGTTGATTAGTTCAGCAAGAAAGTGTGATGGTTTCATGAATTACGATCATAACATGAAAAGCAAACAGAGGACACACCAGAGATGGATGAATATGGATTATCGGACAAGTAGGAGCTAATGAGAAGCAAACCTACAACGAAAGTAAAAATATTATCAGTATTACGTAGTTGTAGGAATGGGTAATACCAGGAAGGATTTTTTTAAATGTATTTAGTATCTTTTAGTGATTCTAAAGATTGAGGGTTCTTGTTATTGTTGACATAAAGTTCGAGAAAATAAAATCTTTGACTTAAAACAGGTCAAAAAACACAGAAAACAAACTGAACTTCTTTATTATTCCACTTTTTATTCGTAGTAAGCAATGTATGGGCACAGATCACGTGATTGCCTTAAAATATTTGTTGCTATCAGTGTACGTCATCTTTCAATAAAGGAGAAAAAAAAAAACTTATATCATCTTATATTTTTTACACCAATTTTATACCAAGAGTATTTTGTTTTTACCTCTGTGTCTTACCTCATTATCAAGCATACGAAATTTCAGGAATAACATAATAAGTTTTTGAAGGTTGGCACTTCATGACGATGGACGAATTTTCATTTCAACAAATTGGGGGTCGCAGTAATTATAAGAATGAGAGCAGTAATAATAACAATAATAATAATCAGAGTAGATCTTCTCGCCGTTGCCTCCGTTGTAGACTCCATTGAGATTGTCATAAGTACAAAGCGACTTACAGCTGCTGCTGTATTGAAAGTAATAGAAGGAAGCATAACTGTAACAATTAGAGCAATAGTTACTATAGTGCCACCAGCCACTGGGGTGTAGACCTGCACAGTTGAAGTTGTCACATGCGTCATTGTCTTGGTCGTTGGTGCTGAATTGTTTACCTCTGCTATAAGAGAGATAATAACCTACAGACAAGGAGAAGGCAACAGTCAGTGAAGTATCATTTCATATAAACCTAAGGTTGTTTGGAAGTACTATCATTATTTTTATTTAATTGCACAAGATGTTACTTAGATAGTTTGTTAAAAGGCAATGGAGTAGTGGTGATTTAACTTTCAAATTTGCAAATTAAAGTTAACTGACGAACTATTGTCATGCGTGTAGGAATTATGTGTTATTAACCTCATACATTTTAGTCGGAACGCCATATTTGTTTATAAGTGTTGGGTTTCAAACGAAAGGTAATGCATACTCTTTACTAATTTCTTCCAATAAATCTAATCAATAAAATATTTTTTCACTGAATAAATACTTTATATGAAGCTTTCTAAAGGACGAAAGAAGTCCATCCATTTTTTTTTTTATTTCTTTGTGATGGAATTGTCAACACTAAATACAACAACTGGGAATGCGTGATACTCATTGATGTATTTTGCTTTAGAAATAATGAGCCATCAGTAATCAGTTAAACTATTGCGACTATTCTAAAAAATAAAATGACTTGTTTTTGTGTGTGTTTTATGTCTCTTACGATGTTTCCAAAGGTAACACTGATTAATGTTTGATGCCAAAAGGGGATTGATATTTGAAATGCGCGTTTATGACTGTTTACAAGGAAATACCAAAGGGTGTAGGGGCATGTTATATCCAGGCTTGTTGCCACAATGATATACCGTGTATGATATCACAGAATCCATTAAATAAAAAGAAACTAAATATTCAATTTGAATAAAAGCAAATGCTATTCATACTTTTTACAGTGGTCCAGAAGCATATTTTAACGGAATTCTCACCAATATACGTATACGCTATTCAATATGATCTTCGTATTTTACTGGTATCTTCAAGCTCAACCTTTGTTTTGTTTTTAACAAAAATCAAAGGAAGTCATATATCTAATTCTACAAATGGAATGAATTGGCTACGTTTCATAAAAGATACAAATGGAAATAAAAGACATAACTCTTCTGACAAACCTGCATAACCGCCACTGTTAGTACTTCTAGATCCAAGCTTATTCATCCTGTATTTATTACTTTCAGACTCTATTTCAAACTCAGCCCACTCAGCATCTAATGGCGTTCCATCAGAAGTGATAATGTCAAGACGTAGTTGGTAGTCCTTCTGATTTGTCAGGTGATGCAACCTTTCATTTCCGAGCCAGAAATTTTCACTAATGTCACCGAAACCATGTTTATAGGAATTCCAGTCTCGATTAAAACTTGTCGTGTCATCTTTTCGACGCTGAAATACCTATTGGAATAAAGGCGTTACATAATTGATAAAAGTATATTGTTTGTAACATACACAACAAACCCTCATGCATATACCTCCACCAATAAGAACGGTATCTTTGACTGCTTCAGAATGATTTGTAAATAAAGGATTTTCCTTAGTGTAACAGTTGTGGAAGGAACTATGCTATGCGGAGGGCACAATTGTACTTTTGAAATAAAATTGCACTTAAAACAGGCATTACCCGAACAGATCACTTACTGCCCACATTCAAGTAATGAGCTCAGCTTCTATATTGAATGACAAATGCATTTACTGGATTATTTACTGCCATTTGTAAGTCGTATTTGTAAATGATGTTGCAATTTATATTATTAGATATGTCAATTTACTCACTGTCCATCCTCCTCCATCACCCATTTCACAGAAAACATCAAATGGCCCATCTGTCCATCCATCCGGTAGGATCCTATATTCACCACTTTCTGTATGTCCGGCATCGAAGATTTCCTTACAGTCTCTGAGTACTGGTGTTCGGGCTGTGCAGGTTATCCCGTCTCTCTGGTAACCTTCGTTACATGAACAGTTTCGAACACCATTATGAACCTCAATACATGCAGCATTGGGATCACAACTCACAGCAGCACACTCCAGACCACTGCTGTCACAGGAACATCTTTGAGTACAGTCTTCGTTGAAATACTCATTTGCTGGGCAGGGCGTGAACACTGGATCTGATCAAAGAAATACATGTGCTGACACTTTAGAAATAAACAACATAACCCAATTTTAGCAGCAGATGAAAAATAAACAATTATTTCCTTTACATAATCAAAACTTTTTCTCAATATATACTTACTTTTACTGCTTTCAAAAGGGCCGAGAGGTTGAAGTGAGTACTTCCCAAATTCATCAGAAATACGAAATTCTTCGTAACTTGTATTAAAAATCGATCCGTCCAGTAACTCTACTTCAATAAGTAGATTGTAGACTGCTTGGTTCGTCAAGTATGCCAGTTTCTCGTTGCCTAGCCAAAAGTCGGTTGACAAAAATCCAAAACCTTGTTTATACTGTGACCATGTTCGATTAAAATTCACATTGCCATTCTCTCGTCGTTGTATAACCTATGAAAAAGTAAAGCATAACATGAACATAATATTCAACTCCATCTCAATTTATGTGTCACTTAAACTAATACGATGCTTTAATATTGCCTCTAACTGCGCCATCTGCAATATATGATACAACAGAAATTCCTGAAAGCACTGAAATTTAATGAAACAACTGATATACCAGCCATACTTTACTCAATATCTAATAAGAGAAAAAAAAAAAACAGAGCAATTGAAAGTAGCGATTGGATAATATCATATTGGTCTTTGGCTATTTTGTTCAGTCTCAAAGGAAGTTGCATTTAACCACACCGATCTAGTCCCAGTTTTATTCTCACCGTCCATCCACCAGTGTTGACGTCATTGTCGCAAAACACTTCAAATGGTTCCTCAAAACCGTCCGGTTTAATAATATATACTCCACTGGTGTTTAAAGTAGAACATCGTCGTTGAACATCTGCACAGTCTCTTGGATATTCAGAAGTTTGATACAGGAAGTAATGTGCCTATGTAAGATTGACGAAAACATATTCAGTGCCCGAATTATACACTATTATAACTATGCAATTGTCAACATGTTCGTGATGTGAATGCCCGTGTCTTGACAATGAATCATAAGATAATACAATTAATGAAAACTAGCCTTTAACACCAATGATATACAAAATAACTAAGTTTCCAAGCAATGTTTCTTTGTCAGGATTACAAGGGCATGCATCAGATGTCATCTTTCCACACTGAATATATACCATGAAATGTATGTGAAGACAAATGTACATTATTAACGTCATATGCAACATTTTATTTTTGTTTAAAAACTTCCTTGGGATCTCTGGATACAAACCAATAAGACGTGACTATTGTCGTGTAGGTTGCAATCCTTTTCCACTTCATGATTCTATCTAGATAGTATTACATTTAAAATCTCTAAAAAGTTGAAGAGAATGGAAAAAATGCAAGCAGTTGAAAAAGTCATTTCGTTTACAAAATCTGGCATGTGACCAGGCCATGTCAAAGGAAAGAAAGACGGAGATAGGAGTAGGTCCAAAAGCAAAGTAACAGGGAATAAATAATGTTTTCCATGTTTTGTGGGTGAAATAATTTCAAAAAGAAAATGAAATATAAATACAGTCTGTGAAAATTAATTTAATGATAGTCGATATCCCAAAAACGATGACAGAAACTTTTTCAAGTAAAGTATGTTCAATGATTTTTTTCTGTAAAAAATAATACGCTTAAATTAAACGTACATTTAACTCTCTGCACTTGAAAGTAAAAGAAAATTCTAAATTATAGCTTTCGTATTCGTAATGATATCTACAATTTGTTATTTGTCAAGTTTACCCTACTGATCTGTGTAACTGTAACAAATTGCATGGTGGTGATTTGGATTATACTTATGAAATACATCTTAGAAGAGACACATCTAACAAAACGAGCGCAGTTTTGTTTTCCTTTGCAATACAGAAATCATAAGGAACTCATGCCCATAGTACAATCGCCAAAGAAAAACATAATAAAACAAAAGATGTTAATGTAATTAGGATTATTGAATAACAAACCATGCTTTAATCTCCATTTGGAAGATTTGGAACAGAATTACTATTTAGAAATATTCAGAGATATTTCAACACAAACATGATGTTGTACTCATTACATTTACACTCGTATTTTTCCTACCAATGTAAGATGTATTTGTATTTATATTAGATTTAACATTGACTGCTGTCTGAAAAATTACTTCTCTTTATATATTATATGCCTGTAAATCTCATCAGGGAACAATCTGAATCAAATTATGATAATATTGTAATGGGAAGTTGGAAAAATGGGAAGTTGGAAAAAAATAACATGTTAACAACGAATTTGGCATCTTTCAGATATGATTCAGTGTCACCTGAAGCTATTGAAAAGTACTTTTAATAAAGTACATTCAATTAGGTTTAAAAATGTTTTTATTAGTTTTTACAGTAGAAACTAACTCATGGAGTTCTTCATGTCTCCAATGTTTACATTTGATATTAACAAAGTATCATGTTTACTTGTACTTAATGTTACTTTAATGATGTTCCTTCAAAAAGGAATGGAAAACTATCTTTCCTTTGGAATCACCGTTTTATTTCTGTTCAAATTCAAAGAAAAGTTGTGCCAAATAGTGATACTTTCTGTTAAATTTGTGTCATTGCTTCTTTCCAGTTTATCCTTTTTAGTAATATTTGAGAACTCATCTTTTTATTAATTGACTGCAATATGTTTCAAGTCTCGAAGCTAGAAGGTAAGCAGTTGAGAGACGACAGCACAAATAAAGATCATTCTTAAGAAAAGGTTTGGTGCAATCGTTCCCTCCGTTTATGTGGAGGAGTAACATGACTGTTACATGGAAAATGAAATGTTTCAAATAAAACTCGTTTTGTAATTCAGTCAGTATTAGAGAAGATAAAGTATGAAAATCTTTCCTAGCGGTGATGATATGGGCCTGCTTTTCTTTAACGAAATACTAAGGTAATGAAAACTGCATCTACATCAGAACTAAAAACTAGGATGTTTATCGGGGCCAAATAAACTGGGCGGGAGAGAATTACACTCTTATCAATAGCTATTTGTTTGCTAACACTCTACCAAATTTGTTTCTCTGTATAAATCCATTCAACTGCGCTTTTGTTAGAACGGATTTGACAATAGCACATTTACTTGCATTTACTCAAGATTTAACATTGATGACTTGATTTTTAGTGTGCTGAAAATATCTTCACCAATGTTGTACAAAATAGGAAAAGATCTTACAATAGAAGGAACTACTTTACTCACCGTCTGTTGGGACGATGTAAGCGTCAACACCGTTGTCGTGTAAAAGAATGTGACTGCTGCTCGAAGAAACATGAGAGACTCCATTCTTACTGCCAGACAGAGAGTAGTAATGACACACTAAGTTAAATGCATCAAGCAGAGGTAAATACACCGTACGGTACCCTTATAAGGGAGACTACGGATGTACCGAAATGCCAGAACAAGACGATCCAGATTAAAGCGATTTCACGTTTCTTGACGTCTTGATTTCTTCTTTTTTTTTTGCTCTTGACGAACACGTGATGGTATTTGAATGGTTATGACTTTTGCAGCGCACCCCATTAGTCCTGTAAAAGCAGTGTCAGATCGGTTTTTCAGGTACATTGTCTAATCAAACGGTGGTCACCTGTTTGATCAAGTGTAGATTAACTTTCAAATTGATGTTTCTTACGATCGTTTATACGGTCATGTTGATCAGCAATAGGCCTGCGTCGTTTCTCATTTGCGCAAGGAAGTCTTCGCATCTCTTAAAAGACAGAAATATATCTACGTTCAGTGCATACTTTGATCGCTCTCAAGATAAAAGTTCTTTTCATTTTACAGAAAATTCCTTATAAATACAAGGAAGATTACCGTCACTTAACTGCACCACTCTCTGTCAAGCCGAGTGTGCTCTTTTTATGTGACTTAAAAGGAAATAGGGAGTTTATTTTAAAGAAAACATCCATACTAATGAAACCAACGTTTGGTGAGATAGAATGATAGATTATTCAAAATAAATCAGGACAGTAACCTTCTTTTTTAGATATAAGCTCCTCACAGATAGAAATTCAGTTATTTGTGGCTCAACACTAATTTGTTCACCCAAACTTTTCAAAATTCAAATGATGCATCTTCCATTACTCATCACATGCATAATGTTTTGAGAAGATGAAGCTTTGGTAGATGTATATTGATGAGACAGAATGGTTTAACAATGAGTAAAGCTACTTTCGTTTGTATGTTATGTCGGTGTATTCTAAACGCACTATTTCCCTTTAAGTTGTTAACATGTCGCAACTGTTCACATCCAACTGCTTGTTAAACTAGAAATTTGACTTTGCATGGTAAATTCGACGTAGCCACGATCGGCCAGAGACAGACTTGAAATAAAAACTAAAGTTGGGTAAATCGCTGTAATGATACTTGCCGATAATTCTTAGTATAGTCCAGGAAACAACTATAATCAACCTACTATCCACTTCAGGTAGAGATGTAAAACATTGTAAAGGACATTGATAACTTCCAAAAGCAATCAAGTGATAAATTATGTGAACGAAATCAGTTTTGTTACCCCACGTCCAATGTTTTGTGGGAAAAAAATTGCCCGGTTATGATTTTGTGGCGATTTTAAAGTCCTAAACCGCTCAGGATATTGCCATATGATTCATTGTTATGATTGTTGTGTGACTTAAGGTCAAGTATCAATTAGCACTTGACCAACTTATGACTATTAACGACCTTTCGCCATGATTATAACCGCAAACGAATCAAATTAAAAGTCACACGAACAGTCAAACTTTACAATTAGATGTTCAAGACCAAGCCTGTAATTAACAAAAGACAAGAAAACGCGCATAAAAATGTTATCACTAAGTGATTCTCATATAAATTTAGATCTTAAAACCAAAATTGAGTTTTTAAACCAGCGTCTGTGGGTAACAGAAACTAGACTTACATACCTTTTTCAAGTACACTACCGGTATGTAAGCGTGAGGGGAAAGAAATGGTCTATTCCAGCCAGACAGGCAAGAGTGCAATAAAACTTTATGACATAACCCACTTGGGTCTACTGACTTAGGCCCTAGATTTTTTTCGTGTACTAGGTTAGGCCTAGCAGTTGACCAGGTTAAATCCTTCTTATTTTATGATTTTCAAGGTCGCTTTTTGTTCAGGCGTTACCGGGGTACTTCTTGAAAATTATGATCTTAAAGAAAAAGAGTCTGAAAATGGAAGTGGTGGATGGTTGACCTCATTCTCCTTAATCAATAGGCGGACATGATCTCACTCTCCACTTATATATATGGTATATGAGACTGAGACCAGTTTGAATGACTATTGAAAATTCATGAAAATTTCAGAGGGAAAAATTGTGAGCCTACTGACGGTATATAGCCATGCTAATCGCTTCCGGGCGTAACTCTTTCATGGGCAGAACCATTTCACAATTAGCGTCCACTCCTTTAAGATGATTGGGTACTTTGCTTTTATATCTTACGTTTGAACTTCCTTTGACTTTTGCTGTTGATGTTTCGTCAACTTTTACTTTCTCTTTTCTTCTCATGTGTTATTTTGTCTCTTTTTTTTTTTTTTGCCCTGTTCTGTGCTTAAATGTCTTACTGCTCTACCACAGATTTCAATTTCCCTTGTAGATTTAGTGAAGTTGTCTTGTGTTATCTTCTATGAAAGTTAAGCCTACTTTGCTTAGGCATACTCATGCATTAAATTTGCAAGATTGAAATAGCATAAAAAAGATATAGCAGATATACCAGCACACATGTACATTTTAGGAAGAAATAGAAAATGAGGTAATTTTTATTTTTCAATTCTTCTCTCACTTTCTGGTTGATGTTCAGTAGGCTAATCAAACATAAACTCAGCTATAACGTCTAGGACTAGCAGGATGCGTAGGATCTATCTACCTCGCTTACGAATTAGGCCCACGAATCAAACAAAAGCAGTTTAAGTTAAGACAAATTCACTGGAACACATCCAAAAATATTTGAGGTCTCAATAAACAGTGGTTTTGATAATCTTAGGTGAACTTTCAACGACATCTCTCCGAAAAGTTGCCTCGGCGCGGCGACCGATAAAGCTACCTATTTTAGACTGATGTTAATACATGTATGTAAATTCACAACACGTACTGTATTAACGTTGCGCTCTCTCACGAAATGCACAGTGTAAGTACGGAGAATTTTTTCGCAGTTTCTTTGGACGCGAGCCTGGCCATATCCCGCTAGCTTCTGTAAGCTGTGGCAAATCTGCTACAATTGAATTGGGGTGGTGCTTATTGCTCCAAATTGGACTTTTTACTACGAAAACAACCCCTTAACTGAGATAAAATAAAGAAACATGTATTTAAACTTTTCGAATAAAATCTATCGAAAAGACATTGCATTCAGCGTGTAATTTTACATCTCAATGTTGCCATAAACATACACCGATAGTTAATCCAAAAATAATAAAAATAGTAAATAATGTACCTTCTTTGGGACGATACCATATAAATATCATTGATATATAATGCGGACTAGACAGGGTTACAAATGACACCAATCATAAGGACGTAATGTGTGCCCATCTGATCAATGTAGTGAAAGTAACGTTGTTCTAGTCATGTCTTATTTATATATAAGTTCATCAGTGCTCTATCACTCCACGCATGCATCCTTTTCAGGAAGCTACCAAACCTAGACTACGAATGTAATTTATTTGTAATCTTTGTATAAAACTCATATGCAATCTTTCCCTGCGTAAAATTTCGAGAAGTTTCATAGAGCCAGAATCTTGATTTATGGCTTGATTGCTGAAACCTAATACTAGTCTTGGTGCTTTATTCCCTTCGCTCACGAACTTTACGGTTGTTATGATGGATTGTGGGGGCGGGGAGAGCCGGAACTGTACTTGAGATTGTGTACTAATCCGCATGTCCGCCGACTGTGTGGTTAAGGGATCTATTTTTCCTGCAAGGGTACGAATCTTGTGTCAACCGGCGCGGAAAACCCGAAGGACGATTCCCGAGACGTAGCCTGTGAGGCTACGTAATAACGCATCTTCCTTAATCTCAAGCAGTTACTTTTGGTTTCAAAGCAATACACAGTTCTATCCTATAGCCACTCTCTGCAACCTACATACACCCTACATTTTACTTACACTATACTTATATGTTCTTTGAAACCTTAACTTGGACCTCCTTTACCACTCCATGCTAAAGGTTGTAAAACATTGTTAAATTTAAAAGAAATATACCTGAAAATAAATATCATCATAAGTTTTCAATAATAAACTTTTCTATCATGTGTTCCTTTTTTAATTTTTTTTCTTATTCTGAAAACATGATTTTTTTTTAAAAAAATTCTATGGATGCCAGTGTAAAAAACTCTCCTGAAATTCTTGATGTCACTTCTCTCTTTTACTTTCTTTACGTTTTTTAATTCCTCGCCGAAGGAAGACGGAATCTATATGCGATGGTGATGTGGCGTGTGTTTATGTGACCCATTGATTGTAACACGATACGTCAAGCATCGTAACATTGTCTGATTTCATACTTGGTGTGCAAATTGTTTGTAGGAAGTAGATGATTCCTATCGTTTTTAGTGGAGGTCAAAGGTCATATGAGGTCAGTAGGTGTCAAACTGTGGAAACGTTAACACGATGTCTCCAGAAGAGTTACCCCGACTGATGTCATACTTTGTGTGTAGGTTTGCCGTACTAATTAAATGATCTAAGAATGTGTATTGCCCATGTTAATAGATAAAATTTATCAATTTCTTCACCTTATGTTTTGAGACGAGGTAAAAGGTCCCTTTGTGTCAAAAACTTCTTTAAGAAGAATAATTGCAATCGATCTCATACTTGTCATGTGGGTAATTCATGTTTGTTTTAATATAAAAATATGACAAGGAATCACAAAGCCTTTTGGCTTTCTAGTTACAAAAACAATACTGTATATTTGTTGGCTCTTTTTTAGGAGGTTGAAATAAATTGGAGATTGAAAATAAATTGAAATTGAAGTGCAATGAAGTATATTGTCGAGTTAAAATTAGACCAATAGGTTAAAAGTGGTGCGAGAAGTCGTCAAACCAGGGAAGATCTGGGTAATATATTCACTGTATGCCAAGATCAAGGCAGAGGACTATAAAATGTGCAAGGTAAGTACACCAAAAGAAAAAGAACATAGACAGAAGGTATCTAATGAACCTACTATGCCCGCTTTGGAACAGTGCATTACTAAGCTTGGTGATGTCTTAAGAAACCGTTTTACTCTTATAACAGCATGATAGTGAACCAAACTAACAAGTAATAAGGAATTTTTCCTCTTTAGAATTACTGAACATTTTCCCCAGATAGAGTTTTCTGTAGTGGCGAAGCTTCTTAAGAAATCCTTTTCTAGACACTTCTTCTGACGCCTAGCTGTGACTTGAATACAACTGCCGACATTTGTTAAGCTCAGGTTTCTAGAGATAACACAAAACTTCAAGTAGTGCGTAAAATTGCAGTAAGACTTTGTTCTCCTTCAAAAAGAGAACACACATATCCTCTAGCAACTACACTGGATACTGGATAGGAGAGGAATAGCACATTAGATGGTGCACATGGCATTCGAGGCTATGAATGGAATGGTCCCAGTTTTATACTGGATCTATAAATATACAAACCGTCGAAGGCATTACGGTCATCCCTGGCGTGCCGACTGATTCAGAGGGGAAACGGGACCATTTGTGATGATGAAAGGTGTCAAGCTTTTTCTGCTTTTTCAAAATTACTTCCACAACATTTAGCACAACTTTCCACATATAAAATTTGGAATGCACCTCTAAGACCTTTCTTAGGGAATCTAAAAAACATATCACCTTTAAGCTTGGGATATGTATTGCATTTTACTGATCTCTTTTTAAAAGAAATATTTTTTTCGTTCTTTCAATGAGGATCTTGTGTTTGACATTTCTTTTTATCAAAGTCACTCATTGCTGTATTGGACACTATTTTTTTTTGTATGTGTGTGTTGGTGTGTGTGCCATTGATATACATTGAAACAATAATGATTAATGTGAGGAATGAGTGAATCTTGTCATTAAGAGTAATAATATACTTGAAGGACTTGATGTTATATTTCAGTAAACGGCATCTTAACAGGCATATCTGTTCTTTTAGACGTTTGTACAGGACGTTATTTACACTTTATGTCAGTTATTGCTAATCAGAATCATATGTAAATTATACCACATTGAAAGAAAAATGCACAACTATTTATTGATTTCGTGCCAGAATAGTATAATAATAAACTGCTTCTACGCAGGTTCCTGCCTAGTCATTTTTTTTTTTTTTTTTGTGACTGGAGAGTTAACAATGTGTTGCACCATATCACATTCCAAACAAAACAAACTTTGTTCATTACGCGATGATCAACGGAAGTATAAATTTATCTGACGTGTTCACTGCATATGCTCCTTGATATTAAGTGGCTTTCAAGAGAAGTTAAGCATAAAATATACATTGCGCTTAAAACAAAGTGACACATTTTCGAAGATGAAGAGGTTGGGAGGGTGAGGGTTCCTTAAGATTTATGTTGGGAATTACTATAAGAGTCGGGGTTCTGTTGGTTACAAAGAAGATATGTGCTCCATCGTTGCTTGTTCGTCTGTAATCACAACGGAGCAACTGCTCACCAGAATTCGGCTAACATGGCCGAGCGATAGTGCATTGAGTGGTCAAGAACACCGCATTTACTGAGACGAGTTCATAGGAAAACTGAAGGCATAAATCATACATAAGGGTTAAAAGCCTTGACTTCCCCTCTCCCGTCAGCCATCAGTTTCATCATATCACCATGTACTGGCATACATGCTCAGCAGGAACAGCTTATGCCGGCCCCTTTCCCGTCCCTCATGTCACCCTACATTTAAAATCAAGCTGACACTCGTGTGACCACCCAAACAGGCACACAGGCAAACACACAGATATGGTTACGTGTAAGCCTTGTATCTATAATGCAGAATGCAGAACCCTCCCTATGTTTCGAACGTAGAATTCAAGAAAGATTGACGAGTTACCCGTTATTTTCTTGAATGGCTGACATGTCACATGCCTAAGCTCCTTAGGAACATTTTGGGTAAAACTCTGACTTAAATTTATATGATTTCAACCTCACCAATACCAGGCATTTACCATGATTGTAAACCAGCAAGGCACTTTTAAATAAGGGCAAAACTGTTGCATATTGCCACGGTATTGCTGTCCTATTGGGACCGCAATACGACGTCGACCAATACGTTACCATTTAGTCCTAGCTGCATATTAACTGTTACATTACTTTACCACAAATATGCCACTTTCTTACCAGCACTCAGCTACTATACAGCGTTACCAATACTATCATAATTTACTCTGGTGCAATTTCCCATAAGTAGTTTCCGAGTTTCCCTTCTCAATGTTGACTGCAGGATTTCAGTTCAGTGTACATTCTCACATAGCTCAAAATTGGAAGACTGGGGCACGGGGTATAACGTACTCCTCAGAACTAAGATTCATGACTGCACTAGCAAAGTTTATTGTAAAGTGTTCCACCAGTTTTATCCGAGATTTTAGTTCTAATTTCAGGTATGATACTACGAAAGCCAATAAGTGTCATAGTCAATGTATATTCTGCAGTTTCTTTTTTTTTAGAATATATATTTTAGAGATTCTGTTGTCTTTTTTCGAAAAATATCTTTAAGCAATTTTTTTTTGTGAAATATACTTTAAAGTTTGTTTTTTCTAGAAACATGTTTTGAGATAACTAGTTTTTTTTCGAGAAATATACTTTGGAGCTCTTTTTATAATATATTTTGATACTTCAACATTAGATTTTGTACCTTTCGAAAAAACAGAAACTCCAACATTTTCAAAACACAGGCTCCGACAGTTATTTCACGAAATATAAAACAGAAGCGCCAACATTTATTCCTCAAAAACAGAAACTCAGGAATATATTCACTATTGCACCTACGGGCTATCTCATGACACGGATGAAATGTATATTGCATCATATCGCATCTAAGCTCATTAAAAAGATAAAAAATAAAGAAAAATAACCCCTTCCCCAGGACCAGGGTATGAGTAACTTATGAACAGGTCCTTTGTGCGACCAGCTACATAAACTTCCGCTACCTACAGTAGGCTATCATTTAGATATGTTCAACTGTCCATGCATTCTTCTATGTCGTCTGATAATATGTATGGTAATTACCGACATGTCTCCCTTTCGGCCACGGTTTATAAGAAGAAGAATTCCGTCCATTGTTTACAGGTGCAATTCTGTAAGTTGGAGCTGGGGTTTACATCCTTTGTATGATTGTACTGGATTGCAACAGCTTAAAATGAAGAGCGCCGCCGTACCTTGCATGAAATTGTGTTGTTGCATCACACTATGTCGTCTAAGGCTAAAAATTAATAGAAACTTCAATTTTCAGTTTTCTTTCTCACCTTTTCTCTTACTCATTTCCATCCATTCCCTGTTCCAGAAAACTTATCATTGAGTTCAATTTCTGGTCACAGGATTTCTTTATTTAGCGCGGAAATGAATCATTGTCTCGCAGTAGGCAGCTGTATGTGTATAAATCGAAACCTTCAATAATTACTGTACACATGATGCCAAATTAAATTGAACATGTCTCACATCTATGATGTCCGAAATGAAGTATATAGTTATTATAAGCAGGATCAGTACCCATGTCAGACTTTGAGGGGGGGGGGGGGGAACATTAATCTTGAAATCTTGTCGGCCGGGGGAGGGATCTTAGGGGGACACTCTCCCCTCTGATTTTTTCTTTGCGTTTTTCATTGTTCTGGAGTCAAAAGGGTGACAATTCCATATTTTCTCCCTGTATGGTATTCAAAAAAGCAGGTTTTTTTTTTAACTTTTAAAAACTTTACGTTACCACATGCACCCCCTCCAGCCTCGCTGCTACGTGCATTGCATGATTCGACTTAGTTGTTAGCAAAGCTCTCTCTACACAATTTAAGAGGAAATAAAGTTACTGAGTTTTTGCAAAATTTTTAATCCTTTACTTGCCTGTCATGAGAAACAGTCTAAAAAGTCTATAGTAAACAGAACAAATACAACAACAGTTGAAAAAGAAAACTTACTAGATACTTACGAGATGAATTGTGCAATGTCAGTCATACATGGCCTCCTCATATCAGTCGTAACCACAGTGTTCATGCAGTGGGCAAATTCGGGTATTTTCTGGGGAAGCTCAGACAGATCATAATCGTGCACCTGAAAATTCGACAAACAAAGGTAGTCAAACACACAATAAACGGAAATGCATTAATGCAGGAGAAATTAACGAGTATGAAAAACTAATTAAATCTGGTCTAGCAAAATTATTAAATCTTTTGGAATCCATGGAAACTGCCCTACGAATTTATTTAGTGGGCCTGACGAAAATTTTTAAGGGTGCTTGACTAAGTTTTGCTTTCAGTGTAACACCCAAAAAAGACATCGAATTTTGTGGGATTAAAAGGCACGGTGTCACATGTACCGCCCGGCCTCTTTCCCCCCTTCTACCCTCCCCCACCCCCTCCCTCAACCCCTCACACACACATACACACGCACATACACACACACACACACACTATAATCTGGTTTCTGAATGTAAGTTGCCCATCAAATAATGAATTTGCTTAACACGATGTAAGGATGACTTCAAGTATATTGAGATCTTGCATGTCGGCAATGCTTAACGTGTGCTAGTTAATATCATTAATTTGTGGTTCAAATCGTGCCATATGTTATATAGGAGAACTTAATTGTTGCCTCGTCATGAAGAAATATGAAATTGAACGACGACTTCTGTTTGTATCTGCCTATTATACCTCTGTTTTGGACGAAACATTTGCATTGTTTATACAGGCCTCATCTAGTACAATAATCGTCATTTAGACTGATCATCAAGCTGGGAAAAAAAATCCATGTTTGGCTGAAGTTTGATTTTTTTAGTTATTAAAGCAGTATATGGAATCCGTTGAATGAACCATAATCACGTATGTTAACACATTTTACCCTAGTGTTGCCTTAGTCGAGGGAGACGGGGACATGTTCCCCACTCTTTTGACAGCACAGGACAGATATAGTAATAATAGTAATAATGATGATGATAATGATGATGATAATGATAGCGATGGTAATAATAACACTGATAGCAATAATAACCACAATAATGCAATAAAACAATAATAACAATAATCAAGCAACTTCTGTACATGGAAAACCTCAAGTCTTTACACGTCCGCGTCGATGTTTGCACAGCAGTTCGACGTTGGATCTATGTCACTAAAGATGGCTGTCGGATCTCGTTTGGACCAAAAATCCGACTGTTTAATGTGTATTTTAATTACATTTGACGTCGGCAAAAATGTTACAATAGTTTTTTTTTTTTTTTTCGTCTGACGTCGTTTCGTTCAGTCCGACGTCTCACTTATACCTCTAAAAACTATCCGAACTCAATGGACTAAAAATCGACCTTTAGCAATACAGCTCTATATTCCAACTGTTGGCAACATGTTTACAGAGAGTATGGGTTTCATGAAGGGAGAGTATTTCATATGGATGAGTATATGAAAACACAACTTAATAACGATCAATATCGAAACTGGGGCAGAATTTTAAGGTAGTAAATGAGTCATTTAAAAAAAAAAAATAGGTTGGGCAATGTGAAATGGGGAATGCCGGGACCGGGATTGCGTTTCAGAAAACTTTTGACTTTGTAGGGTTGACTAGGTTCGAAATGGTGCTATATTTGAAGCTAGATTGGAACGGAATGTATCTCCAGGAATTTCTGTATTTTACAAGTACTTATTTTAAATTTTTTCATTTTGCTTTGTACAGCATGTGAAATATTCATTTGTAGACCTTATCTGAGTCTCACCAATGCAGATTCTAATCGCTTTATGTCTGCAGATTACTTCTGACTACTGCACTGGATGATGTTGAACTGGTAGGGTTTTCATTTCGACGGTTGTAATCAAAGACATATTCCATGAGCTACGTGTCGGCTTTTTTTTTTGTACTTATTTTTTTTTAATTAAGGCCATAAAAACTGCCAGCAGTGTTGAGTTGTACATAAACCCATGGTTGTATATTGCCCTCACTGAACTTTAAGGTCCCAGTGCACTGCTCTGCACTACACGGATCATAATAACACGAGCGCATTCACTTGCGGCTTACTGTGACGATAGGGCAGTTCTTTGGAACGTGACTCACGTGTGCTTCATACATGGAGGTCAGTGACACGCAAAGTCTAAGGGAATATGTCGATAAAATATTGTGCATGTAAATGCCTCACAATTTCTTATCCTAGGGAAACTTTGAGAAAGAGAGAAACAAAATAACATTTGGCCAAATTTCTCAGATTTTTCCAAATTTAAACACCGACAGTTGACAGATACTGTTAGATGTGCATGCATTCGAAGTACCTTATACACATTGAATCAACCACTGAAGTGCGTTCAGGAAGTGAACTATAGCATGCGGCAGATGTCTGGACTACAATTGTATCATTTTTCTTCTTCACCACTCAGTATTACCAGGAAATGTAAATAAATGTCCCGTTTTCGGCCATGTATAAAGTTCCGGGTTTGCCATTTATCAGTAAATTCTTCACTACATTATCGGGTACATTTTCGGTAAATTATTTACTGTGTTATCGGTCATTATATTATCGGTTTATGTTTACCATGTGCTTGGTTTATGTTACATTATTGATTATTATTTCTTACTGCATCATCGAGTCGTTTTACGTTATTACTTGATAATTACATCATCGGCTCCGACAGAAGTTATTACATTCGTCATCATTGCCTCTGTCGTAATTGCTAAAATGTTTACGTTAAATGTGTAATAGATGTGTGACATAAGACAAAGGAAGAGGATACATGTCATTCCAAATCAGGTGATGTTGAAACGCATCAAAAGTTTTCAACACAATTTTGGAATGTCTTTAGAATTTCTCTACAATATACGGTTGGAAAACATCAAACATATTGTCACAGAATTTATTTGTTATTAGGATTATTTCACTAAATCACGTATAAAGATTACTATTACTGAACAAGCTGGCAATCCACGGAGTTGTAAGTCTCATCCCTATAGTTTTACATATCCATTCTCCTGAAGTACTATAAGCTGTATATTTCATCAGTGATTCAGATTGCTCTTTGTGGATAGAAGTGCCGAATATTCAAGTCACTTTACGATATAGTACCGCAATACATCGTGTAAGAGTCGAACGGCACCAATACCCCCATGCGCGGCCACATGTACCTAGATATTGAGAGTGCGTCAGAGAACGTGTTCCTCATATCGGCACACCCACCAAGTTTGAAGTTCTGACGGCTTCTGAATATTTTTGCCGTTTTGACTATTTCAACCACGTGTCCTTTGACCTCGTGACGTCAGCAATATTTTCAAAAATATCTTGTATCCTCTTCTGTCTGTACATGGTACTTTTACAACTTAGGATATTCACACATAGAGAAAAAGCTAAAAAATTGCCTTTGCTTTCATGAACTTGAACTTTGACCACCATTTTGACGTCATTGGTCTGGCGGACACTAAACAATATACCAGAACAGCTACCTACCAAGTTTAAAATTTGTCCGACTTACCGTCTAGAAGAAGATATTGACATACTTTTTAGAGCATCTTTGACTATTTGATGTTTAATCACGTGACCTTGGACCTGGTGACATCATCAATACTTTTAAGGGATTTTCGCATTTTCTACATCCCCTATTGGTAGTTTTATAACTCAAGGGTATTCACACATTAAGATAATGCTAAAAATGTGGTTCTCGTTTTCATGACCTGTGACCTTTGACCTATTGACATCATGTGTCTGGCGGACACTGTAAGACATACTAAGGCACCTTCCCACCAAGTTTGAAGTTATATCCAACTTACCGTCTATGAGGAGATCGTGACACACTTTTTAGAGCCTTTGTTCCCGATTTGATCTTTAGTCACGTGACCTTTGACCTGGTGACGTCATCAATATTTCTTACGAAAGTTGTCGTATTTTCAGTTTTCCATACATGGTAGTTTTATAACTCTAGAATATTCACACATTGAGATAATGCTAATATGTGTTTTAAGTTTTAATGACCTGTGACCTTTGACCTTTGACGTCATCGCTAGAGCGGGCACTACAACCTATACCCGGGCACCCACCTTCTAAGTTTGAGGTTCATCCGATGTACCGTTTACGAGGAGATTGTGACGCAAGTTTGGTTGCACACACACATACTGATGACACACACACACACACATTTGGACCCCAGTTCTCACCCCTTCCCCGATGGGCAAACCCAGTCCATGTCATTTGTATACCATGAGGTAGCCCACATAAGAGCTGCTGGCCCACCACGTTTCGGTTGAATACTACAAGGGGTGTAAGGTGAGCCACCATTTAAGTGTCATTTTTGGCAAATTTATTCACCCAAGTAAATACAATGTCTACACATTATATACTACGTATAGGGATTAGATAAAATGGCATTTTGCAGGTAGGTAGGTAGCTTGTTTGTGTCATCATTGGATAAGCATTGTGCAGATGAGCTGAATTCGTTCATTAGTATTGTTATTGAATAAAGCGATACACGGTGGTTCGTAACATTGTCCAATAAAGATATAATTACAGTAAGGCTGTCGAGGAAAGAAAAACTTACTAAAATCAATTTTCTTAAACAGAATATCACCGTTGAAACAAATCTTAAGGTAATACATTTTCGTTAACGTTAACTTGAATCTAGATACTGACACCGACTATGCTTACAGAAAATCCAACAACAAATCTATGTGCATAAATCAACTGTCCAATCATCCGCCAGTAATACTAAAAATTGTAACACATGCCATTGATGGTAGGCTCTATGCCCTATTCTGCAAAAGGGAACATAATTTGACAATGCCGCTCCCTCGTATAGCGCTCAGATCAGCTGGCTATACACTCTAAACATCAGGGACCTGTAAAACCGTAACAGCGGCACCCCCCCCCAAAAAAAATAACATAAAAAGGTTCAGCTAAAATCATTTGGTTCAAATCCCCCCCCCCCCCCCTCCCATTACAGTAGAAGGGTAAAAATCTCACTTTGCTTATGCCAAATGCTCAGTTAAATATGCAAATATTTATCGTACCTTCAAAGACAAGTTGACAAAGACAAGTTGAGGCTGTTTATTTAATCATGTATTTCTTATTTACTTAAGCTGTATTTTTTTTATGATTATCGTAACCTTTGTAATCATGCATATGTGTGTGTATGTATGCGTGTATGGGTGTGTGTGTGTATGAGTTGACAATTGCCGTCAATCAGGGACCCTGTTTGAAATCACACATACCAATCGGGGACCCATCTGGAATTGGGGACGGTCCCCGTTTCAAGGTTGGCTTTTAAATAGCCTTCATGCGATATATGATGGCGCCATCAAGCTATCTATTTAATTTGAAGGAGTATAGACGAATTCCCCATTGAGATAGTGTTGGGTTACGTCCTCTTTTGCAGGTGTATGTGTGTAAGGTACAATGTCCACGATTCCCTAGTGACAAACCGATACACACTCACTATTACAGTGATAAGTATTAATTGAAAAAAAAATGAGGCTCCCATTTTTGTTGTTGCAAAGGGTATTATTCCTCATCAATATAGCCTACTACAATGTTCATCTACAGCCGTCCACGGTTGAATAGTAAAATGAATGTGTCCCAGTTTGGCGGTATAAACCTGTATGCGTGTGTGTGCGTATGTATGTCAGTGACGCCAAGCTTTGTAAACACGATATCTCAAGAAGGGAAGCTTGGACAGATCTCATATTTGGTGTGTAGGTGTAACATATTCAGAAGAAGAATACTATTATTTCTGGTGGAGGTCAAAGGTCATTTAGGGTCAACAGGGGTCAAATTGTGAAAACATTGTGAACACGATATCTCAAGAAGCAAAGCTTGGACAAATCTCATACTTGGTACGTAGGTGTACCGCATTGAGTAAAAGAACCCTATTGTGTTTGGTGGAGGTCAAAGGTCATTTGGGGTCAACAGGCTTCAAATTGTGAAAATCTTGTAAATACAATATTTCAAGAAGGGAACCTTGGACAAACGTCATATTTAGTGCGTTGGTGAACCACATTGAGTGCAACATCCGTATTGATTCTGGTGGAGGTCAAAGGTCATTTGAGGTCAACAGGGGTCAGGTTGTGAAAACCTTATAAACCCAATAACTCAAGAAGGGAAGCTTGAACAGATGACATATGAAGTATGTACTTGTATCTTATAGAGTACAAGAACGCTATTTTTTTTAAATGGCGGTCAACGGTCATTTGAGGTCAACAAGGGTCAAAGTGTGAAAACCTTGTAAATAAACTGTGTGATATACGTGGGCATGGCATTGACACCTACACCTACAGTATCAAAATTAACAGCTAACAAGTATACCAAACATACCAGGTGTACCCGGACAATGAATAATACGTCGTAAAAAGTAAAGCCGTGTGAAGAAACCAATTGATACCCCCTCGCTTCTCAAGTTAGACTATCAGACAATATGAAACTGAACTGTTACGGAAAATTCCAAGACAACCTCTTCAAGTTGTGTACGCAAAAGCTGTGCACCTTGCAGAGCGCATGAACAGAAATTAGCATTTTAGTAAAAAGAAAAAAATGGTGACAATGGAACATCAACATAAGTAGCAATGTATGTCAGACATAAAAACAAAAGCAAAGTGCGAGACCGAGGAGTATCCAAAGTACCGTACACCTACGTAGAAAAACACTTGAAAGGCCGATATGGCTGTACGTCCCACCATATTAGATACGTCACAATAGCAAAAAGAGGAGTGAATTGCATGCATGTTTCCATTTCGTTACTACAAATTGGAAAACATTCGTGTTGATGAAACATGGAGTAATATTTTCCCCGTAATTCCCGCCAAAAAGAAACCTCAGTTGTATAAGCGGGGGAAACAAAATAGCTAAATAAGGTTTTCACCTACAGTTTTGAGCCCATCTCTGTATACCATCTCCCTATACTGAGTCAGTTGCACAACCTGTCTGTTTCGTTAACGTTGCATAGAATGATAGATTTGTCCCAAGTACATACTGCCCATGTAAGTAGCCGACATACGAACACATACAGCACATCGCGTATGCAAGGCAGTACGGCCGGAACAGGGAGTTAATATTGTCAAATCGCAACTCCTTGGTCGGAACGAATGCTTACCCAACTTTTATTCCAAAGACAACTTTCTGTTGATGCAAACTGTGAATGTTGTTAAGGTTTTAGACTCCCTAAAGTAAGAGATTTCAGTCACAAAAGCCATAGTTGGATCTCCGTCGCTGTTTTGTTGCCTGTATACACTTGGTACTGTAGATACTATCACATGTTCAGAAAAGCAAGATACAATGTCGAAAGTATAAAAAAAATATCTCAATCGGTCAAAACTGCCAAAAACATTTGCATGGCATGTGCATAACACCCCAAACTAGCAATCCGCATCATTTTCGCAAATTTTGATTCGAAGGTTTCCTTCTACGAGATATTTTCGTTCAGAGTGACTTGGGACTTTTGCTGTAGCCTAACATATATAGGTAATACTGAGATAGATCCTAGCCAACACATGTATTACTGGTGCCCTACACTTACTGTACAGGAACAGACTAGACTAAGATTTTCAAGTAAATTTTGACCCAACCTGTTTGAAAATGCTTTATGTTGCCTGATATATTGCTAAGCTTACATTACGTCATCAAGAACAGGATAGCATATTTTACACTAAAACTTTGCACATTAAACTTTAAAAAAGAGTGGAGAAAATTTCGCCATATGTAACAGTGTTACGACAAACTAACACATTTTCATAATTCCAATTCAACGCATTTGAGACCAAGCTCTGCTCAATCATATTGGCTTACAGCCACAAGGGATGGGTAAATAATTTACTAGCACTTCTGTGTAAATGTTAACTTCCTAATATCTTCCATCCTCATCCCTCACCCCCCCCCCCCCCCCTCCACAATGTGTTTGGCACTAAATTTCTTCAAGTTAATGGTTGCATATTGACACTCAGTGTATCTCGATTCCTCACTATTTTGTTAAAAAGAAAACAAATGCATCCTTTTTCAGGGTTGTTACAGAATGTATCAGGTCTTAATTGATTGCAGAGTTAAAGTGATGAAGCGGATATTTCCCTGCCATTTAGGTATGGCGCAACCATGTATACCGATATATGCGTAGTGCTCCTACCAACACAGCTTACTTGTAAACAGTATATTGCAAGAAGCTTGGACAAATTTCACATTTGGTATGCGAGTGTGTCACATTGATTACCAGATTCCTGTTGATTTTGGTGGAGGTCACAGGTCATTTGAGATCAACAGGGGTCAAATTGTGAAAATATGTAAAATATATACTTCAGCACAATATTTCAAGAAAGAAATCATGGGCAGATCTCCCAATTAGATTGAAGGTTTATCTCATTGAATTTACAAAAATTTTCATTTTCTTCAGTGAAGGTCATTTGCGGTCAACAGGGTCACAGTGTGGAATTCTTGTAAGCATATTATCTCATGAAGGGAAGCTTGGACATACCTCGTATTGCAATGTGCAGTTGTATCTCATTTAGCACAAGAAAGTTAGTCTTTAATGGAGGTAGAAGGTCATTCCATGTCAACAAGCATCAAATTGTGAACATGGGGGTATGATCTCAAGAAAGGAAGCTTGTGCAGATCTCATACTTCATATAAAGCATACGTAGCGCAATGTGACACAGTATATACTAATGCTATCATATCAGATTATGCAAAAATATTCTTAATCGGATCATCGAAACCGCAATGCATTATTGCATTCTGGTTAATCCTTTATTTACATGTACATTTCCATCTACAAAAATGTCATAATCAGTGCATTAAATGTAGTTTTCGTAAATTACGTGTATGCTGAATAATTACAATAGTAATAATCAAACAATTTGGATGCTGGTTTGGCACCAAAGCTGTGTAACAATGAAAATAAAAAAGTGACTGAATGTGACAAACCACCAAAAGTACTTCTAGGCCCATGTTTATCCATCCTTAAATTATTACTCTCAGACACCATTTGAAATTCAGAAAACGATGCAGAGTGATAGGACATTCCGGTAGAAGTTATTATGTCAAGACGATATGAAACATAATTCAACTATCATTCTCAAGCCAGAAATTTCTGCTGATGTCACCGACGCCATTCATATACGTAACATACTTGTAGTAAAAGCTGAATGTGATATGGTAGCAAACTGTGTGTAGTTTCAAGTTGTGAAAATCAAGTTTCCTGCTTTTGTGAAATTCCCGTGAATGTTTTTTATGCTTATCAATAATAAGATAAATTACACACTGTCCTTAATTTGAAGATATTTTAAAGCATTTTTTATGATTTGTAAGTTCCTCTTGCTGACAAATACAACTTACATGTGCGTCTCCTCTGTAACAACCTAGACTACATACATGCAGGTTTTTTTTTCCTTCCCACCATCGTTTGCTGCTTAGCAAACTGTTTAAATAATAAACTAAATGATTCTCAAATTACAAGAAATGGCATTTGCCAGTGTTTCTGATCACCTGAATTTCAGTAACGTTTGTCTCCTTTTTAGTCATGGTGAAAGAAAAGGAAGCAAGAGAAAACAGTAATAAAATTTTCGAAATGCCCACGGAAATTTCTTTGAAAAAAAATATCTTTCAGATTGCAGGAAGTGCATTTCTTGGTCTCTGGCCCTGTGAACTTCTGCTGAGCATTCCTTTGTTTTAGAACATATATTTTGCACTAAATTCCACTAACGACTGGTGTTAGTTTTCCTTTCTTTTTCTTCTCCTTTGTTCATGATTTTCCGTATTCATATCTTTATTTTTTAGTTCTAACGGTGTTAACGTAGTATAGAAGCTAAATGTTACATCTGTATGAAAAAATATCAAAAGCATCCGAAATATTTGTTTGTGTCTTTCGAATATCACCCTGTCTTGATGGTAACGTTTGTCGTTGCTTATAGTTACCTCGGAGAACAACCGTGACCCAGCCTGATTACAAAAATGAGAGACAGAATTGACCAAACTTTGATATTTCGCCAGGCAGATAATTGAATATGATCTCTAAATGTATGCAAGTAACAACTACGTATCCTGGTGAATAGGGTGCTTCGTACGATCGTCTACTTTATGCCCCTTCTTCATAAGTATAGATCTTTATTTCCATGAATAAATAATACCATTCATTTATTTGAATTTAATATTTAAGTTCATAGTGATATTTTACATTTTACTCATGTATCTATATATTTTTTCTTGTTTCCGTATATTGCATATTTTCCATGTTATATGTCTCAGTTATTAAGTTGATGCTATTTTCGTCTACCCTATCAGTGAGAACTCTGTCCTGGGTTATCTGTAGATGGACTTTGCGTTCGTTATTTTATTTTTATTTCAAACAAGAATAATCTTGCGTTTTGGATAAAATACATTGGCTAACTAGTTAAGATTAATGTTGCAACTGACAGTTATTTATATTAAAATGAATTGGCAAGAACTGTTTAGTGTCATTAAAAAATAAGTTGCCTCTTTTGAATAGACAGTATGAGTTCTCAACAGAAGTTTGTAATGCATTGTGGTGCAATGAACACTGTTGATTAGTTCAGCAAGAAAGTGTGATGGTTTCATGAATTACGATCATAACATGAAAAGCAAACAGAGGACACACCAGAGATGAATGAATATGGATTATCGGACAAGTAGGAGCTAATGAGAAGCAAACCTACAACGAAAGTAAAAATATTATCAGTATTACGTAATTGTAGGAATGGGTTATACCAGGAAGGATTTTTTTTAACTGTATTTAGTACCTTTTAGTGATTCTAAAGATTGAGGGTTCTCGTTATTGTTGACCTAAAGTTGGAGAAAATAAAATCTTTGACTTAAAACAGGTCAAAAAACACAGAAAACTGAACTTCTTTTTTATTCCACTTTTTATTCGTAGTAAACAATGTATGGGCACAGATCACGTGATTGCGTTAAAATATTTATTGCTATCAGTGTACGTCATCTTTCAAATAAGGAGAAAAAAAAAAACTTGTATCATCTTATATTTTTTACACTAATTTTATACCAAGAGTATTTTGTTTTAACCTCTGTGTCTTACCTCATTATCAAGCATACGGTATTTCAGGAATAACATAACAAGTTTTTGAAGATTGACACTTCATGACGATGGACGAATTTTCATTTCAACAAATTGGGGGTCGCAATAATTATAAGAATGAGAGCAATAATAATAACAATAATAATAATAAGAGTAGATCTTCTCCCCGTTGCCTCCGTTGTAGACGCCATTGAGATTGTCATAAGTACAAAGCGACTTACAGCTGCTGCTGTATTGAAAGTAATAATAATAAGTATAACTGTAACAACTGCACCAACCATTAGAGTGCCACCAGCCGCTTCTGTGTTTCTCTGCACAGTTGAAATTTCCGCATTGGTCATTGTCTTGGTCGTGGGTACTGAACTGTTTACCTCTACCATTAGAAAGATAATTACCTACAGAAAAGGAGAAGGCAACAGTCAGTGAAGTATCATTTCATATATATCTAAGGTAGTTTGGAAGTACTATTATTATTTTTATTAAATTGCACAAGATGTTACTTAGATATTTTGTTGAAAGGCAATGGAGTACTCTAATGATTTAGCTTTCAAATTTGCAATTAAAGGTAACTGACAAGAATTATTGTCATATGTAGCGTGTAGGACTTATGTGTTATAAGCCTCATACATGTAGTCCTAACGCCATATTTATTTACAAGTGTGGGATTTCAAACAAAAGGCGATGCATATTCCCTGCTAATTCCTTCCAACAAATCCAATAAATAAAAGATTTTTTACCAAATAAATACTGTACATGCAACTTGCTAGTGTACGAAAGTATTCCATCCATTTTTCATCCCTTTGTGATAGAATTGTCGACACGTAACACAACAATTGCTAATGTGTTATACGCATTCATGTTTCTTGCTTAGCTTAAGAAACAATGAGGCTTCAGTCATCAGTCATCATTTATTTCAAACTACTTCGACTATTCTAAAAAATACAAATGACTTGTTTTGTGTAAGTTTAATGCCTCTTACGATGTTTCCATTTTTAACACTGATTAATGTTTGATGCGAAAGGGGATTGATTTTTGAAATGCGCATTTATGACTGTTTACAAGGAAATACTAAAGTGTGTTGGTTAGAGGCATGTTGCATCCGCGCTCGTTGGCACAATAATGAACTGTATACAACATCACAGAATCCATTAAGTAAAAAAAAAACTAAATATTCAGTTTGAATAAAAAACAATGCTATTCATACTTTTTTACAGTGGTCCAAAATCATATTTTTAGGGAATTCTCACCAATGTACGTATTCACTATTCAATATGAGCTTCGCATTTTACTGGTATTGTCAAGCTCAACCCTTGTTTTGTCTTTCACAAAAATCAAAGGAAGTCATACATTTAATCTACAAATGGAATGAATTGGCCACGTTTCATCAAAGATAAAAAGGAAATAAAAACATAACTCTTCTCACAAACCTGCATAACCGCCACTGTTAGTACTTCTAGATCCAAGCTTATTCATCCTGTACTTATTACTTTCAGACTCTATTTCAAACTCCGCCCACTCAGCATCTAATGGCGTTCCATCGGAAGTGATAATGTCAAGACGTAGTTGGTAGTCCTTCTGATTTGTCAGGTGATGCAACTTTTCATTTCCGAGCCAGAAATTTTCACTAATGTCACCGAAACCATGTTTGTAGGAATTCCAGTCCCGATAAAAACTTGTCGTGTCATCTTTTCGACGCTGAAATACCTATTGGAATAAATTTAATCGATAGAAGTATATTGTTTTCTAAACATACACAACAAACCCTCATGCATATACCTCCACCAATAAGAACGGTATCTTTGACTGCTTCAGAATGATTTGTAAAGAAAGGATTTTCCTTAGTGTAACAGTTGTGGAAGGAACTATGCTATGCGGAGGGCACAATTGTACTTTTGAAATAAAATTGCCATTTAAACAGGCATTACAACAGACCACTTACTGCACACATTCAGGTAATGAGCTCAGCTTCTATATTGAATGACAAATGCATTTACTGGATTATTTACTGCCATTTGTAAGTCGTATTTGTAAATGATGTTGCAATTTATATTATTAGATATGTCAATTTACTCACTGTCCATCCTCCTCCATCACCCATTTCACAGAAAACATCAAATGGCCCATCTGTCCATCCATCCGGTAGGATCCTATATTCACCACTTTCTGTATGTCCGGCATCGAAGATTTCCTTACAGTCTCTGAGTACTGGTGTTGGGGCTGTGCAGGTTATTCCGTCTCCCTGGTAACCTTCGTTACATGAACAGTTTCGAACACCATTATGAACCTCAATACATGCAGCATTGGGATCACAACTCACAGCAGCACACTCCAAGCCACTGCTGTCACAGGAACATCTTTGAGTACAGTCTTCGTTGAAATACTCATTTGCTGGGCAGGGCGTGAACACTGGATCTGATAAAAGAAATACATGTGCTGACACTTTAGAAATAAACAACATAACCCAATTTTAGCTGCAGATGAAAAATAAACAATTATTTGCTTTACATAATCAAAACTTTATCTCAATATTATACGTACTTTTACTGCTTTCAAAAGGGCCGAGAGGTTGAAGTGAGTACTTCCCAAATTCATCAGAAATACGAAATTCTTCGTAACTTGTATCAAAAATCGATCCGTCCAGTAACTCTACTTCAATAAGTAGATTGTAAACTGCTTGGTTCGTCAAGTATGCCAGTTTCTCGTTGCCTAGCCAAAAGTCGGTTGACAAAAATCCAAAACCTTGTTTATACTGTGACCACGTTCGATTAAAATTCACATTTCCATTCTCTCGTCGTTGTATAACCTATGAAAAAGTAAACTAAGCATAACATGAACGTAATATTCAACTCCATCTCAATTTATGTGTCACTAAAACTAATACGATGCTTTAATATTGCCTCTAACTGCGCCATCTGCAATATATGATACAACTGAAATTTAATGAAACTACTGATATACCAGCCATACTTTACTCAATATCTAATAAGAGAAAAAAAAAAAAAACAGAGCAAATGAAAGTGGCGATTTGATAATATTATGTTGGTCTTTTGCTATTTTGTTCAGTCTCAACAGACGTTGTATTTAACAACACCGTTCTAGTCCCAGTTTTAATCTTACCGTCCATCCGCCAGTGTTGACGTCATTGTCGCAAAACACTTCAAAGGGTTCCTCAAAACCGTCCGGCTTAATAATATACACTCCACTGGTGTTTGAAGTAGAACATCGTCGTTGAACATCTGCACAGTCTCTTGGATATTCAGAAGTTTGATACAGGAAATAATGTGCCTATGTAAGACTGACGAAAACATATTCAGTGCCCGAATTATACACTATTATAACTATGCAATTGTCAACATGTTCGTGATGTGAATGCCCGTGTTTTGGCAATGAATCATAAGATAGAAATTTATACAATTAATGAAATCTAGCGTTTAACACCAATGATAAACAAAATAACTAAGTTTCCAAGCGTTGTTTCTTTGTCCGGATTACATTCTTAAGGACATGCATCAAATGTCATCATTCCACACTGAATATATACCATGAAATGTATGTGCAGACAAATGTACATTATTAACGTCATATGCAACATTTTGTTTTTGTGTAAAAAAATTCTTGGGATCTCTTGATACAACCCAATAAGACGTGACTATTGTTGTGAGTAAATAATGAAATTTTTAAACTGATGTTATTTAGTGTAACTTTATTCGTCATTATATTGCAATCCTTTTCCATTTCATCATTCTATCTAGATTTTCTAAGATAGTATTACATTTACAATCTCTGAAATCAAGTGGTTGTTGAAGAAAATGGAAAAAATGCAAGCAGTTGGAAAAGTCATTTCATTTACAAAATCTGACATGTGAAGCTAAAGTTGAGTGACCAGCCCATTGCAACAGAAAAAAAAAAAATAGAAGATATGAGCAGATCCAAAAGCAAAGTAACAGGGAATAAATAAAAAAAAATTCCATATTTTGTGGGTTAAATAAGTTAAAAATGAAAATGAAGTATAAATACAATCTCTGACAAAATTAATTTCCTGATAATCGTTGTCTCTAAAACGAGAAGAAAGTAAAATTTTTCAATGATTTTGCTTTCTGTACAACAAATTTACTCTTAAACTAAACGTACTTCACTCTTTACACTTGAACGTAAACTAAAATGCTAAATGATAGTTTTATTATTCGTAATAACATCTACGATTTGTTAAGTTAACCCTACTGATCTGTGTAACTGTAACAAAGTGCATGATGACTTGGATTATACTTATAAAATATATCTGGCAAAACCAGCGCAGTTTTGTTTTTCTTTTGTAATACAGAAATTATAAAGAACTCCTGCCGATAGTACAATCGCCAAAGAAAAGCATATGATAAAACAAAAGACGTTAATGTAATTAGGATTATTGAATAACAAACCATGCTTTAATCTCCATTTGGAAATACTGAGGAACAGAATTACTATTAAAAATATTCAGAGATATTTGAGCACAAACATTATACTCATTACATTTAAAACGATATTTTTCCTACAAATGTAAGATATATCTGTATTTATTTTAGATTGAACATTGACTGCTGTCTGAAAAATTGAATTACTTCTCTTAAAATATTATATACCTGTAAATCTCATCAGGGAACAATCTGAATCAAATTATGATAATATTGTAAGTTAGAAAAATGTGACAAAAATAACATATATAAACTGAATTTGACATATTTCAGATATGATTCAGTGTCACCTAAAGCTATTGAAAGGTACATTAAATTTAAGCATTTAATTAGTTTTAAAATGTTTTAATACAAATTTATTACAGTTTGATTAGCTTTTTTACGGTGGGAACTAACTCCTGGAATTATTCATGTCTAAACTTTTTAATTTTGATTGAAACAAAGTATCATATTTACTTGTACTTAGTATTACGTTAATGATATTCCTTAAAAGGCAAGGAAAACGATCTTTAACTTCAGCATCAACGTCTTACTTCTGTTCAAATTCCAAGAAAAGTTATGTCAAATAATGATACTTTGTGTTAAATTTGTTTCATTGCTTCTTTCCAGTATATCCGTTGTAGTAAAATTTTAGAACTTATTTTTTTTATTCCTTGACTGCAATACGTGTTAAGTCCCCAAGCTAAAAGATAAGTAGTTGAGAGACAACAACACAAACAAAGATCATTCTTAAGAAAAGGTTTGGTGTAATCCTTTCCTCCGTTTATGTGGAGGAGTAAGATGAGTGTTTAGTGGTAAATGAAATGTTTCAAATAAGACTCGTTTTGTAATTCAGTCAATTTTACAGAAGATAAAGTTTGAAAATCTTTCCTAGCGGTGATGATATGGGCCTGCTTTTCTGTAACGAAATACTAAGATAATGAAAACTGCATCTACACCAGAACTAAAAGGTAGGATGTTTATCGGGGCCAAATAAACAGGGCTGGGAGAATTACACCCATATCAGGAGCTATTAGCTTGCGAACACTCTACCAAATTTGTTTCTCTGTGTAAGTCCATTCAACAATGCTTTTGTTAGAACCCAACTGACATTAGCACATTTATTTACATTTACTCAAGATTTGACATTGATGACTTGATTTTTAGTGTGCTGAAAAATATCTTCACCAATTTTGTACAAAATAGGAAAAGATCTTCAAATAGAAGTAACTACTTTACTCACCGTCTGTTGGGACGATGTAAGCGTCAGCACCGTTGTTGTGTAAAAGAATGTGACTGCTGCTCGAAGAAACATGAGAGACTCCATTCTTACTGCCCGACAGAGAGTAGTAATGACACACTTGGTTAAATGCATCAAGCAGAGGTAAATACACCGTACGGTACCCTTATAAGGGAGACTACGGATGTACCGAAATGCCAGAACAGGACGATCTAGATTAAAGAGATTTTCTGTTTCTTGTCGTCTTGATTTCTGATTTTTCTTCTTCTTTTTTTTTGTTCTTGACGAACACGTGATGGTGTTTGAATGGTTATGACTTTTGCAGCGCAACCCTTTAGTCCTGTGAAAGCAGTGTGAGATCGGTTTTCAGGTACATTCTAATCAAGCGGTGGTCAAATATTTGATCAAGTGTAGATTAACTTTGATGTTTCTTACGATCGTTTACACAATCATGTTGAACAGAAATAGGCCTACGTCGTTTTTCATTTGCTCAAGAAAGTCTTAGCATCTCTCAAATCTCTCAAATTCGCTATGCTTGTAAGGAAGATTACCGTCACGATACTGCACCACTGTCGGTCAAGCATAATGTGCTCTTTCCATATGACTTAAGTTGTTAATATCTTTTAACTGCTCATATTCAACTGCTGGTTAAATAACATATCTTCGTTAATCTCAAGCATTTTTTTTTGGTGTCAAAGCAGTACACAGTTCTACCCTATAGTCATTCTCTGCAACCTACATACACCCAACCTTTTACTTCTACTATATTTGTATGTTCGTTGGAACCTTAACTTGGACCTCCTTGCCCACTCCATGCTAACGGTTGTAAAACATTGTTAAATTTAAAAGAAAATACCTAAAAATAAACATCATTATGAATTTTAACTAATAAATTTCTCTATCATGGGTTTCTTTTGAATCTTTTTTTCTTATTCTGAAAACATGACTTTGTTTAATATTTTATGTAGGGATGGCAGTTTTAAAAACTCTCCTGAAATTCTTGTTGCCACTTCTCTTTTACTGCTTTTACGTTTTTTATTCCTCGCCGAAGGAAGACGGAACCTATACGATGGTGATGTCTTTATGTGACGCATTGATTGTAACACGATAAATCAACCTGGGTAACATTGTCTGTTTTCATACTTGGTGTGCAAATGATTTGTATGAAGTAGATGATTCCTATTGTTTTTAGTGGAGGTCAAAGGTCATATGAGGTTACTAGGTATCAAACTGTGGAAACGTTAACACGATATCTCCAGAAGAGTTACCCAGACTGATGTCATACTTTGTGTGTAGGTTTGCCGTACTAATTAAATGATCTTAGCATGTGTATTGCCCATGTTAATAGATATATTCTATCAATTTCTGAACCTTATGTTTTGGGACGAGGCAAAGTGTCACTTTGTGTCCAAAACTTACTAACCTGACGTTTAAAGAAGAATAACTGCAATCGATCTCGTTATGTTGGTAATTCATGTTCGTGTTAATGTAAACATATGACAAGAATCACACAGCCTTTTGGCTTTCTAGTTACAAAAACAATGCTGTATATTTATCTGCTCTTTCATAGGAGATTGGAATAAATTGGAATTCATTTATTAAACCTTAAAACCAGTATAATTGGGAAGCATTCATAAAAATGAGTATAAAAAAATTCAGAAATCAAAACAGTAAAACCGTTACAACAAATATCTAATGATTTACAAAAGGTATACAAGTATGAAAGTAATGATAAAGATTGTTAGAATTTTGTAAATATGTAAAAAAGGAAGGCACTCAATTAAACTACAGAAGAGGTACTAAATTAATAAAATTATCCGATTGCATGAGTATTGCAGCACGATAAAGGAATGAATTCTAAAAAAGTTGGATCCTGTATTTTGGCAATATTGAAGGATTTCTTAGATTTTTTCTTGATTTGTCTAAAAGGTCAAAAAGAGGTACATGAAGTGGGTGATTATTGTCATTTTTAATTTTAAGCGTCATTCTTGTAAATACAGCCTTAGCAGTTGCATTCTCAGAATCACGGAGTGATTGGTAATCTATCCTAATATTCGTGAAGAATATTTAAGAAATTCGTTAACTCTGGTCTTTTCTGCAGTTGAAATGAAATGATATCACACAGGCACTGCATAAATAATATGTGGTAGGATATATGAATTGAAAACATTTTCAACAATAAGATGTGGTTAATATTCACTGCAGTCCAAAATCAAGACAGAGAACAATAAAATGTGCAAGGTAAGTCAACCAAAAGAGAAAGAACATAGAAAGATGGTATCTAATACACCTGCTATTCCAGCTTCGAAACGGTGCAGTACTAAGCTAGCTGGCTTAAGAAACAGTTGTAAACCATTGAGTAGTAACCTGTTTACTCTTATGACAGCATGATAGTGAACCAACCTAACAAGTAATAGGGAATTTTCCTCGTTAGGGTTACTGAACATTTTCCCCAGATAGTGTTTTCTGTAGTGGCGAAGCTGATCATGACATCCTTTTCCAGACACTTCTTCTGACGCCTAGCTGTGAATAAACCTGCCGACATTTGTTAAGCTCAGATTTCTAGAGATAACACAAAACTTTAAGTAGTTCGTAATATTGCAGTTAGGCTTTGCTCTCCTTCTACCAGAGAACACACATATCCTCTAGCAACCAGACTGGATACTGGGTAGGAAAATAATAGTACATTAGATGGTGCACATGGCATACGAGGCTATGAATGGAATGGTTCCAGTTTTATATTTGATCTATAAATATACAAACCGTCGAGAGCATTACGGTCATCCCTGGCGTCCCGACTGATCCAAAGGGGAAACCGGACCATTTGTGATGATGAAAGGTATTAAGCTTTTTCTGCTTTTACAAAATTACTTGCACGACATTTATCACAACTTCCCACTAATAAAACATGGAATGCACCTCTATAACCTTTCTAAGAGAATCTAAAAAAGAAATTACATTGAAGATTGGGATATGCATTGCATTTTACTGATCTCTTTTTATAAAAAAATACTTTTTTCATATTTCTTTCAATGAAGATCTTGTGTTTGACATTTTTTTTTTCAAAGTCACTAAGTGCTGTAATGAACTCTATTGTTTTTGTATGTGTGTGAGTGCGTGTGTGTGCCATTGATATACATTGAAACAATAATGATTAATGTGAGGAATGAGTGAGTCTTGTCAGTGAGAGTAATAATATACCTGAAGAACTTGATGTTATATTTCAGTAAACGGCATCTTAACAGACATATCTGTTCTTTTAGATGTTGTACATGACGTTCTTTGCACTTTATGTCAGTTATTGCTAATCAGTTTATGTGTAAATTATACCACATTGGAAAACAATGTACAACTATTTATTGCTTTCGTGCCAGAATAGTATAATCATAAACTGCTTCTACGCAGTTTCCTTCCTAGTCATTTTTTTTTCTGTAACTGGAGAGTAAACGATGTGTTTCATCATATTATATTCCAAACAAAACAACCTTTGTTCATCACAGAATGATCAACGGAAGTATAAATTTATTTGACGTGTTCACTGTATATGCTCTGTGATATTAAGTGGCTTTCAAGAGAAGTAAAGCATAAAATATTCGTTGCGCTTAGAACAAAGTGACACATTTTCGAAGATGAAGAGGTTGGGAGGGGGAGGGTTCTTTAAGATTTATGTTGGAAATAGCTATAAGAGTCGTGGTTCTGTTGATTACTAACCAAACAAAGAAGATATGAGGTCAATTATTTACAATGAAAAAACCAGCGTTGCGTGTTCGTCTGTAATCACAGCGGACCAACTGTTAACCGGAATTCGGCTAACATGGCCGAGCGATAGTGCACTGAGTGGTCAAGAACACCGTCTTTGTTGAGATAATTTCATAGGAAAACTGAAGGCATAAATCATACATAAGGGTTAAAAGCCTAGACTTCCCTTCTCCCGTCAGCTATCAGTTTCATCATATCGCCATGTATAGGCATATATGCTCAGACTAGCTTATGCCCGCCCCTTTCCAGGCACTCATGTCACCCTATTTTAAAATCAAGCTGACACTCGTGTGACCTCGAGTGAAATTTGTAAGTCCCACCTACAGAGGCACACAGGCAAACACACAGATATGGTTACGTGTAAGTCTTGTATCTATATCTATAATGCAGAATGCAGAACCCTCCCTATGTTCCGCACGTAGAATTCACGAAAGATTGACGAGTTACCCGTTATTTTCTTGAATGACTGACATGTCACCTCCCTAAGCTCCTTAGGAGCATTTTGGGTAAAACTCTGACTTAAATATATATGATTTCAACTTTACCAATACCAGACATTTACCATGATTGTAAAACCAGCAAGGTACTTTTAAATAAGGGCAAAACTGTTGCATACGTTACGGTTACCATTTAGTCCTAGTTGCATATTAACTGTTACATTATTTTACCACAAATATGCCACTTTGTTACCAGCATTTAGCTTCTATAAGTCTATACAGCGTTACCAATACTATCATGTTAATTTTTAATTAAGAAATCTTGGGGGGGGGGGGGAAAGTAGATTAAAAAAAATGAGAAAGCTACAAACTCGTTGGAACACCGGACTCCCCTTTTCAATGTTGACTACAGGATTTCAGTTCAGTGTACATTCTCATATAGCTCAAAATTGGAAGACTGGGTCACGGGGTATAACGTACTCCTCAGAACTAAGATTCATGACTTCACTAGCAAAGTTTATTGTAAAGTGTTCCACCAGTTTTATCCGAGGTTTTAGTTCTAATTCCAAGTATGATACTACGAAAGCCAATTAGTGCCATAGTCAATGTATATTCTGCAATTTCTTTTTTTTTTCAGCAAATATATTTTAGAGATTCTGTTGTCTTTCTTCGAAAAATATTTTTAAGCACATTGTCTTTTCTTGTGAAATATACTTTAAAGATTGTTTTTTTCTATAAACATGTTTTGAGATAACTAGGTTTTTTTTTTCGAGAAATATACTTTGGAGATTACGTTTTTTAATATATTTTGATACTTCAACATTACATTTTGTTCCTTTCGAAAAAACAGAAACTCCAACATTTTCAAAACACAGGCTCCGACAGTTAATTTACGAAATATAAAACAGAAAGCGCCAACATTTATTTCTCAAAAACAGAAACTCAGGAATATATTCACTATGGCACTTACGGGCTATCTTATGACACGGATGAAATGTATATTGCATCATATCGCATCTGAGCTCATTAAAAAGATAAAAAATAAAGAAAAATAACCCCTTCCCCAGGACCAGGGTATGAGTAACTTTTGAACAGGTCCTTTGTGCGACCAGCTACATAAACTTCCGCTACCTACAGTAGGCTATCATTTAGATATGTTCAACTGGCCATGCATTCTTCTACGTCGTCTGGTAATATGTATAATATATATGAGAAGAAGAATTCCGTCCATTGTTTACAGGTGCAATTCTGTAAGTTGGAGCTGCGGTTTACATCCTCTGTATGGTTGTACTGGATTGAAACAGCTTAAAATGAAGAGCGCCGCCGTACCTTGCATGAAATTGTGTTGTTGCATCACACTATGTCGTCTAAGGCTAAAAATTAATAGAAACTTCAATTTTCAGTTTTCTTTTCTCTCACTAATTTCCATTCATTCCTGTTCCAGAAAACTTATCATTGAGTTCAATTTCTGGTCACAGGTTTTCTCTCTATTGAGCGTGGTAATGAATGATTGTCTCGCAGTAGGCAGCTGTATGTGTATAAATCGAAACCTTCAATAATTACTGTACACATGATGCCAAATTAAATTGAACATGTCTCACATCTATGATGTCCGAAATGAAGTATATAGTTATTATAAGCAGGATCAGTACCCCTGTCAGACTTTGAGGGGGGGGGGGGAACATTAATCTTGAATCTTGTCGGCCGGGGGGAGGATCTTAGGGGACACTCTCCCCTCTGATTTTTTCTTTGCGTTTTTCATTGTTCTGGAGGTCAAAGGGTGACAATTCCATATTTTCTCCCTGTATGGTATTCAAAAAAGCAGGGTTTTTTTTTTTTTAACTTTTAAAAACTTTACGTTACCAACATGCACCCCCTCCAGCCTCGCTGCTACGTGCATTGCATGATTCGACTTAGTTGTTAGCAAAGCTCTCTCTACACAATTTAAGACGAAATAAAGTTACTGAGTTTTTGCAAAATTTTTATATCCTTTACTTGCCTGTCATGAGAAACAGCCTAAAAAGTCTATAGTAAACAGAACAAATACAACAACAGTTGAAAAGAAAACTTACTAGATACTTACGAGATGAATTGTGCAAATGTCAGGTCATGGCCCCTCATATCAGTCGTAACCACAAGTGTTCATGGCAGTGGGCAAATTCGGGTATTTTCTGGGGAAGCTCAGACAGATCATAATCGTGCACTGAAAATTCGACAAACAAAGGTAGTCAAACACAACAATAAACGGAAATGCATTAATGCAGGAGAAATTAACGAGTATGACAAACTAATTAAATCTGGTCTAGCAAAATTATTAAATCTTTGGAATCCATGAAACTGCCCTACGAATTTATTTAGTGGGCCTGACGAAAATTTTTAAGGGTGCTTGACTAAGTTTTGCTTTCAGTGTAACACCCAAAAAAGACATCGAATTTGTGGGATTAAAGGCACGGTCTCACTGTACCGCCCGGCCTCTTTCCCCCCTTTCTACCCTCCCCCACCCCCTCCCTCAACCCCTCACACACACACACACACACACTATAATCTGGTTTCTGAATGTAAGTTGCCCATCAAGTAATGAAGTTGCTTAACACGATGTAAGGATGACTTCAAATATATTGAGATCTTGCATGTTGGCAATGCTTAACGTGTGCTAGTTAATATCATTAATTGGTGGTTCAAATGGTACCATATGTTATATAGGAGAACTTAATTGTTGCCTCGTTATGAAGAAATATGAAATTCAACGACGACTTCTGTTTGTATCTGCCTATAATACCTCTGTTTTGGACGAAACATTTGCATTGTTTATACAGGCTTCATCTAGTACAATAATCGTCATTTAGACTGATCATCAAGCTGGGAAAAAAAATCCATGTTTGGCTGAAGTTTGATTTTTTTAGTTATTAAAGCAGTATATGGAATCCGTTGAATGAACCGTAACCACGTATGTTAACACATTTTACCCTAGTGTTGCCTTAGTCGAGGGAGACGGGGACATGTTCCCCACTCTTTTGACAGCACAGGACAGACATAGTAATAATAGTAATAATGATGATGATAATGATGATGATGATAATGATAGCGATGGTAATAATAACACTGATAACAATAATAAGCACAATAATGCAATAAAACAATAATAACAATAATCAAGCAACTTCTGTACATGGAAAACCTCAAGTCTTTACACGTCCGCGTCGATGTTTGCACAGCAGTTCGACGTTGGATCTATGTCACTAAAGATGGCTGTCGGATCTCGTTTGGACCAAAAATCCGACTGTTTAATGTGTATTTTAATTACGTTTGACGTCGGCAAAAATGTTACAATATTTTTTTTTTTCATCCGACGTCGTTTCGTTCAGTCCGACGTCTCACTTATACCTCTAAAAACTATCCGAACTCAATGGACTAAAAATGGACCTTTAGCAATGCAGCTCTATATTCCAACTGTTGGCAACATGTTTACAGAGAGTATGGGTTTCATGAAGGGAGAGTATTTCATATGGATGAGTATATGAAAACACAACTTAATAACGATCAATATCGAAACTGGGGCAGAATGTTAAGGTAGTAAATGAGTCATTTAAAAAAAAAAATTAGGTTGGGCAATGTGAAATGGGGAATGCCGGGACCGGGATTGCGTTTTAGAAAACTTTTGACTTTGTAGCGTTGACTAGGTTCGAAATGGTGCTATATTTGAAGCTAGATTGGAACGGAATGTATCTCCAGGAATTTCTGTATTTTACAAGTACTTATTTTAATTTTTTTCATTTTGCTTTGTACAGCATGTGAAATATTCATTTGTAGACCTTATCTGAGTCTGACCAATGGAGATTCTAATCGCTTTATGTCTGCAGATTACTTCTGACTACTACACTGGATGATGTTGAACTGGTAGGGTTTTCATTTCGACGGTTGTAATCAAAGACATATTCCATGAGCTACGTGTCGGCTTTTTTTTTTGTACTTATTTTTTTTTAATTAAGGCCATAAAAAATGCCAGCAGTGTTGAGTTGTACATAAACCCATGGTTGTATAATGCCCTCACTGAACTTTAAGGTCCCAGTGCACTGCTCTGGACTGCACGGATCATAATAACACGAGCGCATTCAATTGCGGCTTACTGTGACGATAGGGCAGTTCTTTGGAACGTGACTCACGTGTGCTTCATACATGGAAGTCAGTGACACGCAAAGTCTAAGGGAATATGTCGATAAAATATTGTGCATGTAAATGCCTCACAATTTCTTATCCTAGGGAAACTTTGAGAAAGAGAGAAACAAAATAACATTTCGCCAAATTTCTCAGATTTTTCCAAATTTAAACACCGACAGTTGACAGATACTGTTAGATGTGCATGCATTCGAAGTACCTTATACACATTGAATCAACCACTGAAGTGCGTTCAGGGTGTGAACTATGGCATGCGGCAGATGTCTGGACTACAATTGTATCGTTTTTCTTCTTCACCACTCAGTATTACCAGGAAATGTAAATAAAACGTCCAGTTTTCGTCCATGTATAAAGTTCCGGGTTTGCCATTTATCAGTAAATTCTTTACTACATTATCGGGTACATTTTCGGTAAATTATTTACTGTGTTATCGGTCATTAAATTATCGGTTTATGTTTACCATGTGCTTGGTTTATGTTACATTATTGATTATTATTTCTTACTGCATCATCGAGTCGTTTTACGTTATTACTTGATAATTACATCATCGGCTCCGACAGAAATTATTACATTCGTCATCATTGCCTCTGTCGTACTTGCTAAAATGTTAACGTTAAATGTGTAATAGATGTGTGACATAAGACAAAGGAAGAGGATACATGTCATTCCAAATCAGGTGATGTTGAAACGCGTCAAAAGTTTTCAACACAATTTTGGAATGTCTCTAGAATTTCTCTACAATATACGGTTGGAAAGCATCAAACATATTGTGACAGAATTTATTTGTTATTAGGATTATTTCACTAAATCACGTATAAAGATTGCTATTACTGAACAAGCTGGCAATCCACGGAGTTGTAAGTCTCATCCCTATGGTTTTACATATCCATTCTACTGAAGTACTATAAGCTGTATATTTCATCAGTGATTCAGATTGCTCTTTGTGGATAGAAGTGCCGAATATTCCAGTCACTTTATGATATAGTACAGCAATACATCGTGTAAGAGTCGAACGGCACCAATACCCCCATGCGCGGCCACATGTACCTAGATATTGAGAGTGCGTCAGAGAACGTGTTCCTCATATCCGCACACCCACCAAGTTTAAAGTTCCGACGGCTTCTGAATATTTTTGCCGTTTTAACTATTTCAACCACGTGTCCTTTGACCTCGTGACGTCAGCAATATTTTATCTTTTATCTTGTATCCACTTGTGTCTGTACATGGTACTTTTACAACTTAGGATATTCACACATAGAGAAAAAGCTAAAAAATTGCCTTTGTTTTCATGAACTTGAACTTTGACCACCATTTTGACGTCATTGGTCTGGCGGACACTAAACAATATACCCGAGTAGCTACCTACCAAGTTTAAAATTTATCCGAATTACCGTCTAGAAGAAGATATTGACATACTTTTTAGAGCATCTTTGACTATTTGATGTTTAATCACGTGACCTTGGACCTGGTGACATCATCAATACTTTTGAGGGATTTTCGCATTTTCTACGTCCCCTATTGGTAGTTTTATAACTCTAGGGTATTCACACATTAAGATAATGCTAAAAATATGGTTCTCGTTTTCATGACCTGTGACCTTTGACCTATTGACATCATGTGTCTGGCGGACACTGTAAGACATACTAAGGCACCTTCCCACCAAGTTTGAAGTTATATCCAACTTACCGTCTAGGAGGAGATCGTGACACACTTTTTAGAGCCTTTTTTTTCCCGATTTGATCTTTAGTCACGTGACCTTTGACCTGGTGACGTCATCAATATTCCTTACGAAAGTTGTCGTATTTTTTGTTTTCCATACATGGTAGTTTTATAACTCTAGAATATTCACACGTTGAGATAATACTAATATGTGTTTTACGTTTTAATGACCTGTGACCTTTGACCTTTGCCCTTTGACGTCATCGCTAGAGTGGGCACTACAACCTATACCCGGGCACCCACCTTCTAAGTTTGAGGTTCATCCGATGTACCGTTTACGAGGAGATTGTGACGCAAGTTTGGTTGCACACACACATACTGATGACACACACACATTTGAACCCCAGTTCTCACCCCTTCCCGGAAGGGGCAAACCCAGTCCATGCCATTTGTATACCATGAGGTAGCCCACATAAGAGCTGCTGGCGCACCACGTTTCGGTTGAATACTACAAGGGGTGTAAGGTGAGCCACCATTTAAGTGTCATTTTTGGCAAATTTATTCGCCCAAGTAAATACAATGTCTCCAACTTATATACTACGTATAGGGATTAGATAAAATGGAATTTTGCAGGTAGGTAGCTTGTTTGTGTCATCATTGGATAAGCATTGTGTAGATGAGCTGAATTCGATCATTAGTATTGTTATTGAATAAAGCGATACACGGTGGTTCGTAACTTTGCCCAATAAAGATGTAATTACAGTAAGGCCGTCGAGGAAAGAAAAACTTACTAAAATTAATTTTCTTAAACAGAATATCACCGTTGAAACAAATCTTAAGGTAATACATTTTCAGTAACGTTAACTTGAATCTAGATACGACCCCGAAAATCCAACAACAAATCTATGTGCATAAATCAACTGTCGAATCATCCGCCAGTGATACTAAAAATTGTAACACATGCCATTGAGGGTAGGCTCTATTCCCTATTCTGCAATAGGGAACATAATTTGACAATGCCGCTCCTTCGTATAGCGCTTAAATCAGCTGGCTATACACTCTAAACATCAGGGACCTGTAAAACCGTAACAGCGACACCCCCCCCCCAAAAAAATAACATAAAAAGGTTCAGCTAAAATCATTTGGTTCAAATCCCCCCCCCCCTCCCATAGAGGGGTAAAAATCTCACTTTGCTTGTGCCAAATGCCCAGTTAAATATGCAAATATTTATCGTACCTTCAAAGACAAGTTGACAAAGACAAGTTGAGGCTGTTTATTTAATCATGTATTTCTTATTTACTTAAGCTGTATTTTTAGTTTCGATGATGATCGTAACCTTTGTAATCATGCATATGTGTGTGTATCTATACGTGTATTGGTGTGTGTGTGTGTGTGTGAATGAGTTGACAATTGCCGTCAATCGGGGACCCTGTTTGAAATCACACATACCAATCGGGCCCCATCTGGAATTGGGGACTGTCCCCGTTTCAAGGTTGGCTTTTAAATAGCCTTCATGCGATTATGATGGCGCCATGAAGCTATCTATTTAATTTGAAGGAGTATAGACGAATTCCCCATTGGGATAGTGTTAAGTTACGTCCTCTTTTGCAGGTGTATGTGTGTAAGGTACCATGTCCACGATTCCCTAGTGATAAACCGATACACACGCACTGTTACAGTGATAAGTATGAATTGAAAGAAAAATTGAGCGCCCCCATTTTTGTTGTGGCAAAGGGTATTATTTCCCATCAATATAGCCTACTGCAATGTTTATCTACAGCCGTCCACGGTTGAATAGTAAAATGAATGTGTCCCAGTTTGGCGGTGTAAACCTGTATAAGTGTGTGTGTATGTATGTCCGTGGCGCCCTACCTTGTAAACACTATATCTCAAGATGGGAAGCTTGGACAGATCTCATATTTGGTACGTAGGTGTACCATATTGAGAAACAGAACCCTATTATTTTTGGTGGAGGTCAAAGGTCATTTGGGGTCAACAGGGGTCAAATTGTGAAAACTTGTAAACACGATATCTCAAGAAACAAAGCTTGGACAAATCTCATGTTTGGTACGTAGGTGTACCACATTGAGTAAAAGAACCCTAAAGTTTTTGGTGGAGGTGAAAGGTCATTTGGGGTCAACAGGGATCAAACTGCGAAAATCTTGTAAATACAATATTTCAAGAAGGGAAGCTTGGACAAATGTCATATTTAGTGCGTTGGTGTACCACATTGAGTACAACATCCGTATTGATTCTGGTGGAGGTCAAAGATCATTTGAGGTCAACAGGGGTCAGGTTGTGAAAACCTTGTAAACCCAATATCTCTAGAAGGGAAGCTTGGACAGATGACATATGAAGTATGTACTTGTATCTTATAGAGTACAAGAACGTTATTTTTTAAATGGCGGTCAACGGTCATTTGAGGTCAACAAGGGTCAAAGTGTGAAAACCTTGTAAATAAACTGTGTGGTATACGTGGGCATGGCATTGACACCTACACCTACAGTATCAAAATTAACAGCTAACAAGTATACCAAACATACCAGGTGTACCCGAAAAAATGGACTATACGTCGTAAAAAGTAAAGTCGAGTGAAGAAACCAATTGATACCCCCTCGCTTCTGAAGTTAGTCGATCAGAGAATATGTAACTGAACTGTACGTAATTGCAATAGTCCGTGATTGGGGGTTACGAAAAATTCCAAGACAACCTCTTCAAGTTGTGTAGCTGTGCACCTCGATATCTTTATTTTTTAGTTCTAAAGGTGTTAACGTAGTATAGAAGCTAAATGTTACATCTGTATGAAAAAATATCACAAGCATCCGAAATATTTGTTTGTGTCTTTCGAATATCACCCTGTCTTGATGGTAACGTTTGTCGTTGCTTATAGTTACCTCGGAGAACAACCGTGACCCAGCCTGATTACAAAAATGAGAGACAGAATTGTCCAAACTTTAATATTTCGCCAGGCAGATAAGTGAATATGATATCTAAATGTATGCAGGTAACAACTACGTATCCTGGTAAATAGGGTGCTTCATACGATCGTCTACTTTATGCCCCTTCTTCATAACTATAGATCTTTATTTCCGTGAATGAATATTACCACTCATTTATTTGAATTTAATATTTGAGTTCATAGTAATATTTTACATTTTACTTATCTATCTATATTTTTTTCTTTTTTCCGTATATTGCATATTTTCCATGTTATATGTCTCAGCTCATGAGTTATTAAGTTGATGCTATTTTCGTCTACCCTATCAGTGAGAAATCTGTCCTGGGTTATCTGTAGATGGACTTTGCCTTCGTTATTTTATTTTTATTTCAAACAAGAATAATCTTGTGTTTTGGATAAAATACATTGGCTAACTAGTTAAGATTAATGTTGCAACTGACAGTTATTTATATTAAAATGAATTGGCAAGAAGTGTTTAGTGTCATTAAAAATAAGTTGCCTCTTTTGAATAGACAGTATGAGTTCTCAACAGAAGTTTGTAATGCATTGTGGTGCAATGAACACTGTTGATTAGTTCAGCAAGAAAGTTTGATGGTTTCATGAATTACGATCATAACATGAAAAGCAAACAGAGGACACACCAGAGATGGATGAATATGGATTATCGGACAAGTAGGAGCTAATGAGAAGCAAAACTACAACGAAAGTGAAAATATTATCAGTATTACGTAATTGTAGGAATGGGTAATAACAGGAAGGATTTTTTTAACTGTATTTAGTACCTTTTAGTGATTCTAAAGATTGAGGGTTCTTGTTATTGTTGACATAAAGTTGGAGAAAATAAAATCTTTGACTTAAAACAGGTCAAAAAACACAGAAAACTGAACTTCTTTTTGATTCAACTTTTTATTCGTAGTAAACAATGTATGGGCACAGATCACGTGATTCCGTTAAAATATTTATTGCTATCAGTGTACGTCATCTTTCAAATAAGGAGAAAAAAAAACTTACATCATCTTATATTTTTTACACCAGTTTTATACCAAGAGTATTTTGTTTTTACCTCTGTGTCTTACTTCATTATCAAGCATACGATATTTCAGGAATAACATAACAATATTTGAAGATTGACACTTCATGACGATGGACGAATTTTCATTTCAACAAATTGGGGGTCGCAGTAATTATAAGAATGAGAGCAATAATAATAACAATAATAATAATAATAATAATAATAATAGATCTTCTCCCCGTTGCCTCCGTTGTGGACGCCGTTGAGATTGTCATAAGTACAAGACGACTTACAGCTGCTGCTGTATTGAATATAATTAGCATAAGCATAACTCCAGCAATTAGAGCAATAGTTACTATAGTGCCACCAGCCACTTCGGTGTAGAGCTGCACAGTTGAAGTTGTCACATGCGTCATTGTCTTGGTCGTGGGTGCTGAATTGTTTACCTCTGCTATAATAGAGATAATAACCTACAGAAGAGGAGAAGGCAACAGTCAGTGAAGTATCATTTCGTATACATGTAAGGTAGATTGGAAGTATTATCATTATTTTTATTTAATTGCGCAAGATGTTACTTAGATATTTTGTTGAAAGGCAATGGAGTACTCTAATAATTTAGCTTTGAAATTTGCAATTAAAGTTAACTGACCAGAATTATTGTAATGTAGCGTGTAGGACATATGTGTTATAAAGCTCATACATTTAGTCCGAGCGCCGTATTTGTTTATAAGTGTGGCATTTCAAACGAAAGACGATGCATACTCTCTACTAATTCCTTCCAACAAATCCAATAAATAAAAGATTTTTTACCGAATAAATACTGTATATGCAACTTGCTAATGTACGAAAGTATTCCATCCATTTTTGATCTCTTTGTGATAGAATTGTTCACACAAAATACAACAATTGCTAATGTGTGATACTCATTAATGTTTCTTGCTTAGTTTAAGAAATAATGAGGCATCAGTCATCATTTATTTTAAACTGCTTTGACTATTCTAAACAATACAAATGACTTGTTTTGTATGAGTTTAATGTCTCTTACGATGTTTCCATATGTAACACTTATTAATGCTTGATGCGAAAGGGCATAGATTTTTGAAATGCGCGTTTATGACTGTTTACAGGGAAATACTAAAGTGTGTTGGTTAGAGGCATGTTATATCCGCGCTCGTTGGCACAATAATGAAGTGTGTATAACATCACAGAATCCATTAAGTAAAAAGAAACTAAATATTCAGTTTGAATAAAAAATATGCTATTCATACTTTTTACAGTGGTCCAAAATCATAATTTTAGGGAATTCTCACCAATATACGTATACACTATTCAATATGATCTTCGTATTTTACTGGTATTGTCAAGCTCAACCTTTGTTTTGTCATTAACAAAAATCAAAGGAAGTCATACATTTAATTCTTCAAATGGAATGAATTGGCCAATTGTCATCAAAAGTAAAAAGGAAATAAAAAACTCTTCTCACAAACCTGCATAACCGCCGCTGTTAGTACTTCTAGATCCAAGCTTATTCATCCTGTAATTATTACTATCAGACTCTATTTCAAACTCCGCCCACTCAGCATCTAATGGCGTTCCATCAGAAGTGATAATGTCAAGACGTAGTTGGTAGTCCTTCTGATTTGTCAGGTGATGCAACTTTTCATTTCCAAGCCAGAAACTTTCACTTATGTCACCGAAACCTTGCTTATAGGAATCCCAATCCCGATAAAAATTTGTCGTGTCATCTTTTCGACGCTGAAATACCTATCGGAATAAAGGCGTTACATAATTGATAAAAGTATATTGTTTTCTAAACATACACAACAAACCCTCATGCATATACCTCCACCAATAAGAGTGGTATCTTTGACTGCTTCAGAATGATTTATAAATAAAGGATTTTCCTTAGTGTAACAGTTGTGGAAGGAACTACGCCATGCGGAGGGCACAACTGTACTTTTGAAATAAAATTTGCCATTCAAACAGGCATTACCCGAACAGATCACTTACTGCACACATTCAAGTAATGAGCTCAGCTTCTATATTGAATGACAAATGCATTTACTGGATTATTTACTGCCATTTGTAAGTCGTATTTGTAAATGATGTTCAATTTATATTATTAGATACGTCAATTTACTCACTGTCCATCCTCCTCCATCACCCATTTCACAGAAAACATCAAATGGCCCATCTGTCCATCCATCCGGTAGGATCCTATATTCACCACTTTCTGTATGTCCGGCATCGAAGATTTCCTTACAGTCTCTGAGTACTGGTGTTCGGGCTGTGCAGATTATTCCGTCTCCCTGGTAACCTTCGTTACATGAACAGTTTCGAACACCATTATTAACCTCAATACATGCAGCATTGGGATCACAACTCACAGCAGCACACTCCAAGCCACTGCTGTCACAGGAACATCTTTGAGTACAGTCTTCGTTGAAATACTCATTTGCTGGGCAGGGCGTGAACACTGGATCTGATCAAAGAAATACATGTGCTGACACTTTAGAAATAAACAGCATAACCCAATTTTAGCTGCAGATGAAAAATAAACAATTATTTGCTTTACATAATCAAAACTTTATCTCAATATATACGTACTTTTACTGCTTTCAAAAGGGCAGAGAGGTTGAAGTGAGTACTTCCCAAATTCATCAGAAATACGAAATTCTTCGTAACTTGTATCAAAAATCGATCCGTCCAGTAACTCTACTTCAATAAGTAGATTGTAAACTGCTTGGTTCGTCAAGTATGCCAGTTTCTCGTTGCCTAGCCAAAAGTCGGTTGACAAAAATCCAAAACCTTGTTTATACTGTGACCACGTTCGATTAAAATTCACATTTCCATTCTCTCGTCGTTGTATAACCTATGAAAAAGTAAAGCATAACATGAACGTAATATTCAACTCCATCTCAATTTATGTGTCACTAAAACTAATACGATGCTTTAATATTGCCTCTAACTGCGCCATCTGCAATATATGATACAACAGAAATTTCTGTTAGCACTGAAATTTAATGAAACTACTGATATACCAGCCATACTTTACTCAATATCTAATAAGAGAAAAAAAAACAGAGCAAATGAAAGTGGCGATTTGATAATATTATGTTGGTCTTTTGCTATTTTGTTCAGTCTCAACAGACGTTGTATTTAACAACACCGTTCTAGTCCCAGTTTTATTCTTACCGTCCATCCACCAGTGTTGACGTCATTGTCGCAAAACACTTCAAAGGGTTCCTCAAAACCGTCCGGCTTAATAATATACACTCCACTGGTGTTTGAAGTAGAACATCGTCGTTGAACATCTGCACAGTCTCTTGGATATTCAGAAGTTTGATACAGGAAGTAATGTGCCTATGTAAGATTGACGAAAACATATTCAGTGCCCGAATTATACACTATTATAACTATGCAATTGTCAACATGTTCGTGATGTGAATGCCCATGTCTTGGCAACGAATCATAAGATAGAAATTTATACAATTAATGAAATCTAGCGTTTAACACCAATGATAAACAAAATAACTAAGTTTCCAAGCGTTGTTTCTTTGTCCGGATTACATTCTTAAGGACATGCATCAAATGTCATCATTCCACACTGAATATATACCATGAAATGTATGTGCAGACAAATGTACATTATTAACGTCATATGCAACATTTTCTTTTTGTGTAAAAAAATTCTTGGGATCTCTTGATACAACCCAATAAGACGTGACTATTGTTGTGAGTAAATAATGAAATTTTTAAACTGATGTTATTTAGTGTAACTGTATTCGTCATTATATTGCAATCCTTTTCCATTTCATCATTCTATCTAGATTTTCTAAGATAGTATTACATTTACAATCTCTGAAATCAAGTGGTTGTTAAAGAAAATGGAAAAAATGCAAGCAGTTGGAAAAGTCATTTCATTTACAAAATCTGACACGTGAAGCTAAAGTTGAGTGACCAGCCCATTGCAACAGAAAAAAAAATAGAAGATATGAGCAGGTCCAAAAGCAAAGTAACAGGGAATAAATAAAAAAAAAATTCCATATTTTGTGGGTTAAATAAGTTAAAAATGAAAATGAAGTATAAATACAATCTCTGACAAAATTAATTTCCTGATAATCGTTGTCTCTAAAACGAGAAGAAAGTAAAATTTTTCAATGATTTTGCTTTCTGTACAACAAATTTACTCTTAAACTAAACGTACTTCACTCTTTACACTTGAACGTAAACTAAAATGCTAAATGATAGTTTTATTATTCGTAATAACATCTACGATTTGTTAAGTTAACCCGACTGATCTGTGTAACTGTAACAAAGTGCATGATGACTTGGATTATACTTATGAAATATATCTGGCAAAACCAGCGCAGTTTTGTTTTTCTTTTGTAATACAGAAATCATAAAGAACTCCTGCCGATAGTACAATCGCCAAAGAAAAGCATATGATAAAACAAAAGACGTTAATGTAATTAGGATTATTGAATAACAAACCATGCTTTAATCTCCATTTGGAAATACTGAGGAACAGAATTACTATAAAAAAATATTCAGAGATATTTGAGCAGAAAAATTATACTCATTACATTTAAAACGATATTTTTCCTACAAATGTAAGATATATCTGTATTTATTTTAGATTGAACATTGACTGCTGTCTGAAAAATTGAATTACTTCTCTTAAAATATTATGTACCTGTAAATCTCATCAGGGAACAATCTGAATCAAATTATGATAATATTGTAAGTTAGAAAAATGGGACAAAAATAACATATATAAACTGAATTTGACATATTTCAGATATGATTCAGTGTCACCTGAAGCTATTGAAAAGTACATTAAATTTAAGCATTTAATAACTTTTAAAATGTTTTAATACAAATTTATTACAGTTTGATTAGTTTTTTACGGTGGGAACTAACTCCTGGAATTATTCATGTCTAAAGTTTTTAATTTTGATTTAGAAAAGTTATGTCAAATAATGATACTTTGTGTTAAAGTTGTTTCATTGCTTCTTACCAGTATATCCGTTGTAGTAAAATTTTAGAACTTATTTTTTTTTATTCCTTGACTGCAATATGTGTTAAGTCCCCAAGCTAAAAGATAAGTAGTTGAGAGACAACAACACAAACAAAGATCATTCTTAAGAAAAGATTTGGTGTAATCCTTTCCTCCGTTTATGTGGAGGAGTAAGATGAGTGTTTAGTGGTAAATGAAATGTTTCAAATAAGACTCGTTTTGTAATTCAGTCAATTTTACAGAAGAAAAAGTTTGAAAATCTTTCCTAGCGGTGATGATATGGGCCTGCTTTTCTGTAACGAAATACTAAGATAATGAAAACTGCATCTACACCAGAACTAAAAGGTAGGATGTTTATCGGGGCCAGATAAACAGGGCTGGGAGAATTACACCCATATCAGGAGCTATTTGCTTGCCAACACTCTACCAAATTTGTTTCTCTGTGTAAGTCCATTCAACAATGCTTTTGTTAGAACCCAACTGATATTAGCACATTTATTTACATTTACTCAAGATTTGACATTGATGAGTTGATTTTTAGTGTGCTGAAAAATATCTTCACCAATTTTGTACAAAATAGTAAAAGATCTTCAAATAGAAGTAACTACTTTACTCACCGTCTGTTGGGACGATGTAAGCGTCAACACCGTTGTTGTGTAAAAGAATGTGACTGCTGCTCGAAGAAACATGAGAGACTCCATTCTTACTGCCCGACAGAGAGTAGTAATGACACACTTGGTTAAATGCATCAAGCAGAGGTAAATACACCGTACGGTACCCTTATAAGGGAGACTACGGATGTACCGAAATGCCAGAACAGGACGATCTAGATTAAAGAGATTTTCTGTTTCTTGACGTCTTGATTTCTGATTTTTCTTCTTTTTTTTTTGTTCTTGACGAACACGTGATGGTGTCTGAATGGTTATGACTTTTGCAGCGCAACCCTTTAGTCCTGTGAAAGCAGTGTGAGATCGGTTTTCAGGTACATTCTAATCAAGCGGTGGTCAAATATTTGATCAAGTGTAGATTAACTTTGATGTTTCTTACGATCGTTTACACAATCATGTTGAACAGAAATAGGCCTACGTCGTTTTTCATTTGCTCAAGAAAGTCTTAGCATCTCTCAAATCTCTCAAATTCGCTATACATGTAAGGAAGATTACCGTCACGATACTGCACCACTGTCGGTCAAGCATAATGTGCTCTTTCCATATGACTTAAGTTGTTAATATCTTTAAACTGCTCATATTCAACTTCTGGTTAAATAGCATATCTTCGTTAATCTCAAGCATTTTTTTTTTTTGTGTCAAAACAGTACACAGTTCTACCCTACAGCCATTCTCTGCAACCTACATACACTCAACCTTTTACTTCTACTATATTTGTATGTTCGTTGGAACCTTAACTTGGACCTCCTTGCCCACTCCATGCTAACGGTTGTAAAACATTGTTAAATTTAAAAGAAAATACCTAAAAATAAACATCATTTATAAATTTTAACTAATAAATTTCTCTATCATAGGTTTCTTTTGAATCTTTTCTTCTTATTCTGAAAACATGACTTTGTTTTATATTTTATGTAGGGATGACAGTTTTAAAAACTCTCCTGAAATTCTTGTTGCCACTTCTCTTTTACTGCTTTTACGTTTTTTATTCCTCGCCGAAGGAAGACGGAACCTATACGATGGTGATGTCTCGTGTCTTTTTTGTTGGTAATTCATGTTTGTGTTAATGTAAACATATGACAAGAATCACACAGCCTTTTGGCTTTCTAGTTACAAAAACAATGCTGTATATTTATCTGCTCTTTCATAGGAGATTTGAATAAATTGGAATTCATTTATGAAAATTTAAAACCAGTATAATTGGGAAGCATTCATAAAAATGAGTATAAAAAAATTCAGAAATCAAAACGGTGAAACCGTTACAACAAATATCTAATGATTTACAAAAGGTATACAAGTATGAAAGTAATGATAAAGATTGTTAGAATTTTGTAAATATGTAAAAAAGGAAGGCACTCAATAAAACTACAGAAGAGGTACTAAATTAATAAAATTATCCGATTGCATGAGTATTGCAGCACGATAAAGGAATGAATTCTAAAAAAGTTGGATCCTGTATTTTGGCAATATTGAAGGATTTCTTAGATTTCTTCTTGATTTGTCTAAAAGGTCAAAAAGAGGCACATGAAGTGGGTGATTATTGTCATTTTTAATTTTAAGCGTCATCCTTGTAAATACAGTCTTAGCAACTGCATTCTCAGTATCACGGAGTGATTGGTAATCTATCCTAATATTCGTGAAGAATATTTAAGAAATTCGTTAACTCTGGTCTTTTCTGCAGTTGAAATGAAATGATACCACACAGGCACTGCATAAATAATATGTGGTAGGATATATAAATTGAAAACATTTTCAACAGTAAGATGTGGGTAATATTCGCTGCAGGCCAAAGTCAAGACAGAGAACAATAAAATGCGCAAGGTAAGTAAACCAAAAGAGAAAGAACATAGAAAGATGGTATCTAATACACCTGCTATTCCAGCTTTGAAACGGTGCAGTACTAAGCTAGCTGGCTTAAGAAACAGTTGTAAACCATTGAGTAGTAACCTGTTTACTCTTATGACAGCATGATAGTGAACCAACCTAACAAGTAATAGGGAATTTTCCTCGTTAGGGTTACTGAACATTTTCCCCAGATAGTGTTTTCTGTAGTGGCGAAGCTATTCATGACATCCTCTTCCAGACACTTCTTCTGACGCCTAGCTGTGAGTAAACCTGCCGACATTTGTTAAGCTCAGATTTCTAGAGATAACACAAAATTTTAAGTAGTGCGTAATATTGCAGTTAGGCTTCGCTCTCCTTCTACCAGAGAACACACATATCCTCTAGCAACCAGACTGGATACTGGGTAGGAAAATAATAGCACATTAGATGGTGCACATGGCATACGAGGCTATGAATGGAATGGTCCCAGTTTTATATTAGATCTATAAATATACAAAGCGTCGAGAGCATTACGGTCATCCCTGGCGTCCCGACTGATCCAAAGGGGAAACCGGACCATTTGCGATGATGAAAGGTATTAAGCTTTTTCTGCTTTTACAAAATTACTTGCACGACATTTATCACAACTTCCCACTAATAAAACATGGAATGCACCTCTAAGACCTTTCTAAGAGAATCTAAAAAAGAAATTACTTTGAAGATTGGGATATGCATTGTATTTTACAGATCTCTTTTTATAAAAAAATACTTTTTTCATATTTCTTTCAGTGAAGATCTTGTGTTTGACATTTTTTTTTCAAAGTCACTAATTGCTGTAATGTTTTTGTATGTGTGTGAGTGCGTGTGCGTGCCACTGACATACATTGAAACAATAATGATTAATGTGAGGAATGAGTGAGTCTTGTCAGTAAGAGTAATAATATACCTGAAGAACTTGATGTTATATTTCAGTAAACGGCATCTTAACAGACATATCTGTTCTTTAAGACGTTTGTACATGACGTTATTTACACTTTATGTCAGTTATTGCTAATCAGTTTATGTGTAAATTATACCACATTGGAAAACAATGTACAACTATTTATTGCTTTCGTGCCAGAATAGTATAATCATAAACTGCTTCTACGCAGTTTCCTTCCTAGTCATTTTTTTTTTCTGTAACTGGAGAGTAAACGATGTGTTTCATCATGTTATATTCCAAACAAAACAACTTTTGTTCATCACGGGATGATCAACGGAAGTATAAATTTATTTGACGTGTTCACTGTATATGCTCTTTGATATTAAGTGGCTTTCAAGAGAAATAAAGCATAAAATATTCGTTGCGCTTAGAACAAAGTGACACATTTTCGAAGATGAAGAGGTTGGGGTGGGGGAGGGTTCTTTAAGATTTGTGTTGGAAATAGCTATAAGAGTCGTGGTTCTGTTGATTACTAAACAAACAAAGAAGATATGAGGTCAATTATTTACAACGAAAAAACCAGCGTTGCGTGTTCGTCTGTAATCACAGCGGAGCAACTGTTAACCGGAATTCGGCTAACATGGCCGAGCGATAGACTAGTGCACTGAGTGGTCAAGAACAACGTCTTTTTTTAGATAATTTCATAGGAAAACTGAAGGCATAAATCATACATAAGGGTTAAAAGCCTAGACTTCCCTTCTCCCGTCAGCTATCAGTTTCATCATATCGCCATGTATAGGCATATATGCTCAGACCAGCTTACGCCCGCCCCCTTCCCGGCCCTCATGTCACCCTACTTTTAAAATCAAGCTGACACTCGTGTGACCTCGAGTGAAAAAGTCCCACCCACAGATGCACACAGGCAAACACACAGATATGGTTACGTGTAAGCCTTGTATCTATATCTATAATGCAGAATGCAGAAACCTCCCTATGTTCCGCACGTAGAATTCACGAAAGATTGACGAGTTACCCGTTATTTTCTTGAATGACTGACATGTCACCTCCCTAAGCTCCTTAGGAACATTTTGGGTAAAACTCTGACTTAAATATATATGATTTCAACCTCACCAATACCAGACATTTACCATGATTGTAAAACCAGCAAAGTACTTTTAAATAAGGGCAAAACTGTTGCATACGTTACCTTTTAGTCCTAGTTGCATATTAACTGTTACATTATTTTACCACAAATATGCCACTTTGTTACCAGCATTTAGCTTCTATAAGTCTATACAGCGTTACCAATACTATCATAATTTACTCTGGTGCAATTTCCCATAATTAGTTTCCGAGTTTCCGTGAAGAATGTATAGTACTTACCCTGCAGTTGAATGTAAATGTACCATCGTGTGACAAGTCACTGGGCATTCGCCAGTGCCTGGGGCGATAGTATCCATTCCTTCCCCAGACATACCTGCTGGTTGTTCGCAGGCAGACATACACTGTGACAGACAGCCTTTTTTGGACTGTAAAAAGTTATAGAACAGAATTGTCAACTTCAGTCCACCTTTTCTCTTCGCCTTTGAAATTGTAACACCAGGAAACTGTAGTGTTATACCATTGCAAAGTTCCAGTAAATCGCATAAACATGACTTCCGTTTATCATCCTACGAGCCTAAGTTAAGCTTGTATCCAAAACTTGATTATGTTAATTTTTAATTAAGAAATCTTGGGGGGAAAAATAGATTTAAAAAAATGAGAAAGCTACAAACTCGTTGGAACACCGGGCTCCCCTTTTCAATGTTGACTACAGGATTTCAGTTCAGTGTACATTCTCATATAGCTCAAAATTGGAAGACTGGGTCACGGGGTATAACGTACTCCTCAGAACTAAGATTCATGACTTCACTTGCAAAGTTTATTGTAAAGTGTTCCACCAGTTTTATCCGAGGTTTTAGTTCTAATTCCAAGTATGATACTACGAAAGCCAATTAGTGCCATAGTCAATGTATATTCTGCAGTTTCTTTTTTTTTTACAGCAAATATATTTTAGAGATTCCGTTGTCTTTCTTCGAAAAATATTTTTAAGCAAATTGTCTTTTCTTGTGAAATATACTTTAAAGATTGTTTTTTCTATAAACATGTTTTGAGATAACTAGGTTTTTTTTCGAGAAATATACTTTGGAGATTACGTTTTTTAATATATTTTGATACTTCAACATTACATTTTGTTCCTTTCGAAAAACAGAAACTCCAACATTTTCAAAACACAGGCTCCGACAGTTATTTCACGAAATATAAAACAGAAGCACCAACATTTATGTCTCAAAAACAGAAACTCAGGAATATATTCACTATGGCACTTACGGGCTATCGTATGACACGGATGAAATGTATATTGCATCATATCGCATCTAAGCTCATTAAAAAGATAAAAAATAAAGAAAAATAACCCCTTCCCCAGGACCAGGGTATGAGTAACTTTTGAACAGGTCCTTTGTGCGACCAGCTACATAAACTTCCGCTACCTACAGTAGGCTATCATTTAGATATGTTCAACTGCCCATGCATTCTCTATGTCGTCTGATAATATGTATGGTAATTACCGACATGTCTCCCTTTCGGCCACGGTTTATAAGAAGAAGAATTCCGTCCATTGTTTACAGGTGCAATTCTGTAAGTTGGAGATAGGGTTTACATCCTTTGTATGATTGTACTGGATTGCAACAGCTTAAAATGAAGAGCGCCGCCGTACCTTGCATGAAATTGTGTTGTTGCATCACACTATGTCGTCTAAGGCTAAAAATTAATAGAAACTTCAATTTTCAGTTTTCTTTCTCACCTTTTCTCTTACTCATTTCCATTCATTCCCTGTTCCAGAAAACTTATCATTGAGTTCAATTTCTGGTCACAGGATTTCTTTATTTAGCGTGGAAATGAATGATTGTCTCGCAGTAGGCAGCTGTACGTGTATAAATCGAGACTCAGTCAATAATTACTGCACACATGCCAAATAAAATTGAAGATATCTTACAGCTATGATGTCCCAAATGAAGTAGTTATTAAAAGCAAGATCAGTCCCGCGGTCAGACTTACCAATTTGAGGGGAGGGGGGTTGGGGTTATGAACATTAATGTTGAAATCTTGTCAGCCGGGGGAGGGATCTAAGGGGGACACCCTCTCAATCTGGGGAGGGATCTAAGGGGGGAACAACATCCCCTTTCTTTGCGTTTTTCATTGTTTCTATGGCCAAAAGGGTGGGACAATTCCATATTGTTTCCCTGTATGGTATTCCAAAAAAAGCAGGGATGTTTTTTTATTTTTTTTTTAAAACTTTACGTTACCCCATGCACGCCCCCCCCTCCACCGTCGTGGCTACGTGCCGTAGCATGATTCGACGTAGTTGTTAACAAAGCTCTCTCTACACAATTTAAGACGAAATAAAGTTACAGAGTTTTTGCAAAATGTGTGATCCTTTACTTGACTCTGAACCACACTGCCGTAGTCTATAGTATACGGGACTACTTCAAAAAACATTTGAAAAAGAAAACGTACTAGGACTACTTCAACCTACGGGGAGGACGGGGGGCGTCCGTTGGTTATACACACTAACACAACAACACTCTAGGCAAGTTCACACAATTGACTCTACAACGTTACGTATCATCAGCAAGTCTGTCCATTACTGGACTAGCAAAGATTAGTGGCCTTCTTTTAATATATGTATGAAATTTTACTCACATGAACTTGGAAGTCATTTTTCTTTCAGTGGAGTATTTTGAAGTGAGAAGTTTTTATTCTTTCTTGATGAACTGGAATTTGAGAGTGTTGTAGTCCCTCTCGCTCGAGATGAATTGTGCAATGTCAGTCATACATGGCCTCCTCATATCAGTCGTAACCACAGTGTTCATGCAGTGGGCAAATTCTGGTATTTACTGGGCAAGCTCAGACAGATCATAATCGTGCACCTGAAAATTCGCCTAAGGTAGTCAAACAAACAATAAACGAGAATGCATTAATGCAGGAGAAATAAACGAGCATGACAAACTAATTAAATTTGGTCTGGCAAAATTATCAAATATTTTGGAATCCATGGAAACTGCCCTACGAATGTCTATAGTCGGCCTAACGAAAAGTTTGAAGGGTGATTGACTAAGTTTTGCTTTCAGTGTAACACCCAACAAAGACACCGAATTTTGTGGGATTAAAAGGCATAGTGTCACATGCACCGCCCGGCCTCTTTCCTCTCTTCTACCCTCCCCCACACCCTCCCTCAACCCCTAACACACACACACATACACACACACACACACACTATCAGTAATCTGGTTTCTGAATGTAGGTTGCCCATCAAATAATGAAGTTGCTTAACACAATGTAAGGGTGACTTCAAGTATATTGAGATCTTGCATGTTGGCAATGCTTAATATTTGCTAGTTAATATCATTAATTTGTGGTTCAAATGGTGCCATATGTTATATGGGAGAACTTAATTGTTGCCTCGTCATGAAGAAATATGAAATTCAACGACGGTTTCTGTTTGTACCTGCCTTCTATACCTCTGTTTTGGACGAAACATTTGCATTGTTTATACAGGCTTCATCTAGTACAATAATCGTCATTTAGACTGATCATCAAGCTGGGAAAAAAAATCCATGTTTGGCTGAAGTTTGATTTTTTTAGTTATTAAAGCAGTATATGGAATCCGTTGAATGAACCATAATCACGCATGTTAACACATTTTACCCTAGTGTTGCCTTAGTCGAGGGAAACGGGGACATGTTCCCCACTCTTTTGACAGCACCGGACAGACATAGTAATAATAGTAATAGTGATGATGATAATGATGATGATGATAATGATAGCGATGGTAATAATAACACTGATAACAATAATAACCACAATAATGCAATAAAACAATAATAACAATAATCAAGCAACTTTTGTACATGGAAAACCTCAAGTCTTTACACATCCGCTGCGTCGATGTTTGCACAGCAGTTCGACGTTGGATCTATGTCACTAAAGATGGCTGTCGGATCTCGTTTGGAACAAAAATCCGACTGTTTAATGTGTATTTTAATTACATTTGACGTCGCCAAAAATGTTACAATAGTTTGTTTTTTTTCGTCTGACGTCGTTTCGTTCAGTCCGACGTCTCACTTATACCTCTAAAAACTATCCGAACTCAATGGACTAAAAATCGACCTTTAGCAATACAGCTCAATATTCCAACTGTTGGCAACATGTTTACAGAGAGTATGGGTTTCATGAAGGGAGAGTATTTCATATGGATGAGTATATGAAAACACAACTTAATAACGATCAATATCGAAACTGGGGCAGAATTTTAAGGTAGTAAATGAGTCATTTAAAAAAAAAATTAGGTTGGGCAATGTGAAATGGGGAATGCCGGGACCGGGATTGCGTTTCAGAAAACTTTTGACTTTGTAGGGTTGACTAGGTTCGAAATGGTGCTATATTTGAAGCTAGATTGGAACGGAATGTAACTCCAGGAATTTCTGTATTTTACAAGTGCTTATTTTAAATTTTTTCATTTTGCTTTGTACAGCATGTGAAATATTCATTTGTAGACCTTATCTGAGTCCGACCAATGCAGATTCTAATCGCTTTATGTATGCAGGTTACTTCTGACTACTACACTGGATGATGTTGAACTGGTAGGGTTTTCATTTCGACGGTTGTAATCAAAGACATATTCCATGAGCTACGTGTCGGCTTTTTTTTTGTACTTATTTTTTTTTAATTAAGGCCATAAAAAATGCCAGCAGTGTTGAGTTGTACATGAACCCATGGTTGTATAATGCCCTCACTGAACTTTAAGGTCCCAGTGCACTGCTCTGCACTACACGGATCATAATAACACGAGCGCATTCACTTGCGATTTACTGTGACTATAGGGCAGTTCTTTGGAACGTGACTCACGTGTGCTTCATACATGGAGGTCAGTGACAGGCAAAGTCTAAGGGAATATGTCGATAAAATATTGTGCATGTAAATGCCTCACAATTTCTTATCCTAGGGAAACTTTGAGAAAGAGAAACAAAATAACATTTCGCCAAATTTCTCAGATTTTTCCAAATTTAAGCACCGACAGTTGACAGATACTGTTAGATGTGCATGCATTCGAAGTACCTTATACACATTGAATCAACCACTGAAGTGCGTTCAGGGTGTGAACTATGGCATGCGGCAGATGTCTGGACTACAATTGTATCATTTTTCTTCTTCACCACTCAGTATTACCAGGAAATGTAAATAAAATGTCCCGTTTTCGGCCATGTATAAAGTTCCGGGTTTGCCATTTATCAGTAAATTCTTTACTACATTATCGGGTACATTTTCGGTAAATTATTTACTGTGTTATCGGTCATTAAATTATCGGTTTATGTTTACCATGTGCTTGGTTTATGTTACATTATTGATTATTATTTCTTACTGCATCATCGAGTCGTTTTACGTTATTACTTGATAATTACATCATCGGCTCCGACAGAAGTTATTACATTCGTCATCATTGCCTCTGTCGTAATTGCTAAAATGTTTACGTTAAATGTGTAATAGATGTGTGACATAAGACAAAGGAAGAGGATACATGTCATTCCAAATCAGGTGATGTTGAAACGCATCAAAAGTTTTCAACACAATTTTGGAATGTCTCTAGAATTTCACTACAATATACGGTTGGAAAACATCAAACATATTGTAACAGAATTTATTTGTTCTTAGGATTATTTCACTAAATCACGTATAAAGATTACTATTACTGAACAAGCTGGCAATCCACGGAGTTGTAAGTCTCATCCCTATAGTTTTACATATCCATTTTCCTGAAGTACTATAAGCTGTATATTTCATCAGTGATTCAGATTGCTCTTTGTGGATAGAAGTGCCGAATATTCAAGTCACTTTACGATATAGTACCGCAATACATCGTGTAAGAGTCGAACGGCACCAATACCCCCATGCGCGGCCACATGTACCTAGATATTGAGAGTGCGTCAGAGAACGTGTTCCTCATATCCGCACACCCACCAAGTTTGAAGTTCTGACGGCTTCTGAATATTTTTGCCGTTTTGACTATTTCAACCACGTGTCCTTTGACCTCGTGACGTCAGCAATATTTTCAAAAATATCTTGTATCCTCTTCTGTCTGTACATGGTACTTTTACAACTTAGGATATTCACAGATAGAGAAAAAGCTAACAAATTGCCTTTGTTTTCATGAACTTGAACTTTGACCACCATTTTGACGTCATTGGTCTGGCGGACACTAAACAATATACCAGAACAGCTACCTACCAAGTTTAAAATTTATCCGACTTACCGTCTAGAAGGAGATATTGACATACTTTTTAGAGCATCTTTGACTATTTGATGTTTAATCACGTGACCTTGGACCTGGTGACATCATCAATACTTTTAAGGGATTTTCGCATTTTCTACATCCCCTATTGGTAGTTTTATAACTCAAGGGTATTCACACATTAAGATAATGCTAAAAATGTGGTTCTCGTTTTCAAGACCTGTGACCTTTGACCTATTGACATCATGTGTCTGGCAGACACTGTAAGACATACTAAGGCACCTTCCCACCAAGTTTGAAGTTATATCCAACTTACCGTCTATGAGGAGATCGTGACACACTTTTTAGAGCCTTTTTTCCCGATTTGATCTTTAGTCACGTGACCTTTGACCTGGTGACGTCATCAATATTCCTTACGAAAGTTGTCGTATTTTCAGTTTTCCATACATGGTAGTTTTATAACTCTAGAATATTCACACATTGAGATAATGCTAATATGTGTTTTAAGTTTTAATGACTTTTGACCTTTGACGTCATCGCTAGAGCGGGCATTACAACCAATACCCGGGCACCCACCTTCTAAGTTTGAGGTTCATCCGATGTACCGTTTACGAGGAGATTGTGACGCAAGTTTGGTTGCACACACACATACTGATGACACACACACACACACATTTGGACCCCAGTTCTCACCCCTTCCCCGAATGGGCAAACCCAGTCCATGTCATTTGTATACCATGAGGTAGCCCACATAAGAGCTGCTGGCCCACCACGTTTCGGTTGAATACTACAAGGGGTGTAAGGTGTGCCACCATTTAAGTGTCATTTTTGGCAAATTTATTCACCCAAGTAAATACAATGTCTACACATTACATACTACGTATAGGGATTAGATAAAATGGCATTTTGCAGGTAGGTAGCTTGTTTGTGTCATCATTGGATAAGCATTGTGTAGATGAGTTGAATTCGTTCATTAGTATTGTTATTGAATAAAGCGATACACGGTGGTTCGTAACTTTGTCCAATAAAGATATAATTACAGTAAGGCTGACGAGGAAAGAAAAACTTACTAAAATCAATTTTCTTAAACAGAATATCACCGTTGAAACAAATCTTATTCATTATTCATTAATCATTTTCATTAACGTTAACTTGAATCTAGATACTGACACCGACTATGCTTACAGAAAATCCAACAACAAATCTATGTGCATAAATCAACTGTCCAATCATCCGCCAGTAATACTAAAAATTGTAACACATGCCATTGATGGTAGGCTCTATTCCCTATTCTGCAAAAGGGAACATAATTTGACAATGCCGCTCCCTCGTATAGCGCTCAAATCAGCTGGCTATACACTCTAAACATCAGGGACCTGTAAAACCGTAACAGCGGCACCCCCCCCCCCAAAAAATAACATAAAAAGGTTCAGCTAAAATCATTTGGTTCAAATCCCCCCCCCCCCTCCCATTGCAGTAGAAGGGTAAAAATCTCACTTTGCTTATGCCAAATGCTCAGTTAAATATGCAAATATTTATCGTACCTTCAAAGACAAGTTGACAAAGACAAGTTGAGGCTGTTTATTTAATCACGTATTTCTTATTTAATAAAGCTGTATTTTTTTATGATTATCGTAACCTTTGTAATCATGCATATGTGTGTGTATGTATGCGTGTATGGGTGTGTGTGTGTATGAGTTGACAATTGCCGTCAATCGGGGACCCTGTTTGAAATCACACATACCAATCGGGGACCCATCTGGAATTGGGGACGGTCCCCGTTTCAAGGTTGGCTTTTAAATAGCCTTCATGCGATATATGATGGCGCCATCAAGCTATCTATTTAATTTGAAGGAGTATAGACGAATTCCCCATTGAGATAGTGTTGGGTTACGTCCTCTTTTGCAGGTGTATGTGTGTAAGGTACAATGTCCACGATTCCCTAGTGACAAACCGATACACACTCACTATTACAGTGATAGGTATTAATTGAAAAAAAAAATGAGCGCCCCCATTTTTGTTGTGGCAAAGGGTATTATTTCTCATCAATATAGCCTACTACAATGTTTATCTACAGCCGTCCACGGTTGAATAGTAAAATGAATGTGTCCCAGTTTGGCGGTATAAACCTGAATGCGTGTGTGTGCGTATGTATGTCCGCGACGCCAAGCTTTGTAAACACGATATCTCAAGAAGGGAAGCTTGGACAGATCTCATATTTGGTGTGTAGGTGTACCATATTCAGAAGAAGAATACTATTATTTTTGGTGGAGGTCAAAGGTCATTTAGGGTCAACAGGGGTCAAATTGTGAAAACATTGTAAACACGATATCTCAAGAAGCAAAGCTTGGACAAATCTCATACTTGGTACGTAGGTGTACCGCATTGAGTAAAAGAACCCTATTGTGTTTGGTGGAGGTCAAAGGTCATTTGGGGCCAACAGGCTTCAAATTGTGAAAATCTTGTAAATACAATATTTCAAGAAGGGAACCTTGGACAAACGTCATATTTAGTGCGTTGGTGAACCACATTGAGTGCAACATCCGTATTGATTCTGGTGGAGGTCAAAGGTCATTTGAGGTCAACAGGGGTCAGGTTGTGAAAACCTTATAAACCCAACAACTCAAGAAGGGAAGCTTGGACAGATGACATATGAAGTATGTACTTGTATCTTAAAGAGTACAAGAACCTTATTTTTTTAAATGGCGGTCAACGGTCATTTGAGGTCAACAAGGGTCAAAGTGTGAAAACCTTGTAAATAAACTGTGTGATATACGTGGGCATGGCATTGAAACCTACACCTACAGTATCAAAATTAACAGCTAACAAGTATACCAAACATACCAGGTGTACCCGGACAATGAATAATACATCGTAAAAAGTAAAGCCGTGTGAAGAAACCAATTGATATCCCCTCGCTTCTCAAGTTAGACTATCAGAGAATATGTAACTGAACTGTTACGGAAAATTCCAAGACAACCTCTTCAAGTTGTGTACGCAAAAGCTGTGCACCTTGCAGAGCGCATGGACAGAAATTAGCATTTTAGTAAAAAGAAAAAAAATGGTGACAATGGAACATCAAAATAAGTAGCAATGTATGTCAGACATAAAAACAAAAGCAAAGTGCGAGACCGAGGAGTATCCGAAGTACCGTACACCTACCTAGAAAAACACTTGAAAAGCCGATATGGCTGTACGTCCCACCATATTAGATACGTCACAATAGCAAAAAGAGGAGTGAATTGCATGCATGTTTCCATTTCGTTACTACAAATTGGAAAACATTCGTGTTGATGAAACATGGAGTAATATTTTCCCCGTAATTCCCGCCAAAAAGAAACCTCAGTTGTATAAGCGGGGGAAACAAAATAGCTAAATAAGGTTTCCACCTACAGTTTTGAGTCCATCTCTGTATACCATCTCCCTATACTGAGTCAGTTGCACAACATGTCTGTCTGTTTCGTTAACGTTGCATAGAATGATAGATTCGTCCCAAGTACATACTGCTCATGTAAGTAGCCGACATACGAACACATACAGCACATCGCGTATGCAAGGCAGTACGGCCGGAACAGGGAGTTAATATTGTCAAATAGCAACTCCTTGGTCGGAACGAATGCTTACCCAACTTTTATTCCAAAGACAACTTTCTGTTGATGCAAACTGTGAATGTTGCTAAGGTTTTAGACTCCCTAAAGTAAGAGATTTCAGTCACAAAAGCCATAGTTGGATCTCCGTCGCTGTTTTGTTGTCTGTATACACTTGGTACTGTAGATACTATCACATGTTCAGAAAAGCAAGATACAATGTCGAAAGTATAAAAAAAATATCTCAATCGGTCAAAACTGCCAAAAACATTTGCATGGCATGTGCATAACACCCCAAACTAGCAATCCGCATCATTTTCGCAAATTTTGATTCGAAGGTTTCCTTCTACGAGATATCTTCGTTCAGAGTGACTTGGGACTTTTGCTGTAGCCTAACATATATAGGAAATACTGAGATAGATCCTAGCCAACACATGTATTACTGGTGCCCTACACTTACTGTACAGGAACAGACTAGACTAAGATTTTCAAGTAAATTTTGACCCAACCTGTTTGAAAATGCTTTATGTTGCCTGATATATTGCTCAGCTTACATTACGTCATCAGGAACAGGATAGCATATTTTACACTAAAACTTTGCACATTAAACTTTAAAAAAGAGTGGAGAAAATTTCGCCATATGTAACAGTGTTACGACAAACCAACACATTTTTATAACTCCAATTCAACGCATTTGAGACCAAGCTCTGCTCAATCATATTGGCTTACAGCCACAAGGGATGGGTAAATAATTTACTAGCACTTCTGTGTAAATGTTAACTTCCTAATATCTTCCATCCTCATCCCTCAACCCCCCCCCCCCCCCCCTACAATGTGTTTGGCACTAAATTTCTTCAAGTTAATGGTTGCATATTGACACTCAGTGTATCTCGATTCCTCACTATTTTGTTAAAAAGAAAACAAATGCATACTTTTTCAGGGTTGTTATAGAATGTATCAGGTCTTAATTGATTGCAGAGTTAAAGTGATGAAGCGGATATTTCCCTGCCATTTAGGTATGGAGCAACCATGTATACCGATATATGCGTAGTGCTCCTACCAAAACAGCTTACTTGTGAACAGTATATTGCAAGAAGCTTGGACAAATTTCACATTTGGTATGCGAGTGTGTCACATTGATTACCAGATTCCTGTTGATTTTGGTGGAGGTCACAGGTCATTTGAGGTCAACAGGGGTCAAATTGTGAAAATATGTAAAATATATACTCCAGCACAATATTTCAAGAAGGAAATCATGGGCAGATCTCCCAATTAGATTGACGGTTTATCTCATTGAATTTACAAAAATTTTCATTTTCTTCAGTGAAGGTCATTTGCGGTCAACAGGGTCACAGTGTGGAATTCTTGTAAACATATTATCTCATGAAGGGAAGCTTGGACATACCTCGTATTGCAATGTGCAGTTGTATCTCATTTAGCACAAGAAAGTTAGTCTTTAATGGAGGTAGAAGGTCATTCCATGTCAACAAGCATCAAATTGTGAACATGGGGGTATGATCTCAAGAAAGGAAGCTTGTGCAGATCTCATACTTCATATAAAGCATACGTAGCTCAATGTGACACAGTATATACTAATGCTATCATATCAGATTATGCAAAAATATTCTTAATCGGATCATCGAAACCGCAATGCACTATTGCATTCTGGTTAATCCTTTATTTACATGTACATTTCCATCTACAAAAATGACATAATCAGTGCATTAAATGTAGTTTTCGTAAATTACGTGTATGCTGAATAATTACAATAGTAATAATCAAACAATTTTGATGCTGGTTTGGCACCAAAGCTGTGTAACAATGAAAATAAAAAAGTAAGTGAATGTGACAAACCACCAAAAGTACTTCTAGGCCCATGTTTATCCATCCTGAAATTATTACTCTCAGACACCATTTGAAATTCAGAAAACGATGCAGAGTGATAGGACATTCCGGTAGAAGTTATTATGTCAAGACGATATGAAACATAATTCAACTATCATTCTCAAGCCAGAAATTTCTGCTGATGTCACCGACGCCATTCATATACGTAACATACTTGTAGTAAAAGCTGAATGTGATATGGTAGCAAACTGTGTGTAGTTCCAAGTTGTGAAAATCAAGTGTCCTGCTTTTGTGAAATTCCCGTGAATGTTTTTTATGCTTATCAATAATAAGATAAATTACACACTGTCCTTAATTTGAAGATATTTTAAAGCATTTTGTATGATTTGTAAGTTCCTCTTGATGACAAATACAACTTACATGTGCGTCTCCTCTGTAATAGCCTAGACTACATACATGCAGTTTTTTTTTTCCTTCCCACCATCGTTTGCTGCTTAGCAAACTGTTTAAATAATAAACTAAATGATTCTCAAATTACAAGACATGGCATTTGCCAGTGTTTCTGATCACCTGAATTTCAGTAACGTTTGTCTCCTTTTTAGTCATGGGGAAAGAAAAGGAAGCAAGAGAAAACAGTAATAAAATTTTCGAAATGCCCACGGAAATTTCTTTGAAAAAAAATATCTTTCAGATTGCAGGAAGTGCATTTCTTGGTCTCTGGCCCTGTGAACTTCTGCTGAGCATTCCTTTGTTTTAGAACATATATTTTGCACTAAATTCCACTAACGACTGGTGTTAGTTTTCCTTTCTTTTTCTTCTCCTTTGCTCATGATTTTCCGTATTCATATCTTTATTTTTTAGTTCTAAAGGTGTTAACGTAGTATAGAAGCTAAATGTTACATCTGTATGAAAAAATATCAAAAGCATCCGAAATATTTGTTTGTGTCTTTCGAATATCACCCTGTCTTGATGGTAACGTTTGTCGTTGCTTATAGTTACCTCGGAGAACAACCGTGACCCAGCCTGATTACAAAAATGAGAGACAGAATTGACCAAACTTTGATATTTCGCCATGCAGATAATTGAATATGATCTCTAAATGTATGCAAGTAACAACTACGTATCCTGGTGAATAGGGTGCTTCGTACGATCGTCTACTTTATGCCCCTTCTTCATAACTATAGATCTTTATTTCCATGAATAAATAATACCATTCATTTGTTTGAATTTAATATTTAAGTTCATAGTGATATTTTACATTTTACTCATGTATCTATATATTTTTTCTTGTTTCCGTATATTGCATATTTTCCATGTTATATGTCTCAGCTCATGAGTTATTAAGTTGATGCTATTTTCGTCTACCCTATCAGTGAGAACTCTGTCCTGGGTTATCTGTAGATGGACTTTGCGTTCGTTATTTTATTTTTATTCCAAACAAGAATAATCTTGTGTTTTGGATAAAATACATTGGCTAACTGTTAAGATTAATGTTGCAACTGACAGTTATTTATATTAAAATGAATTGGCAAGAACTGTTTAGTGTCATTAAAAAATAAGTTGTCTCTTTTGAATAGACAGTATGACTTCTCAACAGAAGTTTGTAATGCATTGTGGTGCAATGAACACTGTTGATTAGTTCAGCAAGAAAGTGTGATGGTTTCATGAATTACGATCATAACATGAAAAGCAAACAGAGGACACACCAGAAATGGATGAATATGGATTATCGGACAAGTAGGAGCTAATGAGAAGCAAACCTACAACGAAAGTAAAAATATTATCAGTATTACGTAATTGTAGGAATGGGTTATACCAGGAAGGATTTTTTTAACTGTATTTAGTACCTTTTAGTGATTCTAAAGATTGAGGGTTCTCGTTATTGTTGACCTAAAGTTGGAGAAAATAAAATCTTTGACTTAAAACAGGTCAAAAAACACAGAAAACTGAACTTCTTTTTTATTCCACTTTTTATTGGTAGTAAACAATGTATGGGCACAGATCACGTGATTGCGTTAAAATATTTATTGCTATCAGTGTACGTCATCTTTCAAATAAGGAGAAAAAAAAAACTTGTATCATCTTATATTTTTTACACCAATTTTATACCAAGAGTATTTTGTTTTTACCTCTGTGTCTTACTTCATTATCAAGCATACGATATTTCAGGAATAACATAACAAGATTTGAAGATTGACACTTCATGACGATGGACGAATTTTCATTTCAACAAATTGGGGGTCGCAGTAATTATAAGAATAAGAGCAGTAATAATAATAATAACAATAATAATAAGAGTAGATCTTCTCCCCGTTGCCTCCGTAGTGGACGCCGTTGAGATTGTCATAAGTACAAGACGACTTACAGCTGCTGCTGTATTGAATATAATTAGCATAAGCATAACTCCAGCAATTAGAGCAATAGTTACTATAGTGCCACCAGCCACTGCGGTGTAGAGCTGCACAGTTGAAGTTGTCACATGCGTCATTGTCTTGGTCGTGGGTGCTGAATTGTTTACCTCTGCTATAAGAGAGATAATAACCTACAGAAGAGGAGACGGCAACAGTCAGTGAAGTATCATTTCGTATACATGTAAGGTAGATTGGAAGTACTATCATTATTTTTATTTAATTGCGCAAGATGTTACTTAGATATTTTGTTGAAAGGCAATGGAGTACTCTAATAATTTAGCTTTCAAATTTGCAATTAACGTTAACTGACAAGAATTATTGTAATGTAGCGTGTAGGACATATGTGTTATAAAGCTCATACATTTAGTCCGAACGCCGTATTTGTTTATTTATAAGTGTGGCATTTCAAACGAAAGGCGATGCATACTCTCTACTAATTCCTTCCAACAAATTCAATAAATAAAAGATTTTTTACCGAATAAATACTGTATATGCAACTTGCTAATGTACGAAAGTATTCCATCCATTTTTCATCTCTTTGTGATAGAATTGTTCACACAAAATACAACAATTGCTAATGCGTGATACTCATTAATGTTTCTTGCTTAGTTTAAGAAATAATGAGGCATCAGTCATCATTTATTTTAAACTGCTTCGACTATTCTAAACAATACAAATGACTTGTTTTGTATGAGTTTAATGTCTCTTACGATGTTTCCATATGTAACACTGATTAATGCTTGATGCGAAAGGGGATAGATTTTTGAAATGCGCGTTTATGACTGTTTACAGGGAAATACTAAAGTGTGTTGGTTAGAGGCATGTTATATCCGTGCTCGTTGGCACAATAATGAAGTGTGTATAACATCACAGAATCCATTAAGTAAAAAAAAACTAAATATTCAGTTTGAATAAAAAATATGCTATTCATACTTTTTACAGTGGTCCAAAATCATAATTTGAGGGAATTCTCACCAATATACGTATACACTATTCAATATGATCTTCGTATTTTACTGGTATTGTCAAGCTCAACCTTTGTTTTGTCATTAACAAAAATCAAAGGAAGTCATACATTTAATTCTTCAAATGGAATGAATTGGCCAATTGTCATCAAAAGTAAAAAGGAAATAAAAAACTCTTCTCACAAACCTGCATAACCGCCGCTGTTAGTACTTCTAGATCCAAGCTTATTCATCCTGTAATTATTACTATCAGACTCTATTTCAAACTCAGCCCACTCAGCATCTAATGGCGTTCCATCAGAAGTGATAATGTCAAGACGTAGTTGGTAGTCCTTCTGATTTGTCAGGTGATGCAACTTTTCATTTCCAAGCCAGAAACTTTCACTTATGTCACCGAAACCTTGCTTATAGGACTCCCAATCCCGATAAAAATTTGTCGTGTCATCTTTTCGACGCTGAAATACCTATTGGAATAAAGGCGTTACATAATTGATAAAAGTATATTGTTTTCTAAACATACACAACAAACCCTCATGCATATACCTCCACCAATAAGAGTGGTATCTTTGACTGCTTTAGAATGATTTATAAATAAAGGATTTTCCTTAGTTTAACAGTTGTGGAAGGAACTACGCCATGCGGAGGGCACAACTGTACTTTTGAAATAAAATTTGCCATTAAAACAGGCATTACCCGAACAGATCACTTACTGCACACATTCAAGTAATGAGCTCAGCTTCTATATTGAATGACAAATGCATTTACTGGATTATTTACTGCCATTTGTAAGTCGTATTTGTAAATGATGTTGCAATTTATATTATTAGATATGTCAATTTACTCACTGTCCATCCTCCTCCATCACCCATTTCACAGAAAACATCAAATGGCCCATCTGTCCATCCATCCGGTAGGATCCTATATTCACCACTTTCTGTATGTCCGGCATCGAAGATTTCCTTACAGTCTCTGAGTACTGGTGTTCGGGCTGTGCAGATTATTCCGTCTCCCTGGTAACCTTCGTTACATGAACAGTTTCGAACACCATTATGAACCTCAATACATGCAGCATTGGGATCACAACTGACAGCAGCACACTCCAAGCCACTGCTGTCACAGGAACATCTTTGAGTACAGTCTTCGTTGAAATACTCATTTGCTGGGCAGGGCGTGAACACTGGATCTGATCAAAGAAATACATGTGCTGACACTTTAGAAATAAACAACATAACCCAATTTTAGCAGCAGATGAAAAATAAACAATTATTTCCTTTACATAATCAAAACTTTTTCTCAATATATACTTACTTTTACTGCTTTCAAAAGGGCCGAGAGGTTGAAGTGAGTACTTCCCAAATTCATCAGAAATACGAAATTCTTCGTAACTTGTATTAAAAATCGATCCGTCCAGTAACTCTACTTCAATAAGTAGATTGTAGACTGCTTGGTTCGTCAAGTATGCCAGTTTCTCGTTGCCTAGCCAAAAGTCGGTTGACAAAAATCCAAAACCTTGTTTATACTGTGACCACGTTCGATTAAAATTCACATTGCCATTCTCTCGTCGTTGTATAACCTATGAAAAAGTAAAGCATAACATGAACATAATATTCAACTCCATCTCAATTTATGTGTCACTTAAACTAATACGATGCTTTAATATTGCCTCTAACTGCGCCATCCGCAATATATGATACAGCAGAAATTCCTGAAAGCACTGAAATTTAATGAAACAACTGATATACCAGCCATACTTTACTCAATATCTAATAAGAGAAAAAAAAAAACAGAGCAATTGAAAGTAGCGATTGGATAATATCATATTGGTCTTTTCCTATTTTGTTCAGTCTCAAAGGAAGTTGCATTTAACCACACCGATCTAGTCCCAGTTTTATTCTCACCGTCCATCCACCAGTGTTGACGTCATTGTCGCAAAACACTTCAAATGGTTCCTCAAAACCGTCCGGTTTAATAATATATACTCCACTGGTGTTTAAAGTAGAACATCGTCGTTGAACATCTGCACAGTCTCTTGGATATTCAGAAGTTTGATACAGGAAGTAATGTGCCTATGTAAGATTGACGAAAACATATTCAGTGCCCGAATTATACACTATTATAACTATGCAATTGTCAACATGTTCGTGATGTGAATGCCCTTGTCTTGACAATGAATCATAAGATAATACAATTAATGAAATCTAGACCAATGATATACAAAATAACTAAGTTTCCAAGCAATGTTTCTTTGTCAGGATTACAAGGGCATGCATCAGATGTCATCATTCCACACTGAATATATACCATGAAATGTATGTGAAGACAAATGTACATTATTAACGTCATATGCATCATTTTATTTTTGTTTAAAAACTTCCTTGGGATCTCTGGATACAAACCAATAAGACGTGACTATTGTCGTGTAGGTTGCAATCCTTTTCCACTTCATGATTCTATCTAGATAGTATTACATTTAAAATCTCTAAAAAGTTGAAGAGAATGGAAAAAATGCAAGCAGTTGAAAAAGTCATTTCGTTTACAAAATCTGGCATGTGACCAGGCCATGTCAAAGGAAAGAAAGACGAAGATAGGAGTAGGTCCAAAAGCAAAGTAACAGGGAATAAATAATGTTTTCCATGTTTAGTGGGTGAAATAATTTCAAAAAGAAAATGAAATATAAATACAGTCTGTGAAAATTAATTTAATGATAGTCGATATCCCAAAAATGATGACAGAAACTTTTTCAAGTAAAGTATGTTCAATGATTTTTTTCTGTAAAAAATAATACGCTTAAATTAAACGTACGTTTAACTCTCTGCACTTGAAAGTAAAAGAAAATTCTAAATTATAGCTTTCGTATTCGTAATGATATCTACAATTTGTTATTTGTCAAGTTTACCCTACTGATCTGTGTAACTGTAACAAATTGCATGGTGGTGACTTGGATTATACTTATGAAATACATCTTAGAAGAGACACATCTAACAAAACGAGCGCAGTTTTGTTTTCTTTTGCAATACAGAAATCATAAGGAACTCATGCCCATAGTACAATCGCCAAAGAAAGACATAATAAAACAAAAGATGTTAATGCAATTAGGATTATTGAATAACAAACCATGCTTTAATCTCCATTTGGAAGATTTGGAACAGAATTACTATTTAGAAATATTCAGAGATATTTCAACACAAACATGATATTGTACTCATTACATTTACACTCGTATTTTTCCTACCAATGTAAGATGTATTTGTATTTATATTAGATTTAACATTGACTGCTATCTGAAAAATTACTTCTCTTTATATATGATATGCCTGTAAATCTCATCAGGGAACAATCTGAATCAAATTATGATAATATTGTAATGGGAAGTTGGAAAAATGGGAAGTTGGAAAAAAATAACATGTTAACAATAAATTTGGCATCTTTCAGATATGATTCAGTGTCACCTGAAGCTATTGAAAAGTACTTTTAATAAAGTACATTCAATTAGGTTTAAAAATGTTTTTATTAGTTTTTAGAGTAGGAACTAACTCATGGAGTTCTTCATGTCTCCAATGTTTACATCTGATATTAACAAAGTATCATGTTTACTTGTACTTAATATTACTTTAATAATGTTCCTTCAAAAAGGAATGGAAAACGATCTTTCCTTTGGAATCACCGTTTTATTTCTGTTCAAATTCAAAGAAAAGTTGTGCCAAATAGTGATACTTTCTGTTAAATTTGTGTCATTGCTTCTTTCCAGTTTATCCGTTTTAGTAATATTTGAGAACTCATCTTTTTATTAATTGACTGCAATATGTTTCAAGTCTCGAAGCTAGAAGGTAAGCAGTTGAGAGACGACAGCACAAATAAAGATCATTCTTAAGAAAAGGTTTGGTGCAATCGTTCCCTCCGTTTATGTGGAGGAGTAACATGACTGTTACATGGAAAATGAAATGTTTCAAATAAAACTCGTTTTGTAATTCAGTCAGTATTAGAAAAGATAAAGTACGAAAATCTTTCCTAGCGGTGATGATATGGGCCTGCTTTTCTTTAACGAAATAATAAGGTAATGAAAACTGCATCTACATCAGAACTAAAAACTAGAATGTTTATCGGGGCCAAATAAACTGGGCGGGAGAGAATTACACTCTTATCAATAGCTATTTGTTTGCTAACACTCTACCACATTTGTTTCTCTGTATAAATCCATTCAACTGCGCTTTTGTTAGAACGGATTTGACAATAGCACATTTACTTGCATTTACTCAAGATTTAACATTGATGAGTTGATTTTTAGTGTGCTGAAAATATCTTCACCAATGTACAAAATAGGAAAAGATCTTACAATAGAAGTAACTACTTTACTCACCGTCTGTTGGGACGATGTAAGCGTCAACACCGTTGTCGTGTAAAAGAATGTGACTGCTGCTCGAAGAAACATGAGAGACTCCATTCTTACTGCCAGACAGAGAGTAGTAATGACACACTAGGTTAAATGCATCAACCAGAGGTAAATACACCGTACGGTACCCTTATAAGGGAGACTACGGATGTACCGAAATGCCAGAACAAGACGATCCAGATTAAAGCGATTTCACGTTTCTTGACGTCTTGATTTCTTTTTTTTGCTCTTGACGAACACGTGATAGTATTTGAATGGTTATGACTTTTGCAGCGCACCCCATTAGTCCTGTAAAAGCAGTGTCAGATAGGTTTTTCAGGTACATTGTCTAATCAAACGGTGGTCACCTATTTGATCAAGTGTAGATTAACTTTCAAATTGATGTTTCTTACGATCGTTTATACGGTCATGTTGATCAGCAATAGGCCTACGTCGTTTCTCATTTGCGCAAGGAAGTCTTCGCATCTCTTAAAAGACAGAAATATATCTATGTTCAGTGCATACTTTGATCGCTCTCAAGATAAAAGTTCTTTTCATTTTACAGAAAATTCCTTATAAATATAAGGAAGATTACCGTCACTTAACTGCACCACTCTCTGTCAAGCCGAATGTGCTCTTTTTATATGACTTAAAAGGAAATAGGGAGTTTATTTTAAAGAAAACATCCATACTTATGAAACCAACGTTTGGTGAGATAGAATGATAGATTATTCAAAATAAATCAGGACAGTAACCTTCTTTTTTAGATATAAGCTCCTCACAGATAGAAATTCAGTTATTTGTGGCTCAACACTAATTTGTTCACCCAAACTTTTCAAAATTCAAATGATGCATCTTCCATTACTCATCACATGCATAATGTTTTGAGAAGATGAAGCTTTGGTAGATGTATATTGATGAGACTGAATGGTTTAACAATGAGTAAAGCTACTTTCGTTTGTATGTTATGTCGGTGTATTCTAAACGCACTATTTCCCTTTAAGTTGTTAACATGTCGCAACTGTTCACATCCAACTGCTTGTTAAACTAGAAATTTGACTTTGCATGGTAAATTCGACGTAGCCACGATCGGCCAGAGACAGGCTTGAAATAAAAACTAAAGTTGGGTAAATCGCTGTAATGATACTTGCCGATAATTCTTAGTATAGTCCAGGAAACAACTATAATCAACCTACTATCCACTTCAGGTAGAGATGTAAAACATTGTAGAGGACATTGATAACTTCCAAAAGCAATCAAGTGATAAATTATGTGAACGAAATCAGTTTTGTTACCCCACGTCCAATGTTTTGTGGGAAAAAAAATTGCCCGGTTATGATTTTGTGGCGATTTTAAAGTCCTAAACCGCTCAGGATATTGCCATATGCTTCATTGTTATGATTGTTGTGTGACTTAAGGTCAAGTATCAATTAGCACTTGACCAACTTATGACTATTAACGACCTTTCGCCATGATTATAACCGCAAACGAATCAAATTAAAAGTCACACGAACAGTCAAACTTTACAATTAGATGTTCAAGACCAAGCCTGTAATTAACAAAAGACAAGATAACGCGCATAAAAATGTTATCACTAAGTGATTCTCATATAAATTTAGATCTTATAACCAAAATTGAGTTTTTAAACCAGCGTCTGTGGGTAACAGAAACTAGACTTACATACCTTTTTCAAGTACACTACCGGTATGTAAGCGTGAGGGGAAAGAAATGGTCTATTCCAGCCAGACAGGCAAGAGTGCAATAAAACTTTATGACATAACCCACTTGGGTCTACTGACTTAGGCCCTAGATTTTTTTCGTGTACTAGGTTAGGCCTAGCAGTTGACCAGGTAAAGTCCTTCTTATTTTATGATTTTCAAGGTCGCTTTTTGTTCAGGCGTTACCGGGGTACTTCTTGAAAATTATGATTTTACAGAAAAAGAGTCTGAAAATGAAAGTGGTTGATGGTTGACCTCATACTCCTTAATCAATAGGTGGACATGATCTCACTCTCCACTTATATATATGGTATATGAGACTGAGACCAGTTTGAATGACTATTGAAAATTCATGAAAATTTCAGAGGGAAAAATTGTGAGCCTACTGACGGTATATAGCCATGCTAATCGCTTCCGGGCGTAACTCTTTCATGAGCAGAACCATTTCACAATTAGCGTCCACTCCTTTAAGATGATTGGGTACTTTGCTTTTATATCTTACGTTTGAACTTCCTTTGACTTTTGCTGTTGATGTTTCGTCAACTTTTACTTTCTCTTTTCTTCTCATGTGTTATTTTGTCTCTTTTTTTTTTTTTTTTTTGCCCTGTTCTGTGCTTAAATGTGTTACTGCTCTACCACAGATTTCAATTTCCCTTGTAGATTTAGTGAAGTTTTCTTGTGCTATCTTCTATGAAAGTTAAGCCTACTTTGCTTAGGCGTACTCATGCATTAAATTTGCAAGATTGAAATAGCATAAAAAAGATATAGCAGATATACCAGCACACATGTACATTTTAGGAAGAAATAGAAAATGAGGTAATTTTTATTTTTCAATTCTTCTCTCACTTTCTGGTTGATGTTCAGTAGGCTAATCAAACATAAACTCAGCTATAACGTCTAGGACTAGCAGGATGCGTAGGATCTATCTACCTCGCTTACGAATTAGGCCCACGAATCAAACAAAAGCAGTTTAAGTTAAGACAAATTCACTGGAACACATCCAAAAATATTTGAGGTCTCAATAAACAGTGATTTGATAATCTTAGGTGAACTTTCAACGACATCTCTCCGAAAAGTTGCCTCGGCGCGGCGACCGATAAAGCTACCTATTTTAGACTGATGTTAATACATGTATGTAAATTCACAACACGTACTGTATTAACGTTGCGCTCTCTCACGAAATGCACAGTGTAAGTATGGAGAATTTTTTCGCAGTTTCTTTGGTTGCGAGCCTGGCCATATCCAGCTAGCTTCTGTAAGCTGTGGCAAATCTGCTACAATTGAATTGGGGTGGTGCTTATTGCTCCAAATTGGACTTTTTACTACGAAAACAACCCCTTAACTGAGATAAAATAAAGAAACATGTATTTAAACTTTTCGAATAAAATCTATCGAAAAGACATTGCATTCAGCGTGTAATTTTACATCTCAATGTCGCCATAAACATACACCGATAGTTAATGCAAAAATAATAAAAATAGTAAATAATGTACCTTCTTTGGGACGATACCATATAAATATCATTGATATATAATGCGGACTAGACAGGGTTACAAATGACACCAATCATAAGGACGTAATGTGTGCCCATCTGATCAATGTAGTGAAAGTAACGTTGTTCTAGTCATGTCTTATTTATATATAAGTTCATCAATGCTCTATCACTCCACGCATGCATCCTTTTCAGGAAGCTACCAAACCTAGACTACGAATGTAATTTATTTGTAATCTTTGTATAAAACTCATATGCAATCTTTCCCTGCGTAAAATTTCGAGAAGTTTCATAGAGCCAGAATCTTGATTTATGGCTTGATTGCTGAAACCTAATTCTTGTCTTGGTGCTTTATTCCCTTCGCTCACGAACATTACGGTTGTTATGATGGATTGTGGGGGCGGGGCGAGCCGGAACTGTGCTTGAGATTGTGTACTAATCCGCATGTCCGCCGACTGTGTGGTTAAGGGATCTATTTTTCCTGCAAGGGTACGAATCTTGTGTCAACCGGCGCGGAAAACCCGAAGGACGATTCCAGAGACGTAGCCTGTGAGGCTACGTAATAACGCATCTTCCTTAATCTCAAGCAATTACTTTTGGTTTCAAAGCAATACACAGTTCTATCCTATAGCCACTCTCTGCAACCTACATACACCCTAAATTTTTCTTACACTATACTTATATGTTCTTTGAAACCTTAACTTGGACCTCCTTTACCACTCCATGATAACGGTTGTAAAATATTGTTAAATTTAAAAGAAATATACCTGAAAATAAATATCATCATAAGTTTTCAATAATAAACTTTTCTATCATGTGTTCCTTTTTTAATCTTTTTTTCTTATTCTGAAAACATGATTTTTTTAAAAAAAAAATTTCTATGGATGGCAGTGTAAAAAACTCTCCTGAAATTCTTGATGTCACTTCTCTCTTTTACTTTCTCTACGTTTTTTAATTCCTCGCCGAAGGAAGACGGATTCTATATGCGATGGTGATGTGGCGTGTGTTTATGTGACCCATTGATTGTAACACGATACGTCAAGCATCGTAACATTGTCTGATTTCATACTTGGTGTGCAAATTGTTTGTAGGAAGTAGATGATTCCTATCGTTTTTAGTGGAGGTCAAAGGTCATATGAGGTCAGTAGGTGTCAAACTGTGGAAACGTTAACACGATGTCTCCAGAAGAGTTACCCCGACTGATGTCATACTTTGTGTGTAGGTTTGCCGTACTAATTAAATGATCTAAGAATGTGTATTGCCCATGTTAATAGATAAAATTTATCAATTTCTTCACCTTATGTTTTGAGACGAGGTAAAAGGTCCCCTTGTGTCAAAAACTTCTTTAAGAAGAATAATTGCAATCGATCTCATACTTGTCATGTGGGTAATTCATGTTTGTTTTAATATAAAAATATGACAAGGAATCACAAAGCCTTTTGGCTTTCTAGTTACAAAAACAATACTGTATATTTGTTGGCTCTTTTTTAGGAGGTTGAAATAAATTGGAGATTGAAAATAAATTGAAATTGAAGTGCAATGAAGTATATTGTCGAGTTCAAATTAGACCAATAGGTTAAAAGTGGTGCGAGAAGTCTTCAAACCAGGGAAGATCTGGGTAACATATTCACTGTATGCCAAGATCAAGGCAGAGGATTATAAAATGTGCAAGGTAAGTACACCAAAAGAAAAAGAACATAGACAGAAGGTATCTAATGAACCTACTATGCCCGCTTTGGAACAGTACATTACTAAGCTTGGTGATGTCTTAAGAAACCGTTTTACTCTTAGAACAGCATGATAGTGAACCAAACTAACAAGTAATAAGGAATTTTTCCTCTTTAGAATTACTGAACATTTTCCCCAGATAGAGTTTTCTGTAGTGGCGAAGCTTCTTAAGAAATCCTTTTCTAGACACTTCTTCTGACGCCTAGCTGTGACTTGAATACAACTGCCGACATTTGTTAAGCTCAGGTTTCTAGAGATAACACAAAACTTCAAGTAGTGCGTAAAATTGCAGTAAGACTTTGTTCTCCTTCAAAAAGAGAACACACATATCCTCTAGCAACTACACTGGATACTGGATAGGAGAGGAATAGCACATTAGATGGTGCACATGGCATTCGAGGCTATGAATGGAATGGTCCCAGTTTTATACTGGATCTATAAATATACAAACCGTCGAAGGCATTACGGTCATCCCTGGCGTGCCGACTGATTCAGAGGGGAAACGGGACCATTTGTGATGATGAAAGGTGTCAAGCTTTTTCTGCTTTTTCAAAATTACTTGCACAACATTTAGCACAACTTTCCACATATAAAATTTGGAATGCACCTCTAAGACCTTTCTTAGGGAATCTAAAAAACATATCACCTTTAAGCTTGGGATATGTATTGCATTTTACTGATCTCTTTTTAAAAGAAATATTTTTTTCGTTCTTTCAATGAGGATCTTGTGTTTGACATTTCTTTTTATCAAAGTCACTCATTGCTGTATTGGACACTATTTTTTTTTGTATGTGTGTGTTGGTGTGTGTGCCATTGATATACATTGAAACAATAATGATTAATGTGAGGAATGAGTGAATCTTGTCATTAAGAGTAATAATATACTTGAAGGACTTGATGTTATATTTCAGTAAACGGCATCTTAACAGGCATATCTGTTCTTTTAGACGTTTGTACAGGACGTTATTTACACTTTATGTCAGTTATTGCTAATCAGAATCATATGTAAATTATACCACATTGAAAGAAAAATGCACAACTATTTATTGATTTCGTGCCAGAATAGTATAATAATAAACTGCTTCTACGCAGGTTCCTGCCTAGTCATTTTTTTTTTTTTTTGTGACTGGAGAGTTAACAATGTGTTGCACCATATCACATTCCAAACAAAACAAACTTTGTTCATTACGCGATGATCAACGGAAGTATAAATTTATCTGACGTGTTCACTGCATATGCTCCTTGATATTAAGTGGCTTTCAAGAGAAGTTAAGCATAAAATATACATTGCGCTTAAAACAAAGTGACACATTTTCGAAGATGAAGAGGTTGGGAGGGTGAGGGTTCCTTAAGATTTATGTTGGGAATTACTATAAGAGTCGGGGTTCTGTTGGTTACAAAGAAGATATGTGCTCCATCGTTGCTTGTTCGTCTGTAATCACAACGGAGCAACTGCTCACCAGAATTCGGCTAACATGGCCGAGCGATAGTGCATTGAGTGGTCAAGAACACCGCATTTATTGAGACGAGTTCATAGGAAAACTGAAGGCATAAATCATACATAAGGGTTAAAAGCCTTGACTTCCCCTCTCCCGTCAGCCATCAGTTTCATCATATCACCATGTACTGGCATACATGCTCAGCAGGAACAGCTTATGCCGGCCCCTTTCCCGTCCCTCATGTCACCCTACATTTAAAATCAAGCTGACACTCGTGTGACCACCCAAACAGGCACACAGGCAAACACACAGATATGGTTACGTGTAAGCCTTGTATCTATAATGCAGAATGCAGAACCCTCCCTATGTTTCGAACGTAGAATTCAAGAAAGATTGACGAGTTACCCGTTATTTTCTTGAATGGCTGACATGTCACATGCCTAAGCTCCTTAGGAACATTTTGGGTAAAACTCTGACTTAAATTTATATGATTTCAACCTCACCAATACCAGGCATTTACCATGATTGTAAACCAGCAAGGCACTTTTAAATAAGGGCAAAACTGTTGCATATTGCCACGGTATTGCTGTCCTATTGGGACCGCAATACGACGTCGACCAATACGTTACCATTTAGTCCTAGCTGCATATTAACTGTTACATTACTTTACCACAAATATGCCACTTTCTTACCAGCACTCAGCTACTATACAGCGTTACCAATACTATCATAATTTACTCTGGTGCAATTTCCCATAAGTAGTTTCCGAGTTTCCCTTCTCAATGTTGACTGCAGGATTTCAGTTCAGTGTACATTCTCACATAGCTCAAAATTGGAAGACTGGGGCACGGGGTATAACGTACTCCTCAGAACTAAGATTCATGACTGCACTAGCAAAGTTTATTGTAAAGTGTTCCACCAGTTTTATCCGAGATTTTAGTTCTAATTTCAGGTATGATACTACGAAAGCCAATTAGTGTCATAGTCAATGTATATTCTGCAGTTTCTTTTTTTTTAGAATATATATTTTAGAGATTCTGTTGTCTTTTTTCGAAAAATATCTTTAAGCAATTTTTTTTTTGTGAAATATACTTTAAAGTTTGTTTTTTCTAGAAACATGTTTTGAGATAACTAGTTTTTTTTCGAGAAATATACTTTGGAGCTCTTTTTATAATATATTTTGATACTTCAACATTAGATTTTGTACCTTTCGAAAAAACAGAAACTCCAACATTTTCAAAACACAGGCTCCGACAGTTATTTCACGAAATATAAAACAGAAGCGCCAACATTTATTCCTCAAAAACAGAAACTCAGGAATATATTCACTATTGCACCTACGGGCTATCTCATGACACGGATGAAATGTATATTGCATCTTATCGCATCTAAGCTCATTAAAAAGATAAAAAATAAAGAAAAATAACCCCTTCCCCAGGACCAGGGTATGAGTAACTTTTGAACAGGTCCTTTGTGCGACCAGCTACATAAACTTCCGCTACCTACAGTAGGCTATCATTTAGATATGTTCAACTGTCCATGCATTCTTCTATGTCGTCTGATAATATGTATGGTAATTACCGACATGTCTCCCTTTCGGCCACGGTTTATAAGAAGAAGAATTCCGTCCGTTGTTTACAGGTGCAATTCTGTAAGTTGGAGCTGGGGTTTACATCCTTTGTATGGTTGTATTGGATTGAAACAGCTTAAAAAGAAGAGCGCCGCCGTACCTTGCATGAAATTGTGTTGTTGCATCACACTACGTTGTCTAAGGCTGAAAATGAATAGAAACTTTAATTTTCAGTTTTCTTTTCTCTCATTAATTTCCATTCATTCCCTGTTCCAGAAAATTTATCACTGAGTTCAATTTCTGGTCACAGGGTTTCTTTATTTAGCGTGGAAATGAATGATTGTCTCGTCAGCTGTATGTGTATAAATGGAGACCTTCAATAATTACTGTACACATGATGCCAAATTAAATTGAAGATATCTTACAGCTATGATGTCCCAAATGAAGTAGTTATTAAAAGCAGGATCAGTCCCGCGGTCAGACTTACCAATTTGAGGGGACGGGGGTTGGGGTTACGAACATTAATGTTGAAATCTTGTCAGCCGGGGAGGGATCTAAGGGGGACACCCTCTCAATCTGGGGAGGGATCTAAAGGGGGACAACATCCCCTTTCTTTGCGTTTTTCACTGTTTTTGGAGCCCAAAGGGTGCGACAATTCCTTATTTCCTCCATGTATGGTATTCCAAAAAAGCACGGTTGTTTTTTTTATTTTTTTAAAAAAAAAATTTCCGTTACCCCATGCACGCCCCCTCCAGCCTCGTGGCTACGTGCCTTAGCATGATTCGATCTAGTTGTTAACAAAGCTCTCTCTACACAATTTAAGACGAAATAAAGTTACTGAGTTTTTGCAAGATGTTTGCTCCTTTACTTGCCTCTCATGAGAAACACACTGCCGTAGTCTATAGTATACGAGACTACTACAATAACAGTTGAAAAAGAAAACTTACTAGAACTACTTCAACCTCCGGGGAGGACCGGGGGGGGGGGGCGTCCATTGGTTATACACACTAACACAAAAACACTCTAGGCAAGTCCACGCAATTGACTCTACAACGTTACCTATCATCAGCAAGTCTGTCCATTACTGGACTAACAAAGATTAGTGGCCTTTTTTTAATATATGTATGGAATTTTACTCACATGAACTTGGAAGTCATTTTCTTTCAGTGGAGTATTTTAAAGTGAGAAGTTTTTATTCTTTCTTGATGAACTGGAATTTGAGAGTGTTGTAGTCTCTCTCGCTCGAGATGAATGGTGCAATGTCAGTCATACATGGCGCCCTCATATCAGTCGTAACCCTAGTGTTCATGCAGTGGGCAAATTCTGGTATTTACTGGGCAAGCTTAGACAGATCATAATCGTGCACCTGAAAATTCGCCTAACTAAGGTAGTCAAACAAACAATAAACGAGAATGCATTAATGCAGGAGAACTAAACGAGCATGACAAACTAATTAAATCTGGTCTAGCAAAATTATCAAATATTTTGGAACCCATGGAAACTGCCCTACGAATGTATTTAGTCGGCCTAACGAAAAGTTTGAAGGGTGCTTGACTAAGTTTTGCTTTCAGTGTAACACCCAACAAAGACACCGAATTTTGTGGGATTAAAAGGTATGGTGTCACATGCACCGTCCGGCCTCTTTCCCCTCTTTTACCCTCCCCCACCCCCTCCCTCAACCCCTCGCACACACACACACACACACACACACGCACACGCACGCACACACATACACACTATCAGTAATCTGGTTTCTGAATGTAAGTTGCCCATCAAATAATGAAGTTGCTTAACACGATGCAAGGGTGACTTCAAATATATTGAGGTCTTGCATGTTGGCAATGCTTAATATTTGCTAGTTAATATCATCAATTTGTGGTTCAAATGGTGTCATATGTTATATAGGAAAACTTAATTGTTGCCTCGTTATGAAGAAATATTAAATTCAACGACGGCTCCTGTTTGTATCTGCCTATTATACCTCTGTTTTGGACGAAACATTTGCATTGTTTATACAGGCTTCATCTAGTACAATAATCGTTATATAGACTGATCATCAAACTGTAAAAAAAATAATAATCCATGTTTGGCTGAAGTTTGATTTTTTTAATTATTAAAGGCAGTACATGGAATCCGTTGAATGAACCATAATCACGTATGTTAACACATTTTACCCTAGTGTTGCCTCAGTCAAGGGAGACGGGGACATGTTCCCCACTCTTTTGACAGCATAATAATAATAATAATAATAATAATAATGATGATGATGATGATGATGATGATGATGATGATGATGATGATGATGATAATGATAGTGATGATAATAATAACACTAATAACAATAATAAGCACAATAATACAATAAAATAATAATAACAATAATCAAGCAACTTCTGTACATGGAAAACCGCAAGTCTTTGCACGTCCGCTGCGTCGATGTTTGCACAGCAGTTCGACGTTGGATCTAGGTCACTAAAGATGGCTGTCTGATCTCGTTTGGACCAAAAATCCGACTGCTTAACGTCTATTTTAATTACATTTGACTTCGGCAATAGTTTTTTTTTCTTTTTTTCGTCTGATGTCGTTTCGTTCAGTCCGACGTCTCACTTATACCTCTGATAACTATCCGAACTCAATGGACTAAAAACCGATCTTTAGCAATGCAGCTGTATATTCCAACTGATGGCAACATGTTTACAGAGAGTATGCATAGGTTTCATGAAGGGAGAGTATTTCCTATCAATGGGTACATGAAAATACCAACTTAATAACGATCAATCATCGAAACTTGGGCAGAATGTTAAGGTAGTAAATGGGTCATTTAAAGCATGTTCTGGCAGATAGTTCTGTATTTATTCTTAATTTTTTTTAAGATTTCATTATTTATTATTATTTACACTATATCTCAGAGAAGCATCACCATCGGTTGACTCGTAGCTTTCGAGAAAATTAGTCGCAAAACTCCTTGCCAGATCGCATACAACATCACTTCCTAGGCCATTTTTAACTTAACAGATTTAAGGAAAGATAAATTTGCACTCAAATAAAGTGTTTGTTTTTATTGAAAACACCCATACTTTTAAAACAATGTTTATGGACATAGAATGATGGATTATTGAAAATAAGGAAGGAAAGTAGCGATCTCTTCAAGAAATAAGTTTCTTGCAGATAAGAATTTAGTTTTTTTCTTGCTCAACGATAATTTGTTCAGCCAAATTTTCCAAAATTGAAATGATGCATCTCCAATTACTCATCACATGCATGTTTTGGGGAGGTGAAGCGCTTTGCAAAGGTTTATTGATTAGACTGAATGGTTTAACAATAATTAAAGCTATTATCTTTGTATGTCTTGTTGAAGTTATCCAAACACCTATTTTCCCTTAGGGAGGGAGAAGCAACACTTAATGATAATGCCTTTGACACAAAATTTAATTGACTTTAGACAATGTGGCTTACAGACAGTACCTATTAGATCACCAATATCGGTTAGCTCTCTTACCGTAAGAAGTAGATTCCTCGCAGCTTTTTTTTACATTTGGAAGTATTCAAACGCTTCCCTCTCCGGACAAAAAAAAAAGAAAAAAAAAAACTTTTCTTTCTTTCTTCCTTTCCAGTGGCGTAGCTAGGATGACTTTTCCCAAAAGGATGGGGGGGGGGGGGGCAAAGCTGTGAAATTTCCTCCAAATGTTTTCAAGCTTACATGGGCCTTGCTGGATGGGTGTGGAAGGGGATATGCTCGGCTGAGTACAGTGGCGTACGCACAATTTTCTGTTGCCGCTAAATGTGAGTGAGGATACGTGCAGTGAGATATTTCCGTGAGACTACCTAGCGCCACTATGGCGTAAAGGAAATTGTGAAAAATCGGACCACTCAAACAGGCGGAAATGGCATTTCCCAGACTTGTAATTCGAGTAACACCAGTCCTTATTATGTGCTTTTGTTCGCAATAAAATGTTCACCTTGATAAAAAAGAATAAACAAATGCAAAATGATAAGAAAAAAAAAACAAGATTAAAAAACATAACATGTAATTGTAGGCTAATGTAAAGTAAAATACATGACTTGTGAATTCTACGAAATGAATTTCAATGTAAAATCTTCACAGATTTTTTTTTGATCTCTTACTTACTTTTCATTTTTTCCTGAATTTCGGATCCACCGTGACGGCTTTGCAGGATAAGTAATTTTAGCAAGGGGAGGGGAGGAGGCGGGGGAGGGGGAATCTCAGGGCTGCTAATTTTGGGTGTGTACTTGGAGTGAAATTTACCAGCTGGTGGACAGGGTTGAACGCTTGGTGTAACAAACAACAGTCAAATCTCCGCGGAAATAACACTTCAAAGCCCCTGTAAGAACGTCACTGTTTTTTTAATTTTAATTTAAATTGAAGGTTGCAGGTAATAGCATGATGGCAAGTGACATTTGCTGACGGATTGATCCACTGCATCATGAAGAACACTTTTTGGTTAATATTTTATTCAATTTTTATTAGGCTTGACAATGTGAGATGGGGGATGCCGTCACCCTGTCCCTCTCACGTATGCCAATGTCTGAGCGTGTATATATGTGTGGTATTGAGATGTGATAGCTGTGATAACTGAGTCCCATCCTGGGACTGGGATTGCCTTTTGGAAAAGTTTTGACTTTGTAGGGTGGACTAAATTCGAAATGGTGCTATATTTGAAGCTAGATTGGAACGGAACATATCTCCAGGAATTCCTGTATTTTTCAAGTAATTATTTTACTTTTTTCATTTTGCTTTGAACGAGGAGATACGCAACCACGTAGGGATGGGGAAAATTATACCCACAAATTCCTGCCTCCATGCATAGAATAGAACTTTAGAAAAATTCCAAGGACAGTCCAAGCGTATTTGTGAGGGATTTGATATTCTGTCGTGCACCTCTCCATGAATGAGGACCATTTCCCCATGTCGCCCACTAATTAACGCCATGAGTTCTCTGCTGAAAACATAACACATTCCCTGACCATAACAGAGCCAATGGAATATGGGTTATGGGCGTAACTGACATGTAGGATACTCACTGCAAGCAATTCTACATAGCGCCCCCATTTATGTTATTCGCTCTTGATCATTATGGCGGCCACCTGACCTGGATCGAGTTAGCCAACATCACCATTTTTCGCATTTCATTACAGAGAAGCCTTCCCCACTGTTCCTTGCTGTGAAGGCAAGGGTTTACCTACCTTGTAGAGGATGTCGGAGGCATCAGTCGGACAAGACATGTTTTTACGCCGGGCCCTCGAAAAAATTCTGAACGATAAAGAAACGAAGAAATCTTATAACTCACAGTTACGAAAAGCATGCCAAGTGGCATTAGGTACAGTGTTAAAGCTCGTATTCCTGTTTGTACATAGAAGTCACTTACTGCACGTCATCTTAGTCCTAGCCTAGCAGCAGTAACAATATACTGCAGTAATTAGTGTACAGTACAGGGACGTGTAAAATAAAGAAAAGACTGGGGCCTAGGCCTATTAAATGTTTCCATGAAGGAGAAAGTATTGAAGCTCAAAAGTATTGAATTGGAATGAACAATCCTGTTAGCGACCTAATCCTCACATGTTATAAGTGGCAAAAGGAAAACTAAATGATACTTGATAGAGGTTGTGTGTTCATTTTCATGTCAGCTATCCTAAGTTTATTCTGTGCTACTTGCTGGTCTTGCACTACACAGTAAAATAGCCTGAATAGGCATGAACTAAATCATCCATAACAGCAATACAGCCAATACGCTACCATGGCATAAAGTTTGCCAATGTGAGGTTACTTATGTTGATGCCAATGATCACTGTTTGCTCTACTGTACAGTTAACAAAGTTCTGTCCAAATATTCCTCGTTCTTAGACTTCTAACGAGGGAAATACTGTAATGCGTTTGGCATAGCCTAGTGTTGAGCCAATAATTTTACATCGGAAATTGCCGATAAGCAATCAGCCTAACGTAGTATGGACGTGATATGGATTGTAATAAACCCCCCCCCAAAAAAATAGACAAAAAAAAATATTCAGACCTACATGTCAAGACATAGCACAATGCTAAGGTATATCAAAATCCTCAAAAAAGTCTTTCTTGTACAAATTGAAGCCTTGAAGAAATGCTAATTGAAGCCACAAGGATTTCAAAGCAATATTTGAACTTTCTATAATCATAATTCATATGAATGTCGTAACTATAGTAACAAATAGTCGGCTGCTCAATTAGACTTGTCCAGAATTTCAGTCCTTCAGTGCCGCTTTTGGGGGTCAATCTAGCTAAGGTGCCATCTTGGGCCTGTTATCAGTGTTAGCCTAGTCTGGTACTGGTACGAACTTTGTACTGGTATATAGTTAAAATGGGTTTAAACAAGTAAGTTGCCTGACATTGGGAAAGTGGAAATGGTTGGGCTATGTAAGGTAGCATTTGGTTTACCGAAAAATATTGGGTGTGAGCAAATTCAAGTTGAAATAGTAGCCCAGTGCCGCAAGTAGCACTTGCTCTATCCTTTTAGGTGCCACCAAAATAATTTTAGGTTCCGCATGCGGCTCTAGGTGCTGCGTGTGGACATGTCTGTTCATTTCCACTGAGGATGAATTACACAGTCAGGATCGCGGAGGTGGTCAGGCTATTCACCATTCATCTCACTACTTTTGGATATGGTTAATGAAAACTTCAGAAGACGTCACTTGATTGCTTCCATTTTTTTTTTATTAGACAGTTTAGTACATTTTCGCTCAAAGATGTATTGTTTTTTTTACATGACATGTAACATTTTGTGGGGCATTGCAATTCTGAAGCAATTTCAATGACCGTTTGTCATGCTGAATTGGTTTTCATCCTTCTGCAGTGTAAAAAGGAAAAGATTCCATAGTGCCTTGTGTTTTCTGATCCGCGCTATTCAATCTCTGTTTAATAGACCAGTCTGAAGCTAATGCAGGATTCAGCATGTTCGTTCCGCACAAGGTTTGCTCAATACAGTGTAACAGTGCAGCATTCAGTCGGTTCTCCTGTGCTGTCAAAGCCCTAGCTGGAATTCATTGCTAACTTCAAACTAGACCATTAAGAAGTTGGAAATGTTTATTACTGTCTACAAGCGAGTTTTGGTAGGTTCCATGTACAAACAAGGGCCGCACTGTGCGTAAGGAAATGAAGAAATACTTGTTATTGGTTACCATTATCGGAGAAGATGCTCCTTTTTGCTAATACGGATATCTTACCAGTAACGCCGTTATTGGCCGATACCGCCACTGCTCACTGATAATCGGCTCTACACTAGTTTGGTATGGTTTGGTGCACAATTCCTATTAGAACTTTCCTCTTTCTTAAGCCCTAACCCCTTTCCTTAAGGTTTTGCCAGCAGTTGCTTTTCCAAGGTGAATTTCTCAGGGCTGAAAGTTGTTTGAGTAAGAGTTGGCAGGTTTTATGATGGGGGAATTGCCCAAGGGGGAATGGTCTGGGTGGGGATGGGAGTTGTGTAATCATGTTGGAACGCACTTACATCACACACTGAGACTAGCTTTTTATAGTGTTAAACCATTCAGTGTCATTAGTAAACATTTGCAGACGCTCCATCTCCTCAAAACATAGTCCGACCTGCCAAAGTCTCACAGGATTTGCATGAGTCTCATGCATTTGTAGTAACCTTCATGCACTGTTGTAAGCCCAGTGTTTTCTCATGCCAACATGCCTAACAAAATGTTTTCACTTTTGTTTCTCCATTATTGCCATTTGTTACCTATTTGGCAAGGATCAAGCAACATCTTTCGTTTCCAATCTGCTTAGATAGTATGGTATCATTGCAAATTGAGAATTCAGAAAAGCAAGGCGTTACAATTGTCAAGCAAACTTTACCCAAATTTGCAGCAAACTGACACAATAGCATTGGCAGGTATGTGTAATGCATAAGCTGCATTATGAAGAAGTTTGGGTGAGCAAATTATTTTTGAGCAGCTTAAAATGAATTTTTATCCATGAGAAACTTCTTTACCTTGAAAAGCAGGTTATTGGCCTTCCTTATGCACTTATCAATTGTATGATGCACTCCTTTACCCCTGGGGAGGGTGTCATATCCATGACTCTGGTGATGAAGGGGTCCGTCCAGGTACTGTACAACTTGCTGCATCACATTTATACTACCGCAGGGTGCGTTACTATCCGTTCTTGCTTTCCAAATCTAGTGGAGCTGTTTCTGTAAGCTAGTACGTATAAAGTGCTTCGCTGATTTTGCATTCTTTAAAGTAGGATGTTCTGTTTGAAGGAATAGAAATAGCGTTCACAGTTGATCTTCCATCATTTTCTGTCATTTGATACCAATGTGGATAATAACATGCTATGCTAGGTTTGTTTCATTAAAAATTTCATCAATTAGAGTGTTAATTACCATAGAAAGAAGAGTGACTTAGTTTTTTCGGCTAAAAAGTTAGCCTAACTGGACCCAGTGGTTAATGCATGGTACTTCCGTGTGAACACTGCTACAATGAAACTCCTATGCAAATGCATTTCCTTTAGAATTTAGGCTATACGTGGACAAATATACAGTATCTCTGTTGAGGATTTTTATAACTTTCTTCAACTATAGGAAGTATTTATAGTCCTTTGGTGTACTTTGGAAAATGCAGGAATAACAGCACATCCTGCTTTAAAGAACTTTTTGCACAGACCCTCACCTCCCTTTGAAAAAAAAGAAAAGAAAAGAAAAAAAAAACAGATGATTAGGAAGGTTGGCCAGTTTGTCCTATTACACATACCCAAAATACAAAATTTATCGCTTTAGTTAGATTGTTGCTTTGACCATGCTGATTAAGTTAGCACATTAATTCAGAGAGAAAATGTAAAGGTATGACTTAGTTGCAGATTTTCCAGAGTGACGTAGCCCGAAGGTTCATTGCCTCAAACATATAACATTATCATATGCAAACTAAACACAAACATGGGTTGTATGCTAGATCACATACCAGGTAAGGCAAAAGATAGCCAGTATACATCGTTAGTGTGCAATTGGCTACAGTACATGCTTGATCAGTGATGTTCTCAAAGGTAGATCTCAGTGTTATTTGTTAAGTTACTCTAGGTACGTGGGCAATTTGATAAAGTTCAATCCGACATTTGTGCAAGGTACCATTAGTATACAGAAGGCTACACAGTGATTACTATCTTGTGAGAGATAGAAATTCAGTAACATGTTTTTCAAGTTGGGGACATTTTTGGGGCCACTTGACCATCGGAGATGAAACCCTGGAATCGGAGACTGTCCCCGAAAATTGGGGACGAATGGTCACCTTACTGTATGCTGCGTTTGGCTTTTCATGGTCTAGGTACGAAGCAGTAATTGCACCTTTGACAAACTAAAATCTTTCCTACTGTTAGTGTTCAACTGATTGTCTGTTAGATAATGGAAATTGGACAATTGGTAAAACATGAATCGCTGTCGGTAATTTTCAGACTGCTACTGATTACACAGAAGCGATTATTACCGTTTTTAAAATCCTTCTGTTTTTGTGCAATCTTTACTGACACTGCTCACTATAAATCCATCTTCTGTACGTTTTTAAGGATTCTTGGGTGAAAAAAAAAAGAGAAAAAAAAATAGGGTTTGCAGTGAAGCTGAAGACGATTTGTGAAATTAATGGAATGAGATACTGTATAGGCCTAGTTGACATACAGTAATACTGTAAGTGTAGTAAACACTAGGCAAGGGTTCCCCTCTATCCTGGTTAATGGAATTGTCCAATCTTTTAAAAAGAACAGTGAGTGTCCTGGTAGGTAAGTCAACACTTCCAAATTTTGAAAAAACATTAATAATAAGTAGTAGGCCTAGCCATTATATTTTGTATGCATGATATTTTTTTTTTTACGTACTATAACAGTTGCACTAAAAATTGATTGCTTTAATACAGTTAATGTATAGTACAGGCCCGTAGCCAGGGAGCATCGGAAGGTTAGAGTGACCCACCCCAACTTGAGGGAGGTCCATTTTTCCAGCCCTATGTTTGAAGGGTCAGCTATGAAATATTTTTTATCTTGACATATTGAGGCTGAATTTCTGTTCACTTTTAGCAGGAAGATAAAACCTTTCCACTTATGTCATAAAATGTATACAGGCCCAAACTGACCACAATATCTCATCACTACATACATGTACTATGTGGAGTGATGAAATAATAAGCTCAAAAATGCGCATGCACGGTTATGTCATTGTGGCCGTGGATATCATTGAACTAGATACAATACAAAGCCTGGGACACACTGCCACGACAACCTGCGACACAACGGCGACCACCCATAGTGTCTGATGCGGTCGTGGCGGTGTGATCGGTTCCACAACTAGAGTTCAGTTGTGTCGTAAGCCATTGCCGGGCAGGTTTAAATATGTTCAAGTGTAGTTGGGTGCAGTTGGTACATTTTAAGCCCTGTTCATACCGCCACAACTACCGAAGAGTGTCTACTCAGGCGAGTAGCCAAGGAGGGGGCAAACGAGGCCACCGCCTCTCCCCCTTGGCCATATTGTGGTATTTTTTTTTTTAGGACTTTGCCAGAAATACCCAGGAGCATAGGCATAGCCACGGAAAGGAGGGCAAATAGGGTGACCCTGCTTGATCTCATTTTCGCTTTTTTCCGGCGATACCGTAAATAGTAATTCCCTCAATTTATGCAGCAGGCCTACCAAGACAGAGGTGGAATGCAGGGTTGGGAGCAACACCCAGGAAGGCCTGTTTTCTACTATCTGAGTAGTTTGTGGAGCAAAACATTTCTTTGAATACTCATCTCGGCATTGCATCATTTTTCACAGACTAATTGTTTTGTCAGTAATTGAGAAATTGTAGATATGAGATGTATATTTTAAGGCTGGTTTCAAACAACTGGAAAGATTTGGGAAGGGCTATTTCTGGCCATTTAGGGGTTTTTAAAACTCAAAATTTCCTTTTACGCTTCACGCCAACCGATGGTGGCTCTCCGCTTAGATAGTCTTCACAAGTTCCCACCCTCCTTGGCATATTCCTGGCTATGCCCCTGTGTCTACTATTTATGTAAATTGTCTACGATAGAATGTCTTTTGTAGTCCTCTAAAATGCTTCAGATTGCAGTAAATCTGCAGATTTCAAAATTTCCAGGGAAAATACCCCCGGACCCCTAGCAACTGCATGTTTACGCCATGCGCCAGCCCCTTCCGTATTTGGAAAAAGGTCCACATCTTGGAAATAAGACCCACCCCTCCACATGGGCTGGCTAGGGGCCTGCAGTATCTACATGACCCATCTGTAACATGGTGCCTCCAAAATTGTTTGGGTTGTAGCAAATTTGGTCACGTCTCCCAAAAAATGAGTTTTAATAATTTTGTGTTCCACTTCCAGCAATGGTTATCCTTCTCTAGGGTACCCCCTGTTACAAAAGACTGTAGAGATTGGGCAGAATCAGTATCAGTCATTGAATGTTGAACTCACCAAAAAATCAAGTAAATTTCTCCATGGCATACATTAGTGGGATTTATGACAGTGCCACGTGAGTGTTGTCTACATCTTATAATGCACATAGTTGAAGTGACATTGCTCACTGTCGACGTAGCTGACGTTTGTCTGCCCAATTACAGGAAGCTTGTGTCTTCAGGCCCTAACAGCTATACCTGTGGCCCCCTTATTTGTTAGCTTTGTTAGGTTCTCCAATGTTTTCTCTGAGAGGTTTGTTTATTATATTTATCATGCAGCAATTTGAAGTCTTAAGATTGAAGGCCTCAAGTGATTTCAGTCTCATGAGGAAGCTATTGAGCTACAGTATGCAAATTGAAAGAAGACTGAGGGCTACAGTACTTATGCAAGTATGCCCAGTGAACTAGTTATACTTGCAATTTCACATTTTCCAAATGCATGACTGTTTGGAAACCACTTGATATAAAGTAGTTGAGTAATTGCACATTCATGCTTATTCTAAGGGGCCCTCTTGTCCTACATGTTGCAGTGTTATCACTGTCCACATGCTCAAATTTAAAGTTGTCACGGGACATAGATTTTCACCTTTATTACATTCCTGAGACCCGCAGACTGTTCAAACCTACTTCTCAATGGGTGTTTTCAGTTTCGAACTGTAAATTGCACCATCACTAGGGGTTTCATCTCACCATAATCATAACGTGAAAACTGAATGAGATGACAGCAATAAAATGAATCAAGGAAAACTAGTTGAAGGAGGTACTGTAATGGTACAAGTATTCAGTTAAGTTCAAAACTTTCATGTGTCCTCAAATCTTGTACATGTGTACACTGTAGTTTAGCTGTGTACAGATAGTGGTCTCCAACCAGCGAGTGGTATACTGTAGCAAACAGCCTTACCATCTCCTTGAAATATGTAGCCATTTCATGATTAAAAACTACTTAAATTGTGACATTTAATTGACCGACCCATACGGTAGGTTACCCTTACAGCATTTCTTTTTACAATCGACCATTTTTGGGTGGCCGATTACTCGATCGCAATGCAGTGGCTTTGTCAATCATTTGTTGTACACTCATCGCAACATGACAAGTGTGAGTTTCTTGCCAAATGTCATCCTCAGATGTCATCTTCAGATGTCGCTGTAAAAATCAGTGCCATTCCTGAATGGATCTCTGAGTCAACTTGGTAGTAATTCAGAGTGAAACAAGTTTTAAAAGTCTTCTGTTCGATGAGAAATTCACTCACTTTAATACTTTATCATGAGTGACACAGGGATTGCCGTCTTTCACTTTTATCGGCAGAACTCCCTGTGTTTGTCTCCCGATTCCTTCACTGGCTACACCCAATCACAACTTTGCAATTCTGCAACACATTTTAGACATTTACCAAGCACACCTTAGCATACAGTAGTTGAACTTGACTTTTGGTGAACTTTTTGTTATATCACCCAATGAATATGGAACCTTGTCCTACTGTGGATCACTGTTCATTTAACAATACTGTACTCTTGGTTCATTTTATTCCCTTTAATACTGTACTTTTGTTTCATCCTATTCGCAAAGTCCTTTGTTCTTCTGTGCATTGTTCTCCATCTTATAATAACATTTTTTTTTTCTGCTTTCTGCTTTCACAGAGGAAATCAAGACTGATAACATTAATGAAAGGTAAGATTAGGAAGAAATGTTCAAATGTTTCAATTTGAAATCATTTCCATGTAATTGTTTCTTGTTTGAGACTGGCAGTTTAAGGTACATGGTACAGAAGGTGGGTGATGGGGGGGGGGGATTGAATAGTTGCATGTGTTTCCTTTGAACATTTGTGCCGTCAGTGGGGAAGTGATGTTTGTGCTATGGAAACTTTGATTTTTATGGTTGTGTTAGACTGTACATGTATGTTTTCCCATGTGGGGCTTGTGTGTGGTTGGATTGGTACTGCATGTATTAGAAGTTGTTCCCAATGTGTCTACTGGATACTGTGTATGTTCTTGTGCCATTACAACTGTGTCTTGCTTCTTAATTGTCTCCAGAACTCTATCATCATCTGATTTTGTGCAGCAAATTGTGTAGTTCGAAGTGATCTTATGAAGTCATACCATATGTTTTGAAAGTGTCATGGTGTCTCAGAAGAAGTATCAAGTACTTTGTCAAATCAGTTGTAGAGCAGTACATTCCTGTACATATGCTTTGTACAGGTACCCCACTCATCTCTAGATATTGTTGTGATTGTGATTATTGATATTGTGGTCGTTAGAGTCGTTTAATACCCAGTGCTCTCAGGTTCACAAGTTTGACCTCCCTGGCACATATTCTTACAGCCTTGGGAATTATAATGTTTACATTCCTGAAGGATTCCGTTGCAAGATCTTGGAAATGTTTCTTTGCAGTTGCAGTGTGTATTTATAGCTTTATGAGTATCGACATTTGTCACAATGTTGGCATTACTTGCACATGTTATTTCCAGATAGTGGGTCAATGTTAACTTAAGTCACATTTGTAGAGACTTAATATGAATACCATTCTATAATTTTCATGACAGAATCATTTTTGAAATTCTGAAATAGATAAATCAAAACAAGATTTTTTCACCATGATCCATGACATCTTTCTGTTCAGTACTGTTGGTTGGCAGCTGGCACTCTGTAGGGGTGGCACTCTGTAGGGGTGGCACTCTGTAGGGGTGGCACTCTGTAGGGGTGGCACTCTGTAGGGGTGGCACTCTGTAGGGGTGGCACTCTGTAGGGGTGGCACTCTGTAGGGGTGGCACTCTGTAGGGGTGGCACTCTGTAGGGGTGGCACTCTGTAGGGGTGGTACTCTGGTGCCCCCACATTCAGATAGCATTCTAGTCCTCACATCATGACACTGAAGTGTACTTAACCTTGATTCTGTGCGGTAGCAAGGTGGTACATGTTACTCTCGGTAGCTCTGTATGCGATGAGTCTAAGGTGGTGGGGTGTGCACTGATAACTAAAATATGTTCGACTGACAGTAGGCGGTTTGTACAGTATTTATAAGCGGAGCTTCTGTTGGCCTTGATTTCCGATGAATGCGGTTGCGATCACACACCGTCACTCACCTTAAATCACTGTGAGATGTGCAATTTTTTTGCAGTCCTGGAAGAAAAATGGGAGCACAGGCAATCTATGAAAGCAAATTATAAAATAGTGCACCTACCCACACTCCTTAATTTCCTGAAGAGTGTGGTTTGTAGCACACCTGGGAAAATCTAAAACTCAAGGCCTGCTTCTGTTGTGGAGTTACAAGAGTGGTATCTACTGTCCTGTGTTACTTTGTGTGACAAACATGTAATTGAGCTACAGTTCTCTATCTCTTGTGCAAATTTATTGCTCCAACACATTGCTGGAACTGGAAAAAAAATTAAAATAAATAAATAAATAAGTAAATAAGCAAGCAAACATACATGATATTTACTTTTGTGGTACAGACTGTGTTGCTCACAGCACTATGCATACAACTCTGTGACATAAAATTTTCAGCAATAACACTGTAATGGCTCAGTACACCCACTGTACTGTGTAGCTATATAACATATATTGTTGTTTTACTGCAATATCTTTGGGTACAGTACATGCAATACTTGAAAATGCAGTACAATGTGCCAGTACAGTACACTAGTGGAAAATGGACAGGCCCACTACAATATGTGTTAATGCAGTACAGCCCAGTACTACAGTAAATGTGTGTGCTGATACTGAATTGTACTGTGTGCTTTTGCAATTCTGTACTTTAAGAGTAGATAGTACAATGTGTAGTGTGGGAGTACTGCACATACTATATACTGCACATTTGCTATAAATGCAGCACAATCCAGTAATATGCTAGTGTACTGTAGCACAGCACAGAACTATGTGGTAATGCTGTACCTAGTAGTATGTGCAAACACAGTTCATAAACAGAGCATCACAGTCTTATATGTACTAATGCAGTATAGTACTCTGTTCAGAGTGCAGTCACAGTGAAGTGCTATGTGCCAAACAGTACATTGCAGTAATTCACCGAACATCGTAGTTCTATCAATGTACAGAACAGCGCAGTGCTGTGTACTGTACAGTAACCCAGTTGATTGCAGAGTAAAGGCTACGGTATAATTGATGTGAATTGTAAGCCACAGTATAACTACCATGTGTGTAAGGGGCATTGCTGTTTAATGTGCCCAATTAAGGTACTTCATATCTCTACCACAGAAGAGAAATAAATCGTTTTTTTCCTTGGCTTAATAACCGTTACACAGTGACTTTAGGCTGCAGTGATCTTTCATGTAGTTCACCTTTCCCCTTCATCTTTGTAGCCCAAATAACGTTATAAGTAACTCCTGATTAGTACATTATAAAAGAGTTACAGTAAAAAGTGACAAGATGTACGTGTACTGTAGAAAAGTTCCCTTTGAAGTCTTAATTGTTCTCTTATTTGTCAAAAAAAAAAGAAAAAATCTTGCCATTAATTTGTCATGTTACAGTACATAGATTGTCTCCATAAATCTTGTGCACTACAAAATTGTCCTAATGTACTAGAATTTTGACTGTAACCCACTGTAGTTGTCCTGGTATTAAATTACAGGTCTGTAGGTACCACATTTTCTTCCCCTGAACTTGCAAGTTTCAACAACTGCAATATGACACGGCAGAAATCTTTTATTTACCATCGTCAATCTTCATCCATCGGTTGATCTTTAATAATTTTTGTTTCATACCATGCCAGTGTCATTCGTTGCCAGATTGCTGATGAAAGCAGTAGAAATAATTCTAATTCCCACTCTAAGGGAGATTTATTTTTTTCCTTTTCTCCCTTGCTCTTCTTTCAGCTCGGCAACATCTGCAGCCCTACCTTTACCAAAGACCAAAGTCAACTTTATAGCTGCAGATAAGTACTTCCTGCCATTTGAGTTAGCCTGCCAGTCGAAGTCACCCCGCATCGTCAACACTGCCCTTGACTGTCTGCAGGTCAGTATTTTTACAAAAATACCTTTTTATGTCCTGTACTGTACTGTACTGACAGAGTATATCATTAAAGCCAACTGTGTACACTAGAATTGATTAGATCCCAAAACTACAAGTCTCTTGGCATATTTGTCGTTATTTGGATTGGTCACGTTGATAGATTGTATTTTGTGCAGCTGTGTGTCAAATAATCCTGACAGCACTTGTGGTTGCCACTGTTTCAGAAACTACAAGTAGAGTAATGTCAGAATGGGCTTGATCCTATAAGCTGCATTATAACCTCTACTGACAAGGGAAAAAAAAAAAAAAGGGATCATTTATCAAACAATGTAAATCAAACAATGTAAATGAACTGGTCCATATTACAAATGGGTGCTTCAACTTGAAGCAACTTGATGGAGCTAGAATGCACTTAAAAGGTTACAGGTTAATCTGTCCTTTGTGTCATTCTTGACAGTTCTATATGTATGGAGTACAGGGTGTTATGTTATGTAACTTGTTTAATTGGTTTATGCAAAGTTAGGTCACATTATGTATTACTATGCAACGTTACATCTGAACACCTGCATATGTATGATAGGAATGCAGCTGCAGTGAGAAGCCACTTACAATTACCACCTTGCCATCTCTTCGGCACACACCAGGCATCTCATGTTTTACTCGTATGGCTTATGTTGAAGTAATAAACATGGAAGTCCAAAACCTCTGTATGACTGTATCACACTATTACAATTGGGATTAAAGAGTAAAGACAATATGGTACTTTTCGTCTGCTTCAGTTACCATGTTGGTACAGGGAACTTTCACATACTGCCATGGTGTTGCCAGTGTTCATGAGAAAAATGACCATTCTGCCTACGGAAGGTGTTGCGCATTACATGATTGTGTATGTCAAAACATGAAAAGAATATATATCTAGCCCTTTCAGGAAACCTCAGGAAACTTCGTAGACGATGTCCCTTGAAAAATTTAGGCTGTTGCCCTCTTCCCCTCATTGTGATGTGATCACCCATTAAGGTAGAGGGTAAAGGTAGTAATTTATTTCAATAAATCAGTAGTTTCAAGATTTATGCCAGTTGCTCTTAACATGTTGGTGGCTGCAAACTTACAAAATGAGAACATTGTTCTGAGCCAGCTACTTGTTTAAAGGGGAAATCAGGGTTTGACCGAGAAAATTCTCCTAATAGTTGATTTTTCTTTCTAAATTGATTGTTCATCGAAATATAGAGACATTGCTGAGGTGTTTGAAAGTAGAAGAAACGGTAATTATTGCGTTATTTACTGTTGAATGAGAACTTGTGATATTTGTCGGGTACAAAAAATAAACGTTCATGTAGAAGACAATACAGCCTACTGTATACAATTATACCAAATTTGACTCGTTTTTCAAAATTGTCCACACATTATGAGATAATCTTGATCATACAGTATTTGTTAGTTACAAGTCATTGTATGATACCAGTGGGGAATTGTAGTGAAACAAATTGTGAAAATAAACCCTGATTTCCCCTTTAAAGATAAGTTGACTTAAATGATGTTGCTCTGTAAAACTATCGAACTGGAACCTCTGAAAAGAAGGAGAGAAATACCTTTGAGGCAACTGCACAGCTTTTCTAATTTGGCTGGGTCTTAAGTATTAGCAATTTTAAAAATTTCTGTCTTATGTCCATCTAAGTAAGAGCTCCTTGGTCAAAGGAAAGCCTATTATCAATTATTACAGGTACTCTAACATCACTTTCACTGAGGGTTCCATCATTCTGCTACCATCAGACAAGGATGACCATAAAAATTTGCAGGCATTCATAACCATAACAATTTGCAGGCATTTGCCCAGTTCTCATAATCTAACACCATTACTATCTTGATGAAAATTCAATCACCAAGTCTTTGATGACTCACAAAATGAGTTTATCCTTTTGAAAACTTTTGCAATCCTTCTTGAGTGGCTGTTTCATGGTATACATTAGTAGTATCTGAAAACTACTCTGTTGTTTTTGGATGTGTTATTTTGCCCTCCATTGTTATTCCGTGTAGAAATTAATTGCGTATGGACACCTGACAGGGGATGGACCGGACAGCACCACCCCAGGGAAAAGGTTGATCGACCGTATCATCGAGACCATATGCGGATGTTTCATCGGTACGCAGACAGATGAGGGGGTACAACTACAAATCATCAAGGTGATTATGAGACCGTCAACTTGTTCAGCACGAACCAACCTTAAGCAGTCTGTAGAGTTGAAACAATGCTTGGAATCAGTAATGTGGACTGCAAGGATAAGGTCACATGTAGAATGATTTTATACCAGCGTTTCCCAACAGGGGCCATTTCAGTAACTCAAGGGAGAACTAAGTGCTTGGGAGGTAATTAAGGGAGTATTTGAAAAAGAAATGGGATACTATGTTGACAACACCTGTGAACCAAGTTAGTACTCATTGCAATTACTTTTCATTATGTTTTAAGTACATTTAAATTTTTGTATTTGCAATAATAAAAAGGGTAATCAGACATAAGAATTCAGCTACCCCTTGGTTACACACATAGGCCAGTGGACGTGTTATGATGTGATAGTATTAGTAAGCTAGATGGAACAACAAAACCCTGTGCCTGTAATTATCAGAGCAATCATGTAATAATACTTTGATTGCTTTTATTAATGTGGTGAAGGAGAGGGGGGGGGGGGGAAGGGAGTTCCCCAGTGCCATTCTGTGCAAGGGGACATTGAGCTGAAAAATTTTTGGATCCACCAATGTGGAGGATGACTGATAGGTAGTAACAGTGCATCTGCACATTATTTTAGTCCATAAATCTGAAAAGGAATATAATGTTGTCTTTAATGCTCAAAACACTACGTGAGATTGAGTATTAACTTTTCTTCAGTGCTGTTGAAGTGATGATAGGCTTCAGTGGTAACATTATGCAGAATATGTACAAGGATATGATGCTAACCAACTGTAGGAAATAATCTTCTTTGCCGGTGATATCTTTGGATCAGTTGTCAGGCATGTTGTCCAGGGTGCTGTTTATACTGGAGCTCTCATTACACATCATTAATATACCAGCATAGCTCCCCTCTGACAATGGTATCATCGCCACAGAGACACATCATTATTATACCAGCATAGCTCCCCTCTGACGACGATGGTATCATTGCCACACAGACCACTCCAAAGGGGATGATGTTTCAGCTAACTTCAACTTGTATTTAGTTACCATGCTGGAGATTGTCACCGCTCTGTCTTGTGCTCGGTCTTGTGCTTTCTAGTTTGTGGCCCCCAAGTTTTTTTTTTTTTTTTAGTGAATGTATGCACATTATACTTCTTTTGAGTAGCCTCATAACTTTCATCATAATTTCTTTGTTTAATTTGTCTCTCTCGTCATGCATATGGAATGTTGATTTTAGTAAAATATGACCTGGAAAGAAGATGGTCAAAAGTAGATAAGGAGGAGCAAGGACAGGTACATAGTTTTAGAGATTATTTGTAAAGTAATGCTGCAACTCTGCATGGTAGGCACCAGCTTGTTCTCACCCTAGTTCTGCCGGTTATCACATCGAGCACTCTATGTAATTTGACATTGCAGCGTTAAACTCTAACTTGTACTTTTGTGTGTGTCATCCATCTATTGGAACATCCGTGCCTTTGTACATTTTTTTTCCACATTCAGGCTTTGTTGACAGCCGTGACGTCGCCAACCTGCGATGTTCACGAGGGCACCCTTCTCCACGTGGTCCGGACGTGCTTCAACATCTATCTGGCCAGTAAAAACCTTGTCAACCAGACAACAGCCAAGGCCACTCTGACACAGATGTTGAATGTGATCTTCACAAGGATGGAGTCACAAGCGGTGAGAGAAGCTTGAGCTTAAAACTTATATTTTTAAACCATTATTTGTGGACAAAGAATAACAGGTTACTCCAAATATGGTAGAACTTTATCTTTTATTTCAAGATGCAAGTTTTTCACTGGATCAGTCCTTTCTTACTCAAAAATAATTTGTTCACCCAAGCTGTTCAACCCCCCCCCCAAAAAAAATTCAATGATGCATCTTTTCTAATGCATCCTATGATTAATGTTTGAAGGAGGTGAACCTACTGTAAATATTTCTTGATGAGCCTGAGGGGACTATCAATAATTAAAGCTATTTTCATTTTATGACATCTTGGTGTATATTGTAAATGCCCCATTTCCCTTTAAAGTGAATTTTGTTGTTCTCATTCCATATGTAACCAATGGCAAGTACGTTTGAATTGTGACATTTTTTTTTTTTTCATTGATTGAGGCTGGTATTGGAACTTCTTCATTTACAGGCTATGGAAGCTAGAGAAAAAGCCAAGGACGTTGAAGCTGGTAAGTCACGGCTGAGCCCAACGTGTAGAGTTCTACAGTGTTGTATGTGAGGGTTCCAGAATGTAACATTTCATGCAGTAAAGTGGTTGTACAGTAGGTCTTTTTAGGCAGATACTACTGTGATCTATTTCTGTGTGGTTTAGCAATTTGGAGATTGGTCATGATATCTACCAAGATCTGTCAAATTTACTGCACTTCAAGGAAACTCAGTGCAAAACCGCAATTTACTCTCAAAATACCTCCCCATCATAGCAGTATTTAAGCAGTTGGTAGGACCACATGAAATGACCAACATAGTGTTTGATCAAAATTTCACAGATGAAAATATGTTACCACTTGCTCCAGAAACCCTCAGAAAGTACTCAACAAACATTCCTTTGTCACATTGCATGAACATGGATTTTTTTTCGGTTAGAACAAACGCCATCTACCTTGGTCCTATCTTTATGAACGATGGCAGTGTGATATATTATTTTTGACCCTGTTTTAGAGAATCTATTATTCATACATACTTGGGAAGAATCCTCAATTCCCATTGGCCCATTTCAGTCACGTGACCATGGGTTATCAGCTAGATAACCATGAGGATAAACCACCATCAGTCACTGGCGGATGGATACAATAGAACCGTAGATCGACAGTGTTTCCCAGTCTGCTCTCTTACACAAAACAATGGCGAACACTATCACTACTCATAGTGAAATACTGTAATGTTCGAAGACCTAATGTTACACCTTGGGCCTAAGCCTGCTGAAAGCAAAATATAAATGTATATATGTACGTAACAAAAACACAGATCATGTGAGTGGTAGGCCTAGTTCTTCTGATGGTAATCGTAACTCTCGAATCTAGAGAGTTGCATCGCGCAAAATCTCATTCAGCAAATTTGGAACACCTTGAAAGTTTTATAGCCTACTGGAATTAGCGTTTCTTCTTTGTCGATTCTACAGAGAAGTTCAAAACAATTCCTTATGCAATAAAATCGTTTAGACGACTAAGGACTGCAATCTGTTGCCATCTTGAATGGTCTCTATGCAACCCCCAAATTAATATTCTTAATTCCAAAGCACAAATACTAGGCCTACTCCCTACAGGTATATGGTGATAAAATTCAACAAGGAAGGCCTTGACATGAATTATCCCAAACCAGCCATAAAGTGATCTTACAGCAATGTTTGGCAGTAACATTTCGGTCATGTATAATCCTCCTTCTTTGTTGAACCTAGGTTGTGTAAACAAGGTCTAAGTTAGTTCTGAAATTTTGCATAAAACTCAATCACAGGCAAATGAGGGTCCACACACAGCAAGTCTTCCAGCTACTGCTGCTGTTTTATAGGGCTGAGAGTAAGACACCAAACATGTCCAAACTTTTTGATTCCTTGCCAAAGGCAGGCAAGGAATCTATGCGATGGTGATGTCGTGTGGATGTGTGTGTGTGTATGTATGTGTGTGTGTGTGACGCCTGCTTGTAAACACGATATCTCAAGAAGCGTAACTCTGAGAAATCTCATACTTGGCATGTAGATTGCCCTTATTGAGTAGATCATCCCTAGTGTTTTTGGTGGAGGTCAAAGGTCATTTGGGGTCACTAGAGGTCAAAAGGTAAATACCTTGAAAATTGCTTGTAAACACGATATCTCCAGAAGCGTAACTCTGAGTGATCTCATACTTGGCATGAAGGTTGCCCTTATTGAGTAGATGATCCCTATTGTTTTTGGTGGAATTGATTAAATATACCATGGGTTATTAGCTTTATAAAAAGAACTAAATTACTGATCATTTGGATCAAATACCCTTGAGCGTGCATGAACTGTGATTGCTTAATTGAATGAATCAACTTGTAACTGACCCAGCTCTGTTCAAATTGGTCACTGTTATCTGACATAATTTATCACAGTTGACTGCCAGTAGACACCGCAATGTCCAGAATAAATCATACAGTCTGTTGAGCCAGGTGCTCAATGGACTTAACCATTTACTGTATAAACAGTGTCTCTGTTTAGCCCGTAAAGGGAAATAGGGCGTTTGTTTTAGAGAAAACAACCATATTTTTAAAACCATTATTTGTGGACATAGAATGATAGATTATTCAAAATAACGAATTACAGTAGCCTTATTTTCAAGGAATAAGATTCTCACAGATCAGAAATTTAGTTATTTGTTGCTCAACAATAATTTGTTCACCCAAACTTTTTAAAATTCAAATGATGCATCCGTTACTCATCACATGCATAATGTTTTGAGGAGATGAAGCTTTGACAGATACTTATTGATGAGACTGAATGGTTTAACAATGGTTAAAGTGTATTTCTTTGTACGCCATGTTGGTGTATTCTAAACACCCTATTTCACTTTACAGTAGTTCAGGTAAGCTTTAAACAAATGACTACTGTGTATCAAACCAGGGAAACTTGTACTGTGTGTTGTGTCTTTAAGTAGACCAAAGGCAAAATTGCAAGTCATGCTAGATTCTGGGTTAATAGCATTATCAGTTTTTGCTAATTTTTAAGGACCTCATAGCCATTGGGAAGGGCATCACCCCAAAAAATCAAATACGAAAGAGCTGCCACCAATAGCTGTAACTTGACAAAATAAAGTGCTATAATTTTGATTAAATAAACATGTTTACCTTTTTATCAAGTTATTAGACACGACAAAATATAATTTGTTCCCCTGCAGCATCATATCTGTTTGGGAGTTTTCTCATGTTTGTGTAGGTCAAAGGTTATTTGGGGTGACAAAAGGTCAAAACCTTGTATACATGATATTTTAAGGGTGATAATAAATGTGAGGGATCTTATACTTAGTTTCTGAATTGCTCATATTTAGCATGTTGATGGCCATATAGGGTAGGTGATCCCTATTAATTTAAGTGCAAGTGAAAGGTCATTTTGGGTCACAAGGTTTCAAAAGGTTTTGACCTTACTAAGATGGTATCTCAAGTAGGATAACTGTGTGGGATCTCATGCTTGTCATGTGGGCGATTCATGTTTGTTACAATATATATCATGAGGCAAGGAATCACTAAGCCTTTTGGCTTTCTAGTCTCAAAATGTATTTTCAATAAATCTGTAACTGTCTTTATCCAAAATCAGCTTATTGGGTAGGCAAATTCCACAATGCAAGTCCATGTACTGTACAAAGCTCTGTAAGTAAGCACCCAGGGTTCTATACACACCGAACAGTGCATGTACACTGGATCATTGCTTCTACACATTAGTACACTATGCAGGAGCAAACTAAAGCAGGCATTGTTACTGTGTCAATTGTTTTGTTTAAATGTTACTTTGTGTTTCGCTCACGAATATTGTTGACATGTTGTAAATTTGCTGACATTTTCATGGGCTTTGTTTTCAATAAGACTGTTGTTATTTAAGAACTGAATGTCCTTTCTTTTTCATCTTTTTTTATCAGAATCGTTAGCTCATATCAACTAGCTGGTGTGAGCTTTTGTAATGGTGCAGCATTGCTCTGTCTGTCTGTCTGTCTGTCTGTCTAGCTACCTAGCTAGATCTAGCTATCTACCTACCTACAGTACGTAGCTATGATGATACAGACTTAATACTGATACATACCCTCCGGGTGTTCAGGTATGAGTCTCTGCACCATTGGTGCTCTAGTTTGTATGTATGAACCCTCTCAGGGTGTTCATGCTATTGCTGGATGCACTAGGGCTGTGCCCTCATGCATCGCTTGCATTAACTGTGCATTATCCTGCAGTTAATACTTGGTCCAGCGTTAATAAACCTTTAATCTTTTCATCCATCTATCAGTAGCACTTTACGTTATATTTATCTTGTGATGTTCGCCTTGGTCGAAAATTAGGAATTTTTTTCTTTTTTTTTTCTTTTATAAAATGAAGGACTTGACCATATCCCTGAAGTCAGAGAGGGACATACAGAGGAGTCTATCGATACCAACAATACCGACTTTGAGCGAAATGATGCAACTCCAAATGGCGACATTAGCAGAGGTACTTTTCAGGGAAAAAAATTTGTTCTCAAAATTTGCCTAGCTGTTTTCATGTTTCTTTTGTATTTTGTTGCAAAATGAGTGAAATTCCTAAGTGATGTAGCTTGCACAAAAACTGCTACACAAAGTTTCATATATGTAGCAATTTGACCATCTTGCATAGCAAAATGAGATGTGATACTGGATAAATTATTCCTTGCTTCTGCTTTCATCCTCCTCATTTGGTGTTTCATTGGTCATAGCATGGAGTACTCTGACCTTTGCAAGCATGCTCTTCAATCTTGCACCAAGCATTTGTATTCGGTGAAAATGAGGTACAAATTCCTGGTCCCCACTTTATCAGCTTATCTGTCTACGGGAAATGTCTATCTCTATGTGAGTTGAAAGCAGAAATCAAAAGTGACTTTCCCTAACATTTGAAAGCAGGTGTTGACATGTACAATTGTGGAAGAGTTGTACATTTATAAAACCAAATAACAAAGCAAATCAAGGCAAAAATGTTCTTTAAATCCATTGTTGTGACAAATGTTTTCAAAGAATTGCGCCTCTCTCTTCAGGTGCAAAATTGTATATGGAGTTTGAAAATTCTTAGTCCATAGGTAGAAAGCTGCAATATGTACAAACAAATGCATCAAAATACCTCCAAATACAGAAAGTGTATGACAAGACCCATGTGGATGTAATTGTTTGTTAAGGGAAGGTTTGTGATCCTTTATGTAAATGAAGCTCTGTTCATGAAGAAGGAGAAACCTTATCTGATCTGACCCACAGAAAGGCAACTTGCTTGATTGCTTTCGTTGTCTGTTGTGTGTCTGTCACTATCCAACCTAATAAAGCATATATGATTGGCTGTTTCTCTCTTAGAAATGGTCAACTGCATATGCTCTCATGTAGACAATGGGGAAAACGTTTAAGGTCTTTATCTAGACCTAAAAAAGACCTTCGACACAGTTGATCATCAATTTCTTCTTGGCAAACTCTTTCATTACGGCATTCGGGGTAAGGCCCTTAGTGTTCTCTCTAGTTATCTAAGTAATAGGAAACAATACATGTATGTCAATGTTACTTTATCTAATTGTTCTAATATTACCATTGGTGTTCCTCAAGGATCTGTGTCAGGACTGCTCCTTTTTTTAATATATGTAAATGATGTTACCAAAGTTATTCCTAATGATTCATGGTGGCTTTTCCTGATGATACTAATGTTATCGTCCATGCATAACACAGACTGTTCAAATCTTATTACTAAAGCCCAAACTCTTCTTTGCAAGCTTAAATATTAGTTTGATGCAAACAAGTTAACCCTGCATCTCGGTGAAACAAATTTTACCATCTTTCATTCTATGAAAAATAGCTCTCATGTTTGTCCAGCTTCACTCTAAATGACATGAAAATACTTAAGACAAGTTGCATTAAATATCTTTTTAGTGATGAGAATTTGTCATTTTAACAACATATGAACAATTTATGTAGTAGTCTTGCTAAGTATAATGTTATTTTGTATCATCTCAGGACCTCACTACCACATAAAGTGGCGATCCAGTTACATATTCACTTCTTTTTCTTTGTTCCAAAATATCATATGGCATAGAGGTCTATGGAATGGCTAAGTCTGCAACTCTAAAACCTTTACAAGTCCTTCAAAATAGAATTGTGAAAACTGCTGCATACAGACATCAATGTTATCCTACAAATGCTGTGCAGAATGATCTTAGGATTTTAAAAGTCAATGATATTTATAATTTCAAAATTTCTTGTAAACAATTAACTACCACATGTGTTCAGTGAAGTTATCAATCTGTATCCAACCTATGTTCACACAAGATCTAACACTATATTCACAGTCAGTAGATCTAATTCGGCTCGTGGAAAGCTCTTGTTGAACAAGTACGGTTTCACGTCTTGGCAAGAATTACCTACAAACATCCAAGCACACTGGTAGCTATGCTATTTTCAGAGACAAACTAAAAAGTCACCTAGTTGCTAGATAGCCTATGCCAACTGATCATTGTTGTCGTCTTAATTTTTATTCTTCCTCTTTTCATTTTCTTTGTTCCTTGTAAGGTCACTAGCTTTGTTAAACTTACCAGTTTGTTCTAGCGCCCTGTTTATACAATAATAAATTACTGTATGTATATTTATGTGTATGTATATAAACAAATTCAATCAATCAATCAATCAATCAAAGAAAAAGTATGCATGTATAGATTTCAAATTAATATCTTTTTTCTCACTGAACCAGTCAACAGTAACCACTTGTGATAGCAATTCCTACATTGAATAAAAATAATTGGTTTGCCTCTTTTATGTCAATCTTTGTAGAAGATGACGAACATGTGACAGGAGATGGAGAAGTTGAAACTGTCGTCCAGAATGTCTTAAATGATATTTTGACCAATTTAGAGGGTAAGTATTTTCCACTGACACACATTGGCACTGAACCTACTGTAAGGTGACCAGACTCTGTGAGACAAGTCAACCCCATATGGTCGTATTCTTAGAGGGAGACTTTCCTTCACCACCAAAACTTAATATCACTTTTTGGCCTGATTGAGCAATTTAAAAAGAGAAAAGAATTAGAGTGATATCGGAACAAAGAGTTGCCTTCATTCATGAGAAGTCCAATGATGAATCCAAGATTTAATCTCATCAATGTGTGACACTGTGAATTTGTACAGCGTAGTTTTTGTGGGAAGCTGTGTATTGATACACTGGGTATTTGAAAGCATGTAGTTGTCACTTTCAGCACCAGTGGTTCTGTCACACTATGGGAAACCCTCCATGTTACAGATAAAGCAAATTGATAACCTGTTTCATTTTGTTTGTAAACTGTCAGTAATTGCAACAATTTGTTCTTGTGTGGTCACCTGGTGTTGCTCAAGAAGCAAAAAGGCAAGACTACTAAATTTACTTGTCCAGAGAAAGATAAAAGAAAACTTCTTCCTCTATCTCTAAACAGAAGGCACAGAGCCTGCCAAAACTCAGCCTAACAATGGCACCCCAGCATCTCCCACACCTGGATCTCCTCAGGATGGAGAAGATGATGGAGTGGAGACACCTGAGGGAGGAGAACCATTCTCTCATGTCCTGCAGAAGGATGCATTTCTCGTCTTCAGGTCTCTTTGTAAGCTCTCAATGAAGCCACTGCCTGATGGACCCCCTGACCCAAAGTAAGCATTATGTTCAAATGGGTTTGGTGACATTGTTATTTGCGCTATGTGGCATAGCAAGTCCATGTGTAGAGGGGACTGGGTATAGAGGTTATCATCTGTTTGTGATGATTTTAGATATAACAGTTTATACCATCTATGGTAGTTCCCCCAAAGGAAGCGCTCTTTTACTGCGACCGGTTGACCAGGTTTAGTTGGAACATGATCCAGCTGTAAGATTCCTACAGTATATCTGTCAATAATGTAATTACAGTATGACAAGCTGAACCTATTTGGATACATGTCACATTAAGACAGCATTTTGTCTGCGTAGGTAAAAGAAGGCATTCACCAACATGGAAAAAGGAAAAAGACTGGACTGACATTTCATTAGGTATGGTACTTTGCAAAAATAATGATTGAAATTTTGTAAGGTGCTTTCTAAAAAATGGTATTTATAATACAAGGTAGGTCCATCATACCGGAGCGCTGTAAGTGGCATGACAACTTTTAGCTTGTGGTGAAGTAGTTTTAAATAATTAAAAAGAGTACAAGATACAGTAGGGTCCTAAAATAGGAACCCTGTTGAAAGTGTGATTTAAACTAAATCTCAACTATATGTGGTTCAATACAATATGCATGTACAGAAATGAAGTGAGTCATTGTACAATTTTCACAAATAAGTCACGGGAGTATACCATCATCACTGTTCAAAAATGGAACAGAAAAGAATGGCACTTAACATGGTACTGTATGTAGCTTCTCAAACATACTTAACTGTAGCTTAATTTTCAATTGCATGTGGTGTACATTAAAAGTAAATGCCAAATTCTAGCACATTCCACATTAATGTATTACACAGCTACATGTCCGTCAGGATAACCTTAGTTTGGTAAGTTTGGGTTTTACATCATGGATGATAGCCAAGTGCCTAATTGCACCATCTTTCAGACAAGGAAATATGTGAGGGACATTGTCTACATTGAACTGTATGCAAACAGTAGGGAGAGCAAAATCAGATTCCATTGCTTCCATGTCTGTCTTGAAATGACCCTGCTGGGGTGCTTTCGTGGATGGCGAGGGCATTGCTCCATGTTTGAGAATCTCATCAAGGATTTTTGCTGCTTGACTTCTTGTTGGCTGATTGAAATGAGACGTGTTTCTTATGAGCCCATCATGGCAGTAACCTCCCAACTCTTCAGTCAGTGCAGTTCATTGCAAATTTCAATTTCTTTAGGTCCCTCATGGATCATAACCTGCATTAATTTGTCGGCAAGTTATGTCAGTCAACAATGATTGGGAATTTGCTGGAATTTTTGAAAAGGAAAAAAGGAAAAAGAAAAAAAGCACATCTGCAGCTTCTGGTGACATGCATAGTGCAGTGACAGTGCATGTTACAGTAGTCCACAGGGAGAGTGTGATTTTATAATGTTTATATACAGCTATTACTTTTAAAAGCAAACATTGCTATCAAGGCAATGCTTACTTTAAGTTTGATATTCAAATATTTGTAGAGTTGTGTGTGTGTCTTCATTGTAGGTTACCTGTCAGAAGCAAAGGGTATTTCTGCAAATGCTTTTCATTCCTTGTGAAATACGCAAGGTGTATATGCAAGTCACCCCCTGTATTTCCATGATGCTTGTAAACACGTAGAGAAAAATACGTGAATTTAAGGCTTGGTGTGTTGGAGGTCGTTGGTGATTACACAGTTGCTGTTTCTATTTAAGGGTGCCAAAGGTTAAAATTGGCTAGAAGTTTGAAAAAAAAAAAAAAGATCAAAATTTGCCATTTTCAAGGAAACTTGACCGAGTTTCAGACATGTATGTAGTTATTGGTGAGTGGGGTGATGTCCTTTGTTTACACAGTATTTTGCTTCCTGTCAAATCAGAAGAAGTCAAATTTGTTAAATGTTTTGAAGTGATATCTCAAGAATGGAATCACTCCAAACCTGTCAGAATAACCCAGATAAACAGCTGATCCCTATTAAAGGGTTTCATGTTGAAGTTAAGGTTCATATGAGAGTCTAAAGGGGTCTTGCAAATGCAATATCATGCAAAGTATATTGTTGCTCACATGTAAACTAGGCTAAGTAAGTGATTAAAGTGTTCAAGCAAATTTGAATTAGGAGGCCAAAGTCATGAAAGAGTTGAAGTAATGAAACAAACAATTTGGTCCTGAAAGTAGGGAAACTTGCTTCAGATTGAATATGTGACGATAGCAGGTACAGTACATTAGTATGGATGAAGTGGTGAATACCCCTTCTTCCTTTCCCTCTCCCTATCTTACACCTTTACCCATTTTCTAGAACAATGACATCTCGTTACTTTGTTACTGACATTTCATGTGACTGTGTTGCTTGGATTATGATTTCATACCAGTGGTGTTGAAACTTATCAGAGAGGTCACTCAACTGTAGCTGGGAACCACTTCATCACTTTTTCTCTCAAGGAGAAAGTTGATGAAAGCCACCAGCTAAGATGGGAGAGTCAACATGTAATGAACATATGTGAACTAGCTTCTTTTCAAATCATTGATCTGTGCCACCTGTCTTCACATTTCAGATCTCACGAGTTACGTTCCAAGATACTTTCCCTCCAGCTCCTCCTTTCCATGTTACAAAACGCTGGGATGGTATTTCGCACAGAGGAGATGTTCATCAATGCCATCAAGCAATACCTGTGTGTCGCCCTCTCTAAGAATGGCGTCTCCTCTGTTCCCGAAGTCTTTGAGCTCTCTTTGGCGATCTTCCTAACGCTGCTTAGCTTGTTCAAAGTGCACCTGAAAATGCAGATCGAGGTAAAATTTTGTTATATTTGTTAGACCTTTTTGTTTCAATGAAACTGTGAAACTTGTGTTTTGTTTGTGACATGTGTCTGTGTGTTTGCTAGATGTAATCAGGATAGTCATTGAAAAGACCAACAGCTACTTTTTAAGTTGGATGTATAGTTTGATCCCCTCATATTTTGATATTTCCATGCTTTTAGACATACCAAACAGTGAAGGGAAATGGCAGGTTTTGAGAAGAAAACCATTTGTGTGGAAATCTCGATAAAAGAATGTTGATAAAATCACTGCGTATCTTCATTTGGAACAGATAAAGTCTGATAGAGATAGTAGATGATACTTTGCTTTGATCATGGTAATGAATTGTTTCACATCTTTCTAAAGATGAAGATAGACAGAACATGTAAAAAAACATAAATCCATATGCAAACTTCTCCCTTTTTTTGTAGGTATTCTTCAAAGAAATCTTCTTAAACATCTTGGAGACATCAACCAGTACCTTTGAGCAGAAGTGGATGGTTGTACAAGCTCTGACCAGAATATGTGCAGGTATTGTTGAAATGATTCAGAAATTGTTTTCAAATGTGATGTTCAACCTACATGCTGGGTCTGTTCTTCTAAAGATTTCTGCATAAATACCCCACAACGTCAAAGGCAGTGTGGATCATGGTCAGATGTCAAACTTGTCACCTGATCTATGCCCTCCAGTGTTGTGGCATTCGTTTTGCCCACAGTGCAGAAATTATGAATTAGCAAATGCTCCATTGAGCAGAAACCTCAAATAACCGTGTTAGATGTTATGGCTGTAGTATGCTGTATTTTCTCCCTGAGGTGGTAATATGTAGTCAAGCAAAGAATGAGCATCTAAAAACTTGAAAGGATAGTCCAGCCATAAATGTAGCTTTGATATGTTGAAAAGTAAGTAAATGTGACCATTTGAGTGAAACTTGCATATAATTCCCATGTGTGGTTCCCGTGACATGAGCAGTTGAAGTTGCCACAATTGTCACCCAAGGTGAACTTCATTCAAGCAGGAGTGATGTCATCTCCCCACATTGATAAAGCATCTTTTGTTTTTCTCTAAACTTTACTCCAAATTTAATACTTCAAGATCTGGTGCTATCATAAGGTGAATGTATGAGGGCTATGAAAGTTTTGTGACCATCACATAACCAGTACTTACATTGACCACCTATTGATTTCAATGTCAAAACAATAAATTCAATAACGAAGAAAACAAATGACTCTTTATCAATGTGAGGAGATGATGTCACATTCTGTAGAAAAAGGGGTAACTGCAATTGATGGTATCTTGAGAGCCACACATGAGAACTGTATGAAAATTCCACCGGAATGGTTGAATTAACTTACTCTTAAACATATCCAAGCTAAATTTGTGCACTTTGCTAAGCCAAACCATCACGTAATACACAGTTTCTTGTTGTTGGGTGCTGTCTGCCAATCACTGGACTGAAAGTAGGTAACAAAGCGCATCCAGAATGTGAAGTGTAGGATTTCTCCCCTTTATGCAATAGATATTGCCACCTTTCTTGACCAGCAATTATTTTAAAGTCAAAAATACGGGCATCGTTACGTTCAGTCTGATAAATGTCTTGTACTGTGATAAGAGTATTCTGAAAAAAATGTGAAATTGATGGGGATGAATATGGGAAAGGGAAATGAAACCCATAGTAGAAATCACTCTGGTTCTTGGTAAAAAATGGTAAAAAAAATAAAAAGTGATGAACGTTTGACTCTTTTCATTCAACATCTCTAATGTCGTGGAAAAGATTTTGATCATGTAACTGAGCATGTGACCCTCACATTCATCTTTGCACTGTAGATAAGTTAATTTATAGTTTTACAGTAACCTCTGTTTTTTTTTTTTATGACATTTAGATGCCCAGTGTGTGGTAGACATTTACTTAAACTACGACTGTGACCTATCTAGTGCCAACATCTTCGAACGTCTGGTGAACGACCTCTCCAAGATCGCCCAGGGCCGCCAACCCTTTGACCTTGGAGCTTCACCTCACCAGGAGAAAGCAATGAGAATTAAGGGGTTGCACTGCTTGGTGTCCATCCTAAAATGCATGGTGGAGTGGAGCAAGGATCTTTATGTCAATCCAAACATTCAATCAAATCTGAGTATGTACTATCTTATTATCCTTTTCATTTTATATTCTATCCTTTTATCCTTAACTTCTTTACAAAGGGTTTCAAAAGTATCATACACACCGTTTTGTGCAAGTTGCAAAGATTAATAGTAGCTTAATTTGAAGTAGCTAAAATTCGGGATCTATTTTCTAACTTGACCAAACACCAGATGAAAATTAGTGTGAATTGTGTGCCCCACTGTTGAGGAGACATTCAGATCCGAACTTAAGTTTCTGTGGAAGGGATATGGCCTCAAAATTGTTGTTCTCATGATGACAATAGCTAATGAGCAGCTTGTGCAGTTTGCTCGCTCACAGCTCCACTGGAGACAAACAGAACATTGAGAAGTACATTGTTTTCTGAGAAACTAATGTTATACTTTATTCACAATGTCACATAAGTCAATATATATGTATTTTTTTTTTTACTAATGTTTGCCAGGTCAAGAGAAAGCCGTGGGTCAGGACCAGATGGACAATGATAGTGGAAAAGGGACGATGACCAGCTCTGGAAGCCAGAACTCTCTCAATTCTACGCATTCGACCAGCTCATCCAACATCCCAGGCCAGACCTCTGTGGTACCTATGGATAGCCCAGAGCAGTTTGAATCTCAGAAGCAACAGAAAGAGATTTGGGAGCAGGGAATAGAAATGTAAGTAAATATTAGTAATTCTGTCAAAAAATAGAGAGGTAAAAAAAAAAGGTATTGTGAGTAAATTTTGTGCTAGACTATTGGTATGTTTGTTGGTCGTACCTGATCATAGAAATGAAGGGACTTTTGCATGGGAATAATATCTCAATGTTTTTTTTCTTTGATATGTCTTTTTTTTTCTTATCAGTGTTGTGCCATATTTCAAGTGAAATGAAAATACCCCTGAACTCACCTCTTTCAGTAGTTTGGTAGGCAGTTAGCAGTCACAAGATGTAGTTGCAAACATCTTGGCAGATGTGACCGACGGAAACTGCAAAAAAGTGGTACAGTTATAAATTTTTGTCCACTGTGACCATAATTTCTTTGAACCGCCAGTGGGCAGACTGGTTTCCTGTCCCGCTGCGCTAAACTCAAATCCCACCCCCCCACCTAAAAAAGTTCCCTAAATCAATTGCAAATTTGACTGACCTCCTTCATTAACTACCGCTTAATGTAAACGACGCCCTTGTGATAGGAATAAAATTAGACTCAATTTATGCACACTTTTCACCACATAGTTTGGTTTTGTGTGTGTTTTGTCTTTTTTTTTTCACAGATTCAATACTAAGAATGCTTCCAAAGGCTTGCAGTTCTTACAAGAGCAAGGCTTACTGGGGAAGACTGCTGATCTGGTTGCCGCATTCTTCCATAAAGATGAGCGTCTTGATAAGGTCAGTCCACGGAGGGATTTTGATGTAGTGCAAAATGCACATCTTAACAATGTCTCATTAGATTTCATCAATGTAATTTTACTCATTGGCTTGTAATCAAACAGAAGATGAGTAACTGCATTGTTTGCAAGAGTCAGACAGTTCACAAGAGGTGGAATGTTTTGTAGGATCGTATAGTATCAAGTCATTTTACCAAACACTGTATAGTTCTGTGTTGTATGTTCCACCAAATGAGCCAATTAATTAGTTTTTACTAGATAATCATTACAACTGTTCCTGGTGTTGAAATTGTAACTTATGTTCTGTAAATGTTTCATTTTTGTCGTTGTATGTTTCTTTCAGTGATGTTGTTCTAATGTTTTTTTAACATGTATGTTTTTAGTAATGTTGTAGTCATATGTTTTAGTGATGTTTTGCTAATGTTTCTGTTAATTATGTTTAAGTAATGTTTCTTATTCTTATTGTTGTGTCAGTGTTTGTTTTGATTTTGTTGTTTTAATGTTTCATGATGTTGTATTAAAGTCCTTGTACTAATGCAGCACTAACATTTTACTCTTATTATTGTTGTCTTAATGATTTGTCACTGATGTTGGTGTAATGTTTGTTTTACTGGTGTATTAATGTTATATTAATGCTTCTCTCAGTGATGTGTTAATTTGTCTGTTAGTAATGTTGCAGTATTTGCAGTTTTTTTGGTACCGACATTGTAAAATGCTTGTTTTAGTAATGTCCTCTCGATGTTCCATGTGCTGATGTGGTATTAATGTTTCATGTAATATTTCGTTCAGTAATGTATTAATGCTTCATGTGCTACTGTTATATTAATGTGTCTTCTGGTGATGTCTTGTTTTTGCATGTTCCAATGTTGCATTATTGTTTAATATTTTGATGTGGTGCAAGTGCGTCTTTTGGTAATGTTCTATCAATGTTTCATGCACTGGTGTGGCATGAACATTTCTTTACTGGTATTGCATATGTGTGTCTTTTCATGTTCTATTGTATTTGTTGTATTAATATTGATGTTACTGATCTTGCATTATTGTTTCCTGTACTGATGTTGCATCAGTGTTTTCCTTTACTGATGTTGCACTGATGCTGCACTAACATTTCACTCTCATTATTGTTGTCTTAATAATTTTTCACTGATGTTGGTTTAATGTTTGTTTTACTGGTGTATTAATGTTATGTTGATGTTTCTCTCAGTGATGTGGTAATTTTTTCTGTTAGTGATGTTGCAGTACTTGCAGTTGCATGTACTAATGACGTATAAATGTTTGTTTTAGTAATGTTCTATTGACCTTTCATGTGTTGATGTTTTATTAATGTTTCATGTAATGTTTCTCTCGGTACTGTTTTGTTAGTGTATCATGTACTGATGTTGCATTAATGATTCTCTGTACTGATGTTGTACTTGTAATGTTTCTTGCATTAATGTTATATTTATGTTCTTGTGCTGATGATGTACTAACCTTTCTTTTTTTCTGTTTTTATTCATGATGTTTATCTTATTCCATTTTTTGTACTTTTTTGTAGAAATATTTCATGCGCTGATGCTGTACTGTTTCTTGGACCAGAAATTGTATAAATTTTTCTCATACTGATTTTGTATTAATGGTTTTAATTGACAGATTGTTTACTGGTGTGTCTTTAGTAGATTTTTTATTAATGTTTTTGTACCAATGTTCTGATTTTGTTTTTTGTATTTATGTCGTTTCAGTGAAATATGTTTTATGTATGTTTCATGTATCAATATTGTGTCAATATTTTTCTTGCTGTTGTCATTTGATGTTCCGGGGCTAATGTGGTATCAATTTTTTTTTCATTGATGACACCTTAATGTGTTTTTTTTTTTTTACATCTAAAATGATGTTTCAATGCCCTCATACTGATGTCTTGCATTTTTGCCATTTCTAGGTGGCAGAAGTTTTGTTTTAAATTTCTTTTCACATTTTGTTATTTCAGACCGTCATTGGTGATTATATGGGTGAAAATACTAAGTAAGTATCAACTGAACAACCAGTAGATTTAATTTGCCTGTTGACAGAGAATGTGACTTAAAGTAAAACAGAGACTTGCACACACCCCTGAAGTTCACATATTGCACTTCTTGCAGTCGGTCTACTAATGGCTTAACTTCCCTTTGTGAGTGTTAATCTCTCTCTGGCTGTAGTGAATTCTTTGTTTCAGATACCTTGATCATTTTATTTCAGATTCAACAAGGAAGTCATGTACTGCTACGTAGATCAAGTGGAGTTCGCCAATAAGGACTTTGTGACTGCGCTCAGGTTATTCCTGGCAGGATTCAGGTTACCAGGAGAGGCCCAGAAAATTGATCGAATGATGGAAAAGTTTGCCAGTAGATACGTTGACTCCAATCCTACACAAGCAATCTTTGCCAGTGCAGATGCTGCTTATGTCCTTGCTTATTCCATTATTCTGCTCACCACAGATCTTCATAGTTCACAGGTACAACTTTAGCTGTAAAATGAAGTAATTTCTCTTTGATGGCAATGAAAAATTTGCAAGGGCAAGGTGCTTCGTGTGATCAGTGTCCCCTTCAGTTTGCAGTAGATTACCTGCTACCCTTACACAGTACATCCTAGTATTATTACAGATGTCAGTTAAATATGTTTTTGCAATATGTGCCAAACCTAGCAAAACTTAGGTTATTAGCTGCAAGCCTTAATGAACCAAGGAAAAAACAAAGGAGAAAAAATGAGAAACAAAAGGAAAAGCATCATCAAAAAGCAAAAAAAAAAAAAAAGAAAAAGGAATCACACAAAAAAAAAGAAAAAAAAAGAGGGAAAGGAAGTGGCAGTAATAGGATTTTAACTCCTTTTCATTTGTGTGCTTGTATGATACCACCTTCTACATCTTTTGTTGACTCATACACTACAAGGGGCCACATACAAGCTGCCTCTCATGCATGCAAGGTACATTCATATCAGGTATTTCCCACCTATCATTCGATAGCTAATGGCCTGGCCTATCTTGGCAATTTCAAATTTTCTAATGCTGACCATTCAGATGGTGACACTAGAAATGGGTGGAAGGCTGGAGAGGTGATCCCACCTTCTTGACAAGGCCCTCTGGTGGACCAAAATACCACCACAGCAACTTCAATTGTCTAAATCTCCTTTAGTCACCATAATTGCCACATTATCTGTACTTTCAATTGGTGATTAGGCTACCAACTGTCTCCATTACAAACTGCGCAGTGTCGCAATCACATTTTGTCTCTAATTCAGTTCCATTCTTCAAAGTGACCGTATGATGTTATGATCTGCCACAGGTGAGACGGAAGATCACCAAGGAGCAATACATCAAAATGAACAGGGGAATCAATGACAGCAAGGATCTCCCCGAGGAATATCTCTCTGATATTTATGATGAAATTGCAGGCAACGAGATCAAAATGAAGCAGACAAGTACCAACAAGCTAGTCAAAGCTACATGTGAGTATGAAGGATACCCTGTCTTCCAGAGAGAAGCTCTTACCTCTGGCTGTTTAGTCTCTGATTGATTGATGTAACATGGAAATAAAAATAAATGAACAAATGCACTAACCATCGAGAATTTGATTGATTCTGTAGAAAAGAAAAGAAATAAAGAAGGTTTGGTGATATCCTGTGCAATGTCCGAGCCAAAATAAAGTGTGTTGACCCGCTGGCATGTATTAGTGCAAAGACCAACCCTTGCAGAAATTAGAATTCTTCCCATGAAAAAAATAATCACAGAAACACTGAACAGATATTGCATCTGATTTCCTGTGAAAATTGAATTTCATTGCTATGTGCAGTGTGTCATAACTGATGATGTTATGGGGAGACATTGCTGCTGTACATCTATGTCGATGCATTGAAAAGCAGACATGATCAGCTGACACAACGGTCTGTCGTTCAAATTGACTGCTTTGCTTATATCACTTTGCCCGATTTTCATAAATCATTTCAGTATTTGCTTGGGGTATTTGATCATTTGATAAATTGAACTCATTCAGCTGTCACCAGCGAGAAACAGAGGAAGTTATTGTACAACATGGAGATGGAGACCATCGCTACCACTGCCAAAAGCCTGATGATGAGTGTCAGTCACGTCCAGAGCAACTTCACCAGCGCAACGCACCACGAACATGTCAGACCAATGTTCAAGGTGAGGATCAGACGTGAAACGTCGTCTTCATTGGTGCTGGTAGAAAATCTAGAAGTAACATCATCCTCCCAACAGAAGTGGTAGAGTAGTGTATGTTATGCCCAGTGCAGTTGGAAAATGGTGACTCTGTAGGCACAGGCATGTAATGTATCTTTGCAAACAATTACAATGTATTTTTACAAAAACAAGGCAGTGTCCTGTGGTCTCTTGTCTGTAAGCAGAATTGCAGGCCAGGTTATCTGTGTGCTTTGTTCTAATTGTGTAAGTGTCCTAATGTTGCCAAGCAACTGAAATTGAGGAAACACGTTAATGTCAGTATGAAGGTGTGATTAAATGTGACCTACTTTAAAACGGCAGAGGAGAGTTTGTCCACTTCAAGTTTGTATTTACATAAAATACAGAAGTTAAGTGAAATATGCACCCTGATCAAATAATTTCAGTCGGAGGATTGCTACTGAGCAAAGATTATATCCTTGGATGATGTGAAGTTTTTTTTATGTATTGAAGACAGATTGATTTAGTTTAGAGGCCCTTCAGATCTGACAAAGAAGTCATATAACTACATGTAATAATATAACAAATAATGACAACAGTGGATATATGAAATGAGATGCTGGTGGTGACGATGATGATGATGATAGTGATGATGATGATGACGATGATGACGATGATGACGATAGTGAGGATGATGATGATGATGATGATGATGATGATGATGATGATGATGATGATGATGATGATGATGATGATGATGATGATGATGATGGTAGTGATGATAATGATGATGGTGGTGGTGATGATGATGATGATGATGATAATGATGATAGTGATGATAATGATGATGGTGGTGATGATGATGATGATGACAATGGTAATGATGGTGAGATGGTGATGTTGATAGTAATTAGTAATAATGATGATAATAGCATCAATAGGTAAATGATAATAGCATCAATAGATATAAAATGCAATTATTTTAATAACAATAATTCTAGTAACAATAGCAATAATAACAATAACAATAGAAATAATCACTTAAGAAATAATAACATCAACAATAACTGTAATAACACTAACAATAGAAATGATAACAATAACTGTAATAACAATAAAAGAAGTCATAACAGTGATAACAATAGCAATGTTAGCAATAATAGTAATCCACTAATGTCATGGCACTTAACAAAACATTTTCACAAACAAAATAAACATGTGCCTTTCTGTCAATTATTGCACAGCAAAGGTACAGTAAATGCTTACATGGTACACCACAGCCGAATGTCTATGACTAATTTTTCTTCCCAGTAGCTTCAGTTTTACTGTAGAGTTTTTGCAGTGATGTCATGTTCCCCATGGAAATGCCTTATTGAATGGAAAACAAAATAGCATGCTTACATACGTGCGCACCATGCTGTACCATACAGTGATGTACTGCTGCTTGTTACCAATGGGTCATTGCATTATTTTGTATCATTACACCTGTAATGTCTCTTGAAATTAAATTCCACAAAGAACCCACATTTTGTTTGTCATTAATTACAGTACCATCATTAATGTTTAATGCAATTGTGTTATTTGTGTGATGTTTTTAAAGTGCTCATAATCAAACCACTTGTTTTTAGTATGATACAATCAATGTGTTAAGTACAAAGCCAGCAAGCAAGCAGGCAGTGTTTTCACCTTTTATGCATTGCTAGCCAGCACAGAAGTACCCATATTTGTTCCAATTATCTCTGATTAAATCACCATGGAGACTAGAGGTGGGCAAACTACGGTCTTTTTTGCGGCTCGCAAGATGTCTCAAGGAAAAAAAAAAATATTGTCACGGCCAGCAATCTCACTGAATGCTGACTGGCAGGCAAATATTTACCTATTACTCATCATCAATACTATCTTGTGATTATGTTTTTGTGAATTAAGATTTATATTGTTAGAAAGTCCTCAAAATTAAAGGTTTAAACTTGTTGCAATCATCATTCTTAAAATATTATCCAATAATTAAGGCATGGTCCAAATTTACCAGATTTTGATAAAAAATACAAAAATAGAAGAAAATTTGTTTCAAAATTAACCACATTTTTATTGGAAATGAACCCCAAGTAAAGGTAAACAAGATTCACATGTCAACAATGTTCATGTGCGATACACAAAGTAACACTAAAAGAAAATAAATAACAACAGCATGCATAGCAACAATATGCTAATGCATTTCAGTTTGCACTCAGCTCAGTGCAGTGTGTAACGTTGTGTACTGGCGTGCTTGTCATATAGTGTTTGCATGCTGTGGTTCAGTGTATGTGTGTCTATTCACTGTCTACTTCACAATTTCAGAGCTTTGTTTTCCTCATCAAGTAATCAAATTCTTGGAATTTCCCTTGGATTGACTAGACTGATTTTTGATTAAGACATTTGCAGATGCTTGGAACATTACCTTCAAATACTTGGACATGTTTTAATACCTCTCACTATTTTGTTAACGTTCAGGCATAACGTTATGGGGCTTTACTAGTTCTGCGTAATTTGACTCACTGTGTATGTACAGTCCCTTTGCCTTTGACTGTGGGAGTCATATGATCACAGTCCTTAGTCCTCCTCTGTACGATTTTATTTCATAAGAACTCATTTTTGGACATCTCAGTAAAATCGGCCAAGAAGAAATGCTAATTGGTATAAACTTTTAGTCTTGTTTAGATGTGTGCAGTACATGAAAGGGGCAGACTATGTAACATTTTCAATCTATGGTTTTATTGTGTTCGTCCGCCAGTGACTTTATTCTAAAATTGACGGTGCATTATCCATTGAATAATAAATGGTCACTTGACTGAAATCGACCAAAAAGAGTGAGGATTCTTACCAAGTATGTATAAATTAAAGCGCAATCAAAGCTGGACCGTGCATTAAGCAGAGGATAATGCATAATTGGGGGTTTATGATGTTGCTGGGTGAACTCAGTCTGTGCACTGATGCGTCGTAAACTGGATCGTACATTTCCCTCTAGTTACAGTATTAGGCTTAACATTGATTTAGTTTTTTCACTCATACACAGAGAGATTTTGATAAAGAAGATGAAAACGAAAGTAAATTTGGGTTTGTGAATAACCATATTTTCAGTGAAATATGGTTTTTAATGAAAGGCAGCACAATTAACAACATGACAACAATGTTTGTGCATGATTGACAAAGTACCACCATTGTTTATTATGACATTTGATACGCAAATTCAGAAAACCCTGTTGATCTATGTTTTTATGGTATTTATCCTCTGTAGATTTTACTCTTAAATCACCTAGCTGTTATCCAAGGGTAAAATATGGTCACCTGACTGTAATGGATCAATAGGAGTTGAAGATTTCAAGTCTGAATGAATATGTGATACACTTCTGCTGTGTCGTGCCTTGCGCAATTGGACATGGCAAGATTTGAATATTTATCGTAATATCCAGTGCGCATATACAATAGACAAAGCTGACTGGATGATAACAGTTAATTGTCTTCAGATATACTCATCCTTGATTTAGGATGAACAAAACACTAAACAAATATGAAGTGATGATGTCAACAGAAGCAAAAGATACAAGCCTCTCATGAATGGTGAGCAATTGAGTACACTTACCGTGACATTTTAATCAAACTGTTTTGGAAATGCTACCCAACTTAGGATCAAAAGATTGAGTGCTCTGCTTTTACCCAGTATTTATCTCAATTCCCCAGCATCTGTGCTTTTATAGCAAATTGACCCATGCATGTTACAGTATATTCCTGACCAGTAGTTGGGGAGAAGCAATCTTAACCCTCTGTGTAAGCTAGGACAGTCTGATACCTAACCAGGTTTGAAGGAAATTGGATTTCAAAAAGAAGTACTGTAGATGGACATGTTTATAAGAAGGATGCTTCAACCTGATGACTCTATGATCTGACATTTTCCCCACAGGTGGCTTGGACACCGTTCTTGGCTGCCTTCAGCGTTGGACTTCAAGATTGCGATGATGCGGACATTGCGTCTCTGTGTCTGGAGGGTATCCGATGTGCAATCAGAATCGCCTGCATCTTCTTCATGCATACAGAGAGAGATGCCTACGTCCAGGCTCTCTCCCGTTTCACACTGCTCACCACCAAATCCTTGATCACTGAACTAAAAACCAAGAACATTGAAACTATCAAAACTCTCATCATGGTTGCCAAGACTGACGGCAATTACTTGGGGCAGTCCTGGCTAGAGGTAAGACTGATGAAGTATAGCAATGCAGCCGTGTAAAGTACTAAAGCCAAATTTACCACTTGTATCTATTTTCTAATTTGCTGCATTTTTTCAATGATGGGGGCCGGTATTAACTTTGGTGTGTCCATGGAATTGTATACATACTCTGATCTATATCATGGTAGTTACATGTTTCAATTCTTTTGCTTACTGCCATCTTCATTACAGCATACCTGTGTTGTTGTACTGTGGTGGAGCACAGAATTGCTCAGTGCGTAACTGTTGTAATGTCATGGACAGAATAGATGGCAGAGCTTCAAAAGGCCTCACTAAATCGCAGTTACCCCTTGAGATTGTCAAAATAGGGTAATCTTGTCCAAACCAGATTTTCAAATTGTACATCATCACATTGTCGTACTTCTTATTGTGGAGGTAAAAACAGATTTTTACTACACACTGCAAAACACTATTCAGTTAAGAAAATGTACCTTGTATCCAAGGTTTTTCCTTGATATGGCTGTGCTGTTTTTCTTGTTTTCTTTTAGAAGTTATTATTTGACCCAAACACCCTTTTTTTCAGATCTTGAAGTGTATTTCACAACTCGAATTGGCACAGCTTATCGGTACAGGGGTCCGAGGAAAACACATCTTAACCTCTCAGTCGGTCAGCCCTCGTGCCATGCAGCAAGGGTTGCAACATGGTGGTCATCATAACGACCTTCTGGAGTCAAATGATGGTAACATTGAAAGGGTGTCTCTCTCTTTCAAAAGTATTGAGAGCCACCTTCTGAGAAGCAATCCTCTTACAATGCATTAGAATGTGTATGATAAAATGAATATGGGTCCATGAATGTGAAATAGGACATTCAACTGCAAAAGATGACATAATTGTCTTTTGTAAACTTTTTGTGTATTACTCATGGTATTAAATGATGCCAGCATGCTAATTTTTCATTTATCCCATTTTATGAGATTTGTTCATCGGTAGCAGCTTATCGGGGAAAGCAAAGATTACTTGCTGGTGAGGTGCTGTCGGGAAGGAAGAAAATGTTAAACTTGTTTATACTGAGTCAAAAAGCCATAAAGGCAAATACCATGGAACCCAGCAATTGTTGTTTTGCACGAGTCTTATTACATACTGGATGAAATCATTGTTTGATGAATTGATCACAGTCAGTGGGGTTCAGTCTGGTATGTGCCATGTTTAAAGGTTCTGAACATGTGAGTATTTTCTGTAAATTTGGCAGGAATTTGTTGACCTTTATTTGTCCTATCAGTGATATGAATAGGAATTGGTGTGATAAGTCTGGTAGATCTGTCTTTGCTAATGTTACCAGGAGGATGAGGATGAAGGTGATCCTTTTGATGATGATGATGATGATGATGATGATGATGATGATGATGATGATGATGATGATGATGATGATGATGATGATGATGATGATGATGATGATGATGATGATGATTACACTGATGGTGATGAGTTTGATGATTACAATTATGATGATGATGATGATGAAACAGCTTTCATGATCTGTGTCTTTCATCAGTCCGCATTGCTTCCCTGGACCAAAAAAAGATGGCATCCTTACAAGGTGCATTTCTTGAGGCTGCAGACCAGAGTATAGTGGTGGCAGTAGACCAAATATTCACTGGATCGGCTCTCATGGACGGCGATGCAATTGGTAAGGAACCTTGTTGTTGTTATGTTTCATGTTCAAACATAATACACATCTCATACATAAAGGCATCAGTGTTTTCTCCATCCTCTTTGGTTTTGTCACTCAAATTTGATCTACATCTTGACATGTCACCTTTCTTGTGTATGTTTGACGTATGGTTTTTATCTTTGACATAATCCACATTAGAGGTACTTTGTTTCACTTTATCCAAGTTTAGGGATTATTGCCTTTGGGATTTGTGGTTTGCAATATTTAAACAGGGAGCCTGTGAAATGGAAATATAACATGACATTGTTCAACTTGAAATTATTTACTGATGTATAATTCAAAGAAGTACTAGCTGTAGAAACAAAGTCAGTTTGTTGAAGTAGTGAAGATATTCTGCACAGATTATGACATGAGGTTTAGGGAAAAAAAAAAGACTTTTTTGAAGAAATTCTTAATTGACTTTGTACGTTTAGTGAAATATGTGGTGACCCACCATATATTCCAGCATTTTTTTCCTTTTCATAGTCACCTCATTCCTGTTTTACCGACAGTTCCATTCCATTTTTCTATTTGCATTCGCCCTATTTTGAATAGTTAGTTAATTTTCTGTGTAAGGGAAGACATGTTTGTTTTATCATTGCTATTTTTGGTGGTCTTTGTTCTTGCTGTGGCATCAAGTGTTAACATGTCACTGATGCTCTTCCGTATGCTGTGATGAAATCAAAGACAATAGGACAGAAGACTCTTGGGCCTTTCATTTCTTCTTTTGAGTGCTTCCTTATGCCATAAAACAACATGAAAGAAATTATTGGAGCATTCCATTATCATGTCTCTTGAGCTCTTCCTTAAGTGATGTTAGAAACAAAGATGAGATTAAAGAAAACCTTTCAGATTTTGCAGGACCATTGTTTCATCACTCTTGAAAGAAGATAGGAATTGTTGCCAAGAACATATTGAAACAAAGCAATGATACAATATGCTTAGTTGGATGGATTTTATTTTTTTCTTATGGAAAACTCATCAGTCCTTCACATGTGCATTCCTTTGAATTATTGTAGCTGTTGGTTTCTGTCAAATAAGACCAGTATTTCAGAGGAATGTCTGATAACGTAAATGCATAACTAAATCTATAATTCTTTATTTGTGAGTTTCCAGGGAGATGTTGAGCACACTGAATTGTCTGTCATGAACTAGAGATGAATTGGTTGCCTTTTACTCCCCAATTCACCCCTCTGTGTACAATACTTTAATTAAATGATGATGTATGTTGTTATGTTTTCATTGCCATTCCCTTTGTAAGTTGTGCAGGCCTAGGAGGAGATCTGGACAGTCCATAATTTTAACTCTCAAAAGATGAAAAGTCATCTAGATACACAAAAAGGGGAGATGAAAGCATTGAAAAGGTACACATTTAGTGTAGTCTGATACATTAATCGTATGGGCTAAAGTTGCAAATGCTTGGATCAATTCATGCTGCAAAAAAATTTTTTTTTGTAGGTGATCTTTCTAATACCAAGGGGTAGTCTCTTTTTCAGTTGTTACAATCTGAAAGTTTGTTCACCCGTCCTGAAGCTGAAACTGGCCATGTTTAATCTTTCTCACAAAATGTGGGACTATATTTTTTTAAAAATTTATTCCTCCTTGGGAAGGATTCTCCCAATTTTTCAAATTTGTTTTGTGAATTTTAATAACGTTTTAAACAAGCTCATTTTTTGACCCATTACATTTGAAAAGAAAAATAAAAATCTGATTGTTAATATTTAATGTTTTGTCATTCTTATTTCTCAAGGGGGAAATAGGGCATTTAGAATACACTACACCAACATGGCATTCATAGAAAATATCATCAATATTATTAGACCAGTCAGTCCCATCAATAAACGTCTGCAAAAGCTTCATCTCCTCAAAACATTATGCACTTGATGAGTAATGTGAGATGAATCATTTGAATTTGGGAAAGTTTGGGTGAACAAATTATTCTTCAGCCACAAATAAATGAATTTCTATCTATGAGAATCTTATTTCTTCAAAAGAAGGCCTCTGTCCCTGCTCATTTGGATTATCTATCATTCTATGTCAACAAACTTTGGTGTTAAAAACATGGTTGTTTTCTGTAAAACAAAAGCCTTATTCCCCTGTAAAGGAATTGTGTTGGAAATGAAACCATCTGGGACACAAAGTTTGGTGAGCTCCGTCAAAACTACTGTACCCCCAGACTTAAAATATGCTAGGAAAAGAAAATAAGTTTGATATTGCTGCATTCACAAACAAATGAACACTGATTAAAAATAGTGAAAGTAAGATTGATCAAAGCAATGAAGATTATCAAAATGGGTTAGGAAAAAAAAAACACCTTTTACATTTTATGGCTATGTTTACTGGGTTAGAAAATATATCAATGTACAATTATCTTTGCTATCATCTTTGTAAAGAGTGTTGAGAGACAGTCACTTACCATTTTTTTTTTATTGTTTTCTTAATTTATTGCAAATTTTTATTAGATATTGGTAAAACAGTAAGTGTCAGGTTCCATTGAAAGTGGTATATGTGAAGATGATGTCCCCAACAAGTCTTTTATGTCTACCAAAGTCTCTGAATTTAACATCAGACTTAAATGAAACTGTAACACAAAAAAAGGACGAAGTAACTGTTTTACCTCTGCTTGAAACATGTAGAAAACTCTGCAAAAGTGGAAAAAAAAAGAGATCATAGTGTTTTAATATACATGCATGCCAGATATCTTGCCTAAGATATATTCCATAGTAAATAAGGATGGAAAACTAAGTTGTTCTTTGTACAGTGGAATGAAACTTTTATGTTCCATTTCATCGGGACAATTTTTGTTGTTTTATGCTTCATTCCATCAGTGCCAGGCCAAAAACATGGACATATTTGTCAATGGTAGGCATGTGAATAAATCTATTGTCTTTTTTTTAAGTGGTGTACATATTGAATTCCTTACTTTGGCAGGTAATCAACTCTTTTGTCACCGACAGATTACTCACAGATAGAGCTTGTCATTCTTCCTCTTACCTTCATATGAAACAAGTAACGTCCAGAACCCAAACCATCAAACATAACATTTCCTCAGAGTTGAAGTATGATCATGATGGGAAAATAGTCTATCTCCAAAACGAAAGCTCACTTGTGTGATGACAGGAAAAATGTCTATCTCCCAAAATAATACTTTTCTTGGTGAAGTAATAGTCTTTTTGTGAAAAAGAATAGTCTTCAGAGTCTTTCACTTTTAAGGTAAAAAGACATCTTCCAGATTGAATACAAAACAATTCATCCTATATGAGAAAATAAACACAATACACAAGTATATAAGTATAACTTTGAAGTTAAACTTGTCTTTACATAAAAGTGCCTCTAAACTACTATGGTATATACCTATTTAATTTTCCTGTTTCTGTAGAGATAGAAAACTGTGGTCATAAAATTACCAGTACCCCAAATCTTAAAAAAAGGTTATTTTAAAATTGAATAAAAGATATATACTTCAGTGTCCCCCCCCAAAAAAAAAATATATGTATATATGTTCAAGTAATCATTTTTCCAAAAAAAAAAATTAGAACTGTGGTGAAAACATATTTTCCAAGTTTTGTTTGGACAAAATAGGAAATTTTGTTTAAAAGGATTAAATTTCCATATAGTGATATTTTGCGTGGAAAAGTTTCCTTGTGTGTGTCCGTTGAAAAGTCTTCTGTCAGTACGTAACCATTCTCTACAATAATGAAGTCTCTGTTAAATGATCAGTTGATTGTTTCTGGTTGTTTTCTGAATGTTTTACAGTTGAATTGTCTATAAAACAAACACCTCCAAAAAATGAGTATCCTTTAGTGAAGCAAAAAAAGAAAACAAAATCTATTTAAAAAATTCTTCTGCTTGTAAAGAAGGAAAGTTCAGCTTGAATAAACAATCTCAATAATTTCTAAGAGAGTTATAAGAGTATTGTCTTTTGTAGGCAAAATTTTAATACATAATCTGAAAAAAAAAATGTAAATTCTATTTAGCCGAAATTTTATTTTCATGTTAGAAAGAAATCTGACATGCATATGAAAGTGATTTGCATTTTCATCTTTTCTCATGGTTGCATGAGAGAAGATGACTTCGATGGATTTAAGAACATTATGTTGTATCATCAAGCTTAATATGTTCAGAACTAAAATGTTTATCTTCTGTCTTGCATGAAAAGAAAAATAACATTAAACATGTATGATAGAAAATACTAAAGAAAAAAATATTAACATGTTTTTTTGTCAATATGACATTTCTATGTCTGGTAAATTTAGAGGATGAAAACTGCATACTTGTGTTTTATTGTGAATAATTGAAGTTGATATTTTGATCAATAAGTTCTTTTGAAACATATTTCCCTTCGTTTGCGTCTGATTATTATTTTTGATATTATGAACAGAAAAGGTTATGTGTTTCAAACTTAAATTTATTCAACCTTAAATTTCCAAGAAAGTGTACATGAGTCACTTCTCCCTACATTCATTTCAAATGATTATAATGCCAGACTCAGCACACAGATACTTTAAGTAATACTCTTCTATTTTCTTGCATGTAAGAACAAGTCTCTCACTTTTCAATTCACTGCTTGAAATCTGTTGTTCCTGGCTTTCATGTTTCCATCTTTTTTGAGCTGTTGTGCTGACTGTGTCTCATTGGCAGTAAGTGCTAGAGTATTTCTACTGCAAGTCCTTTGAGCCAGCATACAATTGAATACTTGAAACTCTGCCATTATTGTAGAGTGTTGGCGTGAACGTTTAAGATTGTGATGCATGCAGTGTCCTTTGTCTCTTTTCCTTTAGTTCCAAATGGACTTGTGGAATTTTTGAAAGACACCTGTACAGTACTGTACCAGTGTAATTTATACTTGCTAAAGAAGTAATTTGCTGGATTGATAGTCTCTAAGGATGAAAAGTCCCTCTGAAAATATTTGAGAAGAAACAACATAGAACAACTACAATGTAACTTGCTGTGGTAGTTTGCAGAAATCCCACCAAAATTAGAAGTACTCTTTTATAAAGATACACTTTTCTCTGATCACATTGATGCAGTTTTTGAGAAGTTGGTGTCATTTCATGTCACTTTTTTTTATTTACATTACCTTTTCTTCAGTTTCATAGATTAATAGCTTGATTGTATTATTATGAAGCATTTAAGTTCACACATACTTGTGCTATAGAAACTTTGTGTATACATGAGAGTTGTGTATTTGTTAAGGCCAAGTTTTTTTTTTTTCCATTCACCTATCTAAACAATTGTCACCAACAGTGTGTCTTTTTCATCCATATTGTTTGTATGTCACTGCTAGCTTAAACAAGGAAGTGTTGTGCTTGCAAATATATGTGATCACCTTACAGTTTATACTGTATGGCATTGGCTGGCATGTCTTCAGTAATTGTTTATTCAGCTTGCCAGATGCATCAAAGGGAAAGATACAATCTAAAGTTTACAATTTGCCACAAAATGCCTGTCATCGACTTGAAAGAATAACTTGACAATTTGTTTCCTTGTAGAGCAGTAGGCCTATTGCAGATCGATCTTTTACTTTGCCCCATGTAGTTGTTCTATGGTCTAGCCATATTTCATCTTTCTTTACCCAAGCAACACGACGTTAGGAATTATTCTTTTTTAATTATTTTCCCTTTCCTCAATTCATGTTGTAATTATTGTGTTCTTCTTTGTCAGTAAATATCTTCTCTATAACTTCATCATAGTTACAAGAACTATGAGAAGATTTAGTTTCATACCCAAGTATGTCTATTTCAATTGATATTTGTCCCTTTTGTGTATCCTCCCCTCATTCCCTTTTTCCCTTCGCTGCCCATATCCTTGTGTTTCCCCACAAGTTTCCATGTTCATTTCCCTTTTTTATTTGTTCATATCTGAAGGAGTTTGTTTTAGAGAATGGTTTTCAGAGTGAAGGTTGTCATCTTTTATGCCTTTCAGTTCTCATATTTTTTTGTGCAAAATATTTTTCACATCTAAAAATGAAGGTGTTTACTAGTTTCGCTGTGAATAAATTAACCTTAGATTTGAACTGTTGATTTGGCACTGGTCCTAAGTATGGCAGCTTCTATGCAACACATTTAGAGACTTATGTTGCAGTGCCTCTGGACTGCCAGGCTCCTGTATCATAAAATACACAAAAAAGTATTACATGCATGATCTATCCAAACACATCTATACAATAAAGGATAAACTACAACCTTTCTGTTATTGTAAAGTATATACCCCTCAATATTTTTCAAAAATCCTGTGAAATGTTGTGCATAATTGTAAAAGCCTCTTGTAGAAAGTGACAAAATGTCCACATTGTTGTGTGTAATGTTAAAAATGACAAACATCCATCTTTTCAGTATCGTTCTTTCAAAGGACATGACTTTTCTTTGTCACATAAGAGTAATAAACAATAAGCTTCCTCGACAATCAGCTACTGTAGATGTTAATTATATGCCTCTTCTAAGTGTACTGGTAGCTCTAGTTGACAACCCTGGTTGCTTCATGGTATGTCTGTTCTGATTAGCTAGATGGTTTCAAATTGTGTAGATTTCTTAAAACTGAAACCTGTCAATTTTCTGTCATTTCACGTTTTCAACCAAAGAAATATTAGCAAACAGTGGCTTTAGCAAATACAAACATCAGTGAAATGGAAGCAAAACCAAAGTGATAAAGAAACAATATTATGCCAACATATATAAATAGGAAAAACAAAGAGGTATTTATCTCTGCATTTGTGGGAGCTGTGCTAAAATTTTACAATCAAATTCAAATTATGGAACCTGACTAGTAGTTGATTTGATGTACAGTAAGACAAGGTGAAAAGAAAAAACAAGACTTAGTTGAAGTAAACAAATGTCCTCTTTACAAGCTGTAATCAATATTGCCCTTAACTTTTACATCCAAAATAAAGTCCAGGACTAATACTGACCTCACCTACATTGAAGTTTGCACCCTTGTCTGAAACTTTTTAATATGTAAGATACCTACATCAAAGAAATTTTAGATTTTTTTTTTTCCATTCCTAAAGACCTATCTAATTCAGTGGTCCCGTTGTCCTTACTGTACTTTTTCCTTTTTGCTGTGAAACAACTTTTCACACCTGCTCATGGAAAAGGCCTAAAGAAAGGGTTACCCAAAAAGGGCCTAATGTTACATTACGTATGTGCCAACATTTTTTAAATACCGTAACATAGCCTAACACACTGTAGCCTATACTGAAATACCCTATAAGCCATAAACACTACTGCTCTAATCATATTTTCATGCTAAGCACTGACTTTTGACTGAACAACAAAACTTTACTTATGCTTTGTATTCATTGTAAAGGCATGAATGAAGTAGTAAATGACTGGTATGATAATGAAAAGAATAAAAAGTAGATTTCTTAATACACCATTGAAGTGATACTTTTTTACCCTGAAGAAATTTTTCTACACCTATCAAGGATATTTCTCAGGATTTAAAAAAAAAATAGTTTTTCAACATTTTGCCTTAGTGTTTTACAAAAGCCAGCATTTCTTTATTGTGTTAAAAGTGTTTCCACTGGGCAGTTGACAATATAATCTGAAAGAAATCATACATCTGTCCCTCAGTATAATTTGATATCACTGACAGAATTAGGGTAACACTTACTCATACCAGCTTTCAAGAGACTGGAATCTTACTTGGCATGACTCTGTGTAAAATCAAATTAGCATTCTGTTAAAATGAGGGCTTTGCAATTGTGATAAATTGCTCATTTGCTTCAACTTTATCCTTGCTATTACAAGAAGCAGACAGGCAGGTAAAAACCAAAAGAACAAAAGAAGAAAAAACTTGCATCAGAACCGACAAAGTCGATTCAAAGCTTTCTGTACTAGCAGTTGACCACCTGAAACACCTTCCAATACCCTTCTTCATACTATGAGGTGCTGTTTCAGAATGACCTAAAACAATAGGAACTTGTGTATTTTACAAAACACTGGACATAATTGTATGTTATGTGACCTCACCAGCCTCTTTACCTTTGGTTACTCATGAGTTGTAGGGGCCCTTCACACCATCAAGCTGTTGTTTTCACCTCCTGTGTATTAAGTTTTTGGTGTTTACAGTATTTTCATTCATATTTAATACATGATCAAACCTAATATGTCTGAGCACAATTATGTTATAGTGTTTAGAAATTGGGGGTTCCTTATTAGCACTAAATGAGGCAATTTAATTTTGAAGTATATTTACCTCAAATGCATATTGAACTAAATTGACAGCAATGGTATGGTTCAATGTATAGTCCAACGTGTTACTGAATTCGGCAGTGAACAATATGCAATATTGAACCGCTGTCTATTTTCGCATTAGCATGAAGGTGGCACCTTTTGTGTTGTCAGTCTGCACTTTTGATAATGAATTTCCAAAACTTGTTATGTTTTAAGTTTTAGCAGTATGGTTGTGTAAAAAAAAAAATCCATTTCTTGCTTAATTTTTTTTTTTTCTTAATATCATGAAACTTTGAAGAAGTGTACTCTTCATTTTTTTTTAATTAACTAACTGTGTGTAAAATGATGTAAAAAAGGTTAACATTAGATTTTGTACTCTTAAATCAATGAACAAATATTGAGATCAAAATGTGAAAAAACAACTGTACAGTATATGCAGTTTGTTAATGATGCAAATATTTCCAAGCATAATTTAGTAAATATAACAAGTGTAAGTTTAATAAATATAACCTAAAAACCAAATTTTCTAGTGTTTCGCATGAGCATCCATATGTCTCTACTTGGTAGCTACCATGCAAGACAGAAGAGAAACAGGCAGTGAAGCTTAAAAGTTTCTGTATTTTAACAGAATGTCTTATGTTTTTCATTGAAATTAGCCATAGGCCACGTCATCTAGTATTGCATCATGCATCCTGTTATTTAAGATGCCTTTGTATGCAGAGTGTGGGTTGTGATGTAAACTTCAACAACGCAGCTCATTGGCCGATTTCCATATGTTCATAAACATGTCAGTCTATTTTTAACTTTTGCTCTGAGATTTTGCTTTCAGATCCTGGTTTGAAGGAGATAGTAAAGAAATTATTTAATGCTGACAGCACCTTGTGATATCCTATGATATAAGTCAAACATCACAGCAAAATTTTGAAGAAAAGGCCAAGTTTGTATGAAATACACTACAAGAATTGAAAAGAATTAGAAATAAACCCCCCTCTTGTTCACTTCTTATTTATGTATTGTGAAATGTTATTAATTTTCATGCTCGATGGTCATCTGAAAATAGGGGAAACAAGAAATACATTCATAGTAAAATAAAATGTGCTCGAAAAACTGGATGAATCGGCTGCATAATGTAATAAGCCTAATGAGTACTCTTGGTTAATAGTTTAATGATAGTGATAAATACATGTCAAAATAAAAAATAACTTCACAGTTCGTAGCTCGTGAAAATTATCTACAGCCTGTGAACACACATTTTGTCAAAATGATGCAGTAGGGAGTAATTTTCATTTCAAAGTTGACTCTTTGGTTATAAACTGTTTGATACAGTAAATATGGTAACAGCGTATTTGATATCAGCGTATTTGGTATGAACAATTTGTAGTATGTTTCCATCTGTATCTTTGTCAAAACAACACTTGAGCATTGTATTGGGTGCTGTTGGCAAACTTTACAGTATCAATATATATTCTGTCCAATTCACTCTAACCAAGGCTTTTTCTCTTTTTTTTTTGTATTTTCTTATTTTTTGGTTAAGTAATATCAGCAAAGAAATTTCTTTTGCTGCTGGGTGTTTGTCTGCTTCACTTAAGGCTTAGTTCTGTCTGAAAGAACACTTTCCTTTGCAAATTTTCTCATTTTAAAGTCTGGTTCTTTATTTCTTGATATAAAAAAAAAAAATTCCATCCAAAAAGAAGGTTAAAATGCCAGATGTTATTTGGTTGTGATTCTGTATCCAGTAATTAGACAAGCATACATTTGTGGACAGGAAATAACAGATTTTGAACCATTATAATTTATAAATACCAGAGAATTTAAGGGTTATTACATTATGACAACTCATAAAATGTCTAGTCACAAAATAAATTTAAGCCTCAAAAATGAGTACATCCTACATATTAACTTTATAATGATTTTGTGAATCTAGTATGGCCTTTGGAGATGCAGCTTTTAAGGTTTCGCTTCTTTTAGTAAAATTCAAAACTCACTGTTGTTTACTGATTATGGAAAGGAGAGATTTGTATATTGCAATATATCAGATTGTAGCTGCTATATGGCATACATCATTTTTTTTTTTCACTGTTATTTGTGTGCTGGGAAGCAGGAGTCTTTTAGCCTACATGAATTGAACTATTACTGTTTTATGTACTTTCCATGTAGTAGTGCAACTTTTTTGTGTGTGTGAGATACTGACAAAAAATATTACAAAATGCCAATCACTAAGTAAAAAAAGTTGGCATTCAGTGAGACACTTTCAGTAAAATGTAAAAGAGAAGATTGAAGTTTACATTATAATACCTTTCTTTCTTTTCTCCAGTTGTTTCTGTTTTCTTTAGTTCTTCAAAATGTTCATGTACAATGGAATAAACTTTCACCTCTGAAAATGTTTAGAGGCTTTATGACATAAGATACTTCATGTCTAAACTTTCCATGCTTAACATATTATAGATGGAATTTCTGGAATGTTGCAAACAAAAATGTGGTGTCATACCTTACACTTCATTTCAAATACCAGGTTGACTAAGTTATAAATTCTCTGTTTGTTACTTTTCAGTTACAAAAAATTTCCAACATTTACACTACATAAACTTGTTCAATTGAAAATTTCAAGAATCAACAGCAGATTAAGATCTCTTCTCTCCCAACTTTGCAACTGCCTTTCATCACACTTTTGTTTTTAGAGTGATAAACAACTTAATTATAAGACTTTATACTGCTTTTGAATAATTTTGTTGCACAAATGCGGTGACAGATTTTGCATATTTACAATGATAATTCTGTAAAGATGGTATGACTGACTGGCTTCTAAAAGTAGTACTTACTGCACTTCCAAAAACGTTGGTGCGTATTGTTTTGGCTATATTCTGAGCTGTTTCTTGTTTTGTACCTTGGTAGAAACATAAACTTGGCAGTTTTCTTCATTCTTGTAGGCATATATCACTACTGTTATAGACTGTTGTCAACTATCATGGAGAGGTTATTTGAAATACTTGAAAGATATTTCATTGTTATGGCTAAAATATACTGTAGTGTGTTCAAGTAATGTATGTGCTTGTTCAACAAATTGGTGATTTTATCAGTTCTTTTAAAGTTATGTCTCTAAAGAGGATATGTTAAAGTACAAACTCTGCAAGTACTGTATACACCACACTCTACCTTTATTAACACTTCACAAGTATATGAATATCCCAAGAAACAGCAACAAAAGATGAAACAGTACGCACCTTCAACTTTATTTCAAAGATTTATCAATCTTGCAAAAAGTGACATTTGTACAAATGTTCTTTACTGTACAGGCAGGAAATGAATCGAATATGTATATGTATATCAAATAGATATCACTCTGTGCTTAAGGTTAGAAGGTTTGTGACTGCAATGTTACTTGTGTTTTTTTTTTTTTTTTCTGTAAGTACTGTACCTGCAGAGCATATTAATATTGTCATTTGCAATATTCATTTTGCATGTAATTTAAAAAAGCTTAAAGTGCTTTACACAGTAAAAAGCACAAATGTAGTAAACTTGAAAGTAGAAAAGGTATTAAGAGAAAAAGTGACAAGATTTAATATTGCACAAGCAAACACAAACAAAGAGAATAAATATTAAACTTAAGTGAAATGGAAAATTGTGTTTGTGTGGAATGTGTGCTTCTTGTTTTTTCTGTTCATCTGCTTTCATATCCATTTTGTAATTCCAATCTTAACCTCAGAGCTTCTGCTTTCAAGATATAAGACTTTTTTCTGTAAGTAATTTAATGTTTCATAACTATAAGTAAAAAACAGCACTGTTAGGTTTTTTTTTCTTCATCTTTTACTGGGGATCACTTGGAATGTTTTGTGTTACATTCAAATATTTTTTACAGTATATGGTGTTGTTTTGTATTATACAGTATATCATATTTTTTTATGATAATATCAATTGAAATATGATTAAGAAGAATGAAAAAAGGAAAGGGCAATATCAAAAAGAATTTGGACACTAAAATTTACTATACTTATATTTGATAATGTCCATAAGTTAGTGAGCTTGTATGTATGTTGGCTAGATGTGCAAAATATGATTGTTACTTTCAGTTATCAGTCCTAATTAATACAATCAAACAATAATGAATATGTTTCTTACATTAAATACACACACAACATATTGTTTTTTGTGATATTTGCAGTTTGGATTAAGCTGAAACAAAAGGAGAGATCTTATGATGTTACATTTAATCTACAGTAGATCTGATGAACCAATCAATGCTTGTCAGACAGTATCACTGACCAATCAGAAGATGTCATTGCTTTGACTGTACTGTATGATATTAGTGACATATTCCAACTGGCAATCCTATGGTACCACTTTTCTTTTACATTGAAATTGATTTTAGTTCCATAAAAGTGTGATGTTGGGTAAGCTCTTCCATGGGCATTAAAATTGGTAACCCCTTCAACACTACCATAGCTTAAGTTTGGGAATGCTGCATTAAACATATGGACAATTATTTACAACCTCGATCAACTTTACGCACTTCCATACCAGATTGACCAATCAAATCCATTTAATTCATCAATTTAGAATCAGTGAGTGTGAAATTGTCAGCAAAAATGGAATTTATGCTTTTCTGTCTGTTACTGACCAATCACAGTTGACATTGCTAGACATTCTTCCTGTGCAGCTACCTAGAATGGTGTTTACGCTCTGCTGTATGGTATTGACCAATTGCAATCAGGACAGGAAACGTGTCTAGACAGTACATGAATATTCATATGCAATCTAGTTTGGACTTGTTTCAAAGGTCTCTCTGTAACTGTTTTCTCCACACCCGGATACATTATTGCAACATCAAAAGATATGGATGATTTCATGTTACATATTCAATTCAACAATATTATATAATTGTCTATATAAGTGCACAATGGAGCTAGTAGCTTATCCACCTCTGTAGGGTTTTCCTTTGTTCTGCTCTGAATCAGGATGCAGAGTTGACAGCCTTTTCATGTACAGAAGACTATTGGGGCCTTGTACGCTTTGATATTTTTTTACTATCATGTCAAAAATCGATATTTTTTTTTGTTTTAAATAAATTTTAATTTCAATATATGCCAGGCAATTATTTGTTGCAACAGAGACAGCATGGTTTCTCTTGTCCTTTGTGGAAAAACCACAAAACAATTGTACCGAGTGGTCTTTGCCGCACCCTCATATTCAGTTCTGATTTCTTCCACTAATTTACATGAAACATCACTGTTAGTTTTAAGAAGCCAAGGGATTTAAACAAGTCTCTTCTCTACTTGCCCATTCAATAAAAAAAAAAAAAAATTCATGACATGCACAAAACATATTAAAAGGTGAACCAAAAAAAAAAAAAAATCGAGAAACCTTTTGAGCCAAATTAGTATTGACTGAAAAATTCATGAAACAGCACAAATTTACAAGTGAAAGCACTACAGTGGCCATACATGTATAATGCACATGTAGGCCAAGTGAATTGTCATCACCATAATAATTCCTGAAATTAGTCTGAGTTGTTACTCCTAGTAAGTTTGCAGTAAAAGTCAAATCATTTATTTCAAAATTATGACATTTGAAACAGGTTGCAATTATCGACAGTTTTATAGTGGAAACAATCTGCTTTTGTAATTTTCTCGTATATACATGATTTGCCAGTGTTATTGTACGTTTTTTTTTAAATTTGAATTGTGAAGAAAGAAATATATGGGCACATGAATATCAATGAATAAATGTATGAATAAATCAATTACCAAAGTCCTTTTCTCTGCATGCACACTTACACAAGTTCATGCACTGATCAATGTAGTTGATTTTTCCCTTTCATCTAGTAAAATATTTCATGAAATTTATGTTAAACATTGTTTTTTTTTTCTGTCAGGTCAGTGAAATGAACATCAATTGTAGCTAAGTAATGTAAAATATGCTTTACACTGGACATTGTATCTCTTTTTCTAAATTGTTGTTATTTATTATTTATTTTAAGATTTTTTTTAAATACTTGTCAATTTGAGAGAAAATGTTGGGTTAGATCATACATGAAGCCAAACAATTTTTACATTACAGCTTTTTTTTTTTGGGGGGGGGGGGGGACAGGAGGAATAAAATCTTGATATGTTGAACTTTTTTTTTTATCAGTCAACATGTAGTGAGTAATGATGGATCTGTTTTTATTTTTGCCTTTAAAATACACGAAAAGTGCTCTGCAGTGTCTTCAAACTGTAAACAACATTTGTCTTGAACTATGATTTTTTTTTTTTTAAATAATGAGACTGGTGTAAAAGAGCTTGTAATGTACAGTGAATTTTTTTTTTTTTAACTGCATTTGTCCCCAAAATAACTCCTCAACTCTATAAATACCTAAGTAGAAAGAAGAAGGTGGTTTAAATATTTCTACCTATAAATTTTAGGATTGGACTATTATTTTGGTTTTGTTTACCTTCAATTCCCTGTTTTTTTGTTTTTTTTTCTTTTTAGTTGATTTTACTGAAGCACTGAGTCAGGTGTCTTTGGAGGAGTTGTCTTCAGCAAGTGGCCCAAGAATGTTCTCCCTTATCAAGATTGTCGAAATTTCTTATTACAACATGGGTAGAGTTAGAGTTCAGTGGTCCAGGATATGGGCTGTACTCGGCGATCATTTTAATAAGGTAAAGGTCTCGTTTTTTGTAAATTTGCTTTCAGTTTATGCTGTTTGCAACCAAGGGGAAATTTAGTTCAATTATCAAAATTTGCCTACAAACAAAAGCCTTCCTTGTATGGTCATGTAACTGTCAAAGGTAATATTGATATGTTCCATCATCTTCAATGTACGCATGTACAGTAACAGTTACAGCAAATCAGGATTATTTCAACTAAATATGAAAAGGATCCTTTTTAATTTGTCAGAGTGAAATTTTGTTCTTGCATGGAAGATGCACAGGTTTTTGTGTGACCTCAATTTGGTTAATGACAGAAAATCAACACTTGTTTGAATTCTGAACTTTGTGTGGAGCCAATAGTTGGGAGCTCCCGATTAAGCTTTATCGAGATGAGTGTTCAAAGTCAATGTATGTGAAATTCTGAAAACCCTGTATGCACCAAATGTTGCACTCATGAGCTGTGGGCCAGTTGACTAGGATACGTCGTTAGCTACGGGACAATAGAATTTGCTCAACTGTGTATATACAAACAGTGTTTCTTTCATTGGCAAGAGTTTGGTTCATCGACCTCTTATTCTGTTTGTGAGGATGACACCACCTGAGGGGTCATTCTTAGGAACATATATTATTAAAAAATAAGCCAAACTTTGTAAAATCTTCACAATTTTTTTTAAACCTGTTATCAAGTGAATAGGGCACTTTGAGTTCTTTCTGAAGTTCATTATTTCAATTTTTCCAAACCTGTCAATTTTTCGATGTATACTAATGGCATATTGTCAAATGAGAAGGATCCCCTTACGTCACAAACAAATGAATGAGTAACGTAGTGAGATAGTAATGAAAGAAAATTGTGATTAGTACAGCGACTGTTATGTGGTTGGTTCCTATTCATGTCTTCTCAAATTTAATTGATGTTAATTCACTTTGACACTTTAACATGAAAGAATTATTCAACGGTATCAAGCATGAGATCAATTGAAACACCAACTGAACCATTGCCTCATCATTTACATTTCAGGTTGGTTGTAACCCAAATGAAGAGGTAGCATTTTTTGCTGTGGACTCCCTCAGGCAGCTATCTATGAAGTTTTTGGAAAAGGGAGAACTGCCAAATTTCAAATTCCAGAAAGATTTTCTCAGACCTTTCGAATACATAATGAAAAAGAACAGGTACGTATTTAGGAATGCTTACAAGATACACATTCATGTGTGATAGATATCCTTGTGAAGAATTTCAGATTGCCTGAGGTCGGACTTCAAAAACTTAAAAAATAGTAGCCATACTACTGTCCTCACTTATAGAGAGCTTAGAGGTTAGAGCTACTTGCTGGTCAGCAATAAAATTTTACAGCAGATTGAAGGTGACTAGTAAGTTTACAAATATAATAAGAATTTTTTCTCGTTTGGCTTTCTGTGATAGGTCGTCCACTATCCGTGACATGGTGGTCCGTTGTATCGCTCAGATGGTGAATTCACAGCCGACTAACATCAGGTCTGGCTGGACAAATGTGTTTTCAGTTTTCCACATTGCTGCCTCAGATCAGGATGAAGGGATTGTGGACCTGGCATTCCAAACAACAGGGAACATCATTAGTGAGTAGTCATGTTGGTTTGCATGTCCAAAGTGCAGTTTTAATGAAAACCTCAGTTTTATTAAACAAATATGTCACATGTCACAAATCTGCAACACAAAACTCTTGAACATATGTGCTGCCATGCCTAGTTCTCTAAAAGTAAATGATCTGTTTTAACAAAGGTGCTTAATTACCAAAGCTGAATAAAGAAAAAAGGAAACAAATTATAAGTGGCATGGTGACATCTTGGCAAATGTAGGACTGGCATGCCTATCTGCAGAATACCAGAAATATTTGGAGCACTAGAACTGCTTTATAAACCACAAAGTTGTCCCTAGTAACAGAGTAACATGATATTTAGCCAATGAAAGGTGACTTAAAAGGGAAGATTTGAATGGTGGATATGACAAGAACCACTAAATATCACTTTTCAAAATTGAGGTTTTTATGACTGTTGCCCCATGGTGGTAGTTTTTCGTCATACTGTCACTGTTAGTTCTCAGTGATTCAGCAAAATAAACATTTCTGTCATTGATCGTCAGTATCATCGTCACATCGGTATTTTTTTTTATAATTTATTAACAAAGTTTGGTTCATTGTCGCTGATCTGTGACTAATTCCTTGTGTGCCTTAATATTCTGGATTACATACCAATTCCTTTGAACTAAAAGATCTGTTTCTGTGTGAGCATTATCTAAGAGCCAGAGAAAATGATGTATCATAACTGTCAAGTATATTACCCAGCTTAAATGCAGTATCAAGCCGAAGTTACAGTAAACTTGCTGCCAAATAATAACAGCACTGCTAATACAGTCTATTTCCAAATGAAAAGAGTGCTCCACAATGATCCAAAGCAATGGAAATTTGAAAGCTGATAAAATCAGATAATTATATCTGTACTATGGTGTCAATTTGGAAGTACTGTTGCTGCAGCAATGTTCAATGTGAAATGACGTTGCTTGATTTTTCATCGGTGGTGGTGACCGGGAATGGGAAACCGAACTGGCCTTTGTGCTTTGTGTCTCAAGGTTCCCTGTGATCTTCTGATGTCAATGTTCTCTTAGACCTTACAGATATAATCCCTTCCCTCCTTTCTCGATAGATTCAATCTTTGAGAGCTGTTTCCCAGCGATGTTGCATTCCTTTCAGGATGCTGTGAAGTGTCTTTCTGAGTTTGCTTGTAATTCAGCATTCCCCGACACCAGCATGGAAGCAATCAGATTGATTAGAACCTGTGCTAAATACATCATGGACCAGCCTCAGGTGAAGTCATGTATTTGAATCAGTACAGTTATCATAATCATGTGTACATTTCTCCCATATAAGTTATTGTCCTTTAATACAGTAGAGTAAACAAAGGCCTCCAAGAAAACAAGGAAGGTATTTAAGAGGGTTCTTGTGAATGGTTGCATTTGTCCAACTCTTGTTGCTAAGAATTACTTTGATAGGAGTCCTAGATATTTCAGCCAGTTGGTGTGAACTGTTGTCATTGTGTGGCATCTGTCACTCTGTCTGTTCACTAGTGTGCAACATACTTCTCCTCACTCACTCTTTGATTGATTTTCTTGAAATGTGAACACAGTGTTCCTTTGACTGTGGGCCCAAGGTCCCCTCATGGATGCTATGGACTATTTATTGAAATTCTGTTAACAGTTTTTCAAAATGATTCTCCTCCCATATGCTGTGATGGGTTCTGTTGAAACCTGGACACAGTGTTCCACAGATAGTTTCTCATCCGTGATGCATAGGAATGTTGGGTCCAAGTCCGTGCATGGGCCTTATGGCCATGTTATGAAATCATACAAAATTGCTTTCCCTCCTACAGATCATATTGTGCAGTGTTGATGTTCTGTCATGTTGATCCATTGATAGTGGTACCATTAAAATTTTGTCCAAGGTTTCACATGGGTCCCGTGGGCTATTAAGAAATTATGCTGTCCTCAGGTTTTAAGGTATCTCCCATCCTGCATGTTTTGATGGATCGTGTGGAAACTGACACACCGAAGTCTTTGGGTTGAGAACTATCAAAGGTTCACATGAATTTTGGGAACATTTGGTCCCACATGCCCTGTGGACCATTTTTTGAGGTAGACAAAACACCTCTCCAACAAATTATGTTGCACGGCATTGACTGCCAGTCATAATGATATTATATATTTTTTTTTTCTTCCACAAAATTCAGTAAGGTTTGATCCATGGTTCTGCATGGACCTTATTGGCTCTATTACTGTATTGTTCAAAGGGTTCGTTCTCTAGCAGATTCTATTATACAAGGTTGCTGGATTGTCATTGTGATACTTCATAGTGATACTTATGGAATATTCACAGATTTTCATTACAAGGTCCCTGTGGGCCCATGGCATGAACTATACACTGTGTGTTGGTGTGCATTAATATTCGGCCATGTCAGTGTTATAGCCCTGCTTGCAAATAGGGTGGTAATAAATAGATGGCTGTAAGAGATACTTCATCCTCGATAGTTTGAACCACGGATGTATTTCAGAGATGGATTAAAAGCGGACCCACACTTAGTGATTGGTGATGACTACCTCAGGGATGTTTCTGTTGTCACATGGCACTTGTGTTATTATGTAACAGTCGCTGCTGTTTATAGTTTACTGAAATAGTCGCTGCTAGTCTACTGAAATATGTGATCACTATGTATTTTTTTTAATGCTCCCAAGTAAAACAAGACAGAAAAATGAAAGACAACGCAACATAGATTGGCAAACGAAAATGGAGCTCAACATGATGATATTAATACTTTTACGGCGGTGTATACTGAAGCCTTCAAATAGTTTCATTTCATTACCATAAATTGGCACAAAGTGCATGCACGTGGGCCTGTTGGACTATTTTATGAATATTTGAAAATGTTTCTGCAGGTTCTATCTTTTGCATATGGGTTGTCATAATAATACTATGGAAGTCATTATTTTGGATTTTAGTAACTCTAAGTCTAAAATCAAGATGGATTTTCAGGGTCATTTTACAAAGTCACATGAGATGCTTCTCCTACAGATGTTGGTATGAGTCACTGCACCTTTGGTGCTCTAGCTCCCAAACTTGAGGGGAGGGGGTAAGTTTCTTCAGTGTGTACCTTTGTGTTATGCATCCTCCAGTGATAAAATGTCAGAGGTCAAATTAAATTTACACGTTTCAAGGGCTGCATCTAAGTTCTGTACTCCATTTTATGAAGCTTGTAACTTATTGGCAAATAGTCAGCCATTGAGTGATATTTCTTTCTTTTTTTCTTGCCCCACAAAGTATGAAACTGTTAGGTCCCGCTTGCACGATCTTACATTTGTCTGTAAACATCTTTATACAAATGTATGACATTGGTCACTGTTTGGAGTATGCAGCATGGTGTGCCTGTGTGTGCAATGTTTAATTGCCATAGAAACAAGTCCCAAACTTCTCAGACTTGGAAGTGTCCCAAGATAGTGATTTTTGCTGAATATCCCACAGTGGAGTAATTCTCTAGAGGATTTCTCTTCCCATCTGAAAAGAAAGGAAGTATTGTGACATTTGCCGTATCATTTAACTTCCTGTTGGTGTATTTCACTCACACACACTCACACATACATATTCATTGAAGCAATTCTGTTAATTCTTTTTCCCAGATGTTCCATGATCATGTCGGGGACCAGGAACTTAATGTAAATGAAGAAGACAGGATATGGGTGAAAGGCTGGTTTCCTGTCCTCTTTGAACTCTCCTGTGTCATCAATAGGTGTAAACTGGATGTACGCACTAGGTGAATAATGTCTTCTCAACTATTTTTTCTCTTTTATTTTTCACTAATGATAAAGTCCTTATTCTTTTTATTATCTCAATACATCACATGTATAGGGATATTGCTATGCCAGCTGGACCTTTTGATATCCTTTTAAACTTGTGTCATGGTCTTAATCCATTGTCAATGTGTATCAAACTTCTCCCTCATGCTTCTTTGCATGTAGGCAAAAGATGTTACTAGTTTAGATGTGAAGAAAGTACATGTTATCAGTCTTTTTAGCAAATTATTGACCAAAAAAGTGCCTGAAACCTGGAAACGGCAGACCTCCTTTATTTTTGCACGCAGTACGTGCATAAATTATAGATTTTTGGATCCTTTGTTTGGATTGGTGGGACCTGGGCAGTAGTGTTTTAATCTCCTCCTTTGATTTGCTGTGATTTGAGTTTGTAATAGTATGGCATAGACTGAGCAGTATTGAGGTTTGCTACTCAATTGTAAGTATTCTCAACTTTAGCATAAAGTACAAAAGAAGAATGACAGCTGCTAGGTGTGCCTTCAGTTACTGTTAATACTTTCAGACCCACCAAACTGAGTAAAGATAAGCTGCTCAGTTAGCATAAAGGTATTTTATTCCTTCATTAGGTGATTCCAGTTCAATGTCATTCACCTAGCAACATCATTTATGTCAATTAATCCTTACACAACTAGCTTGCTCAGAACAATGCTTTCATCCCATGTGTTTAGCTGCCAACATTTTCAGAGAAGGTGACCCAAAATTGGAAAAAGCTATTTAATGGACATGAATGAATACATTTACATTGTTAACAAGAAGATGGCATGCAAATGCAAAATGAAAAGGCAAAAGTGTAATTTTTGTCAACCAGAATCAACCAGATACACCAGCTAGATTAAAATGTTTCTACTTTTTGTTGTAAGTCTCTTCAATCTCAGTTGAACTGTTCCTAACATATTTAGAAAATCCTTACAAAGAAAAATTAAACAACCAGAAGTATTAAGATTCACCATCATTGCTGCTCTAGTTAGGTTATAGTCCCCTTTTCCCAACAATGAGCAAATTCCAGTGTTTAATGATAAGGGTGGTCTACCATTTAACATGGCCTACTATCCTATAGGATTTGCCATATCATAAACACAGGATATACAAGGCACTCTGGGAGTTGCTCGGTGTAAGTATACTGTGTTCTGGTGTGCTGACTGCATCATTTTCAGAGATGTGTGCAGATCCTGAAACCATATCTTCCATTCATTGCTTGATATAGAGCATTTTGATCACTGGCAACAAAATTGTTCAATTGAGTTGTCGACGTCTGGGCGTAATACAACAGACATTGAAATAAAACATCAAACTACAGTACATACTTGTACATACTACATCTTGGGTGTATAGCTACAGTACAATACAGCTGCAGTATCTAGGTTCATATGTCACTTACAAGTTGGCATGGGCTGCTTTGTACAAACCACTATACAGTCTGTAAGCACTGCCAAATTATATTATAGCTCTACCTCCCTTATCCATGTTCTTTGTTGTGACTATAGGACAATTTATGTGTTTAAATTCTAACTTAAAAAAAAAAAAAATGGCATTTTGTGCTTTACCTGCGTTTCAAATTGAGCACTTGTCCTTCCTACGTTTTTCCTGCAGGGGTTTGACTGTGTTATTTGAGATCATGAAAACATATGGCCATACATTCCTTCCACACTGGTGGAAAGATATATTTCGCATAGTCTTCAGGATATTTGACAACATGAAACTGCCTGACCAAATGGCTGAAGTAAGTAGAGATTTTATCAATTGTAGCAAAAGTCTCACAGTGTAATATGATTTTGTACAAATAAGTTCTGGTAAGGAATACTTCTGTTGTGTTTTGGAATGCTCAGATATTTGAAGGTATGCAACAGCAGAACTTCTGAAGACTTGCCATGTGGTAAAAGCAGTGCCCGATGAAGGTGTTTTGCTCAAATTATTTTGTATCTGCAAGCAAGAAAGACAAAAGAAAACATGAATAGGAGACTAAATTGCATTTCAGTTGTCAACTGCTACTGGTAAAGAATTCAATACTTACCTGAAAGACTGTAGTCAATAACTAACTGTTACAGTATTTTCAAATTTTATCCTTGTTTTTAGCTCATACCAGCTAGCTGGTATCTATCTATCTGTCTGTCCGTCCGTCTGTCCGTCCGTCCGCCCGGCCGGCCGGCCGGCCGGTCCGTCAGTGGATGGATCCATCCATCCATCCATCCATCCATCCATCCATCCATCCATCCATCCATCCATCCATCCATCCATCCATCCATCCATCCATTCACAATTGTTCAAAATGCTTCTCCTCCGTCATGCTTTCATGGATTTGTCTGAAACTTGGACACAATTTTCCATAGGTGATGGACCATTCAGGGTGTTCAGGAATTTTTGGTCCAAGGTCCCATGTGGACCCTTTGGCCCATTTTATGAGATTCTACAAAATGCTTCTCCTCCTACAGATTATATTGTACAATGCTGATGGTTTGTCACAATGATGCTCAGGTATTGGTCCCTTCAGGGTGTTCAGGAATTGGTAGTCCAAGACCCGATCATGTGGGCCCAATGGCCCATTATGTGAAATTCTGTTTGAAATGTTGCGTCTCACATATGCATGTATGGATTTACATTTAACTTGGATACAATAATCTTTGGGTGGTAGTTCATGTGGGGTGTACGCAAAAGGTTTAGTCTAAGGCCCCATGTGGACCCTATGTTCCATTCTAGGAAATTCTACAAAGTTGTTCTTCTCCTACATATTCTCTTGTGCAGTGTTGATGGTTTGTCATAATGATACTCTGCTAGTGGTTATCTTAGGGTGTTCATGAATTTGTAGTCTATGGTTCCATGAGGACCGTATGGCCCATGTTATGGAATTCTGCAAATTGCTTCTCGTTCTCCCATTAAAGTGCCCCTTTAAACTGTCCTACACATCTCAATATCCCTATCGTGCATGAATGATAATTGAGTAATTGGACAGTGGCAGTTGGTATGCTAACTGAAACTCTGTATTGCCCTCAGGTATGTTGACCAGTATATGGACTTAAAGGGGCACTTTGAGTTGTTTCATGAACTTCACTTTTGTGTCAAGTTTCTAGTGGCTGATCAATGTTCAACTAAGAGGGCCCCATTATGAGTCACTTGTAAATGACCAGTGATGAGTGAGTAGCTAATGATTTAAATTGGTTTTGGTAAACTTGTGACCATTCACTTTTCCACATTAGTACCAATTCACATACCCACGGCCAGTACAAACCAATAAGAAAAATTAGTAAAAATTGACAGTTTTCTTAATTATTGGATGTGAATACTGATGCTAATTATAAGCATTGTTATTTGGTAGTGCCCATTTAAATTTTTACAACTTTAATTTATTGACAAAGATCAAACTTCTGCACTGTTGGAGCACCAGTTTATGGAATTCTGAAAATTGTGCAGTCCTACCGATTCTCTTATACATTGTTGATGACTTGGTGGAATGATACTCAGTGGTACCTATGATTTGACATGATGATACATAAATGGTACCTTCAGGATGTTGAGGTATGAGCCTCTGCACCAATGGTGTTCTAGTTTTCTCTGTAGAGTAATTTCTGCTGTGGTTTCATTTCTTTCAATAGTTTCATCCATCCACTCACTTAACTATTTTTTTTATTTTCTTCATTCCATTCAAGTTGGGAAGTGTAATGAATTACATAATGCAGATTTGGTGGGTCACCACTATGTCATGTTCCCTTTCAGAAAGCAGAATGGATGATGACCACATGTAACCATGCCCTGTTTGCAATCGTTGATGTCTTCAGTCAGTACTTTGATGTACTGAATGGTATCTTAATGGATGACCTTCTCAAACAGCTCCTGTGGTGTGTTCAACAAGGTGAGCTCATTGTTTTACCTCGGACAACTCGGCAGTCCGGACCCTTGGGAAATTTTGTTTCAAGTTAAATGAAAAAAAGAAAATATCGCTCTTTGTGGTGTAAATTTCCTTTTGTGTCCAAAGTGTGAAAGTAATATTGCCATGTATCAAATTGAAGAGGAGAAAACTGTCACTGAGTTCCCTTAGATTTTGCTGTAAAATCTCTTTCAAATATTCATTTTTTGAAAAGTCCACAGCTTCTCCAAATCTAAATTTTTCAAACATATTTGCTAATGCTTCATCTGTTTAGCCCTCGGTGTGTTTACTGATCTTGTACTGTTCTCTAAGTCCCATACAGCACTTCTCCTTACTCATCACTATAGGAAAAGATCATTTGTAAGTTATTGTTTACACAGGGTACCCGGTACTGACAATTTCAGTTCCTGGTTCTGAAGTTGACACCTGGGTCCAAAATTTCACAAATGTACACAATTGTAAATGTGACAAAATTCGTCATGTATACAACTAATAACACCACATTGTCTTGCTCCTAGGTAAGATACAGTGTCACAGTGACAAGGAAAGCAAATGGTCGTATAATGACTTCGCAGTAAGTAAGACGACTTTGAAGTTTTGTCCCTGTGCAAACGCTTGGTGTAACAGTAAGCTGTGCATGAATCTTATCAATATCTACAGATAATGAACAACTTGCCAGATCAGGGACTAACTGCCTTGAACACATGGTCATCTCCAATGGGACAAGGTTCAACCCTGAGAACTGGGATAGGGTGTGCCAGTGCATGCTGGAGATATTTAGGAGCACCATACCCCATGGGTAAGAAGTGTCAATGTTTAATGTCAATGTTTTCTCTGCAGATGAGAAAAATTACATCATCAACATGTTAAAAAATGATACAACTCACTGAAGGAGTCTCATGGTGTATCACAACTCCATATTTTCCTACCATGACGATGATTATGCTGATGGTCATGGTAATTACTAAGATGGTGATGACTGATGATGATGATGGCCATGATGATGATGCCCATGATGATGATGATAGTGATGATGAGCATGGTGATGATGATGATAATGAAGATGAGGATGATGATGATGATGATGATGATGATGGTTGTGATGGTAACCATGATGTTGATGATAATATGTTGGTGGTGATGATGATGACCATTATGATGAGAGTGGTCATGATGATGGTGATGTTTATGATGACCATGATGATAGGGATGGTCATGATGACAAGAATGATGATGCTTATGGTAATGATAATTATGATAATGATGGTGGTGATGGTGATGATGATTGTGATGATGATAATAGCCGTGTTGGTGATTATGAGCATGATGACGTTGACGACAACCATGATTGTGAAGATTGTGGTGATGATGATAATGATGATGACAATAATGGTGATGGTAATGACGATGACGACAACAATAAGGATAGGTATGGTGATAATGGTCATGATGATGATGGTGACGGTGATGATGATTTCCATGATTACAAGGATGGTGATAATGACCATAATGAAGATGATGGTGATGATGATGCTGACAAAGATGATGATGATGATAAGGATAAGGATGATACGGATGATGATAAGGATGATGATGACCATGATTGTGATGACAAAGGTGTTGATGATAAACATAATTATGAAGATTGTGATAATGAGGATGAGAATGGTGAGTATGATAATGACCATGATGGAGAACCATGATGATGACCATAATTGTAAGTACAATGATGAGGATGGTGATTATGATGATTGATGACAATGATGATGGTGATGGTTGACAATGGTGACAAAAATGATAACCATGATGATGAGAATGGTGGTGATGATGCGAAGGATGTCAATGATGGTGATGACAATGAATTTGACGATAACCATGATGATGAGGATGGTGATGATCGTATTCATAATGATGATATTAAACATGATGATGATGCCCACCAAGATGATGATGAATGATGATGATGACGACCACCACGATTGTGATTATAATGTTGTTGATGATGACCATGATTATGGAGTGTGAGATGATGATGGTGATGTTGCTGATGATGTTGCTGATGATGTTGCTGATGATGTTGCTGATGATGTTGCTGATGATGATGATGATCATCATCATCATCATCATCATCGTCGTCGTCGTCGTTGTCATCAGTGGGCATCATCATCAGTGGGCATCATCATCAGTGGGCATCATCATCAGTGGACATCATCATCATTATCTCTATGATCATCACCACCACCACCACCACCACCACCACATCACCATTCTCATCATCAACATTGTCACCATTGTCAACATCATCATTAAAATCATCACAATCATCATCATCATGGTCATTGGGGTCATCATCACATCTTCATCACCATCTTTGTCAACATGGTCATCATCATCATGTTTATTATCATCATTATCACTATGATCATCACCATTCACATCAACATGGTCATCATCATCATCATCATCATCATCATCATCATCATCATCATCATCATCATCATCATCATCATCATCTAAGTGGGCATCATCATGTTTATTATCATCATTATCACTATGATCA